>CM052193.1:12650050-12738436 GCA_028455805.1 Lasioglossum figueresi | reverse complement strand
TCGGATAAAGAAAATTTCCCGCGAGAGCATCTGTATAATGCGAAGAACAAAAACTCGAACGTTTAATTTGATTAGATTGGAATAACTTGACCACATTGATTTTTTAAGAATTAATTAAATTTTCTTAACTGTGTCTATCTGAAACAATCGGATTGCAGATTTCGCGTATTCGTGGTAAAAATGAACTGATGGAATTCGAAACGATTGAATATCGGACCGCACGCTAGGCTAAAGAAAATTCAATAATTCTCCGCGAGAGCAGCTGTACGATGCGAACAAAAACTCTGGAACTGGTGATTTGTCCCGGGGAGGTGCTCTTACCGCCAATCGATCTTGCCCTGGTCTCTTGACAAATTTCACTCGGCGAATGCTTTCGCGGAACTCGCACGATAACATTCACGAGCGTGCAGGAACGCGATTCCCAAAAAATGCGCACGCATGAAAGTTCCCAATTCGCCGTGCAATAACGCGGTTCTCGATTTGCGGGTAATACGTAGGCGGTTAGCTTTCTTGCCACCGGCCCGTCAATTTCCACATCAATCGCATTATATATTGGCCATTTAAGGCAGCGGTGATTTGACGTGAATGTTCCTGTAACTCAGCGCGCGGCGCGGCGGTGGCGGCGGTTGCGTTTCAAAAACAGACGACGATCATGCTCGCGCGCACAGCCTAGCAATAATGATCCGGGGTGCACGGGCGCTAGAAACGAGTTACACGGGCCGAGAAACATGTTAACGACGAGGCAGCAAGAAGAAGTCAACGTCGTCGTTGGAGGAGCCTGCAGGGTTCTGTTCGCGGAGAGGATGCTGCTGCGGCTGTACCTGTGAAAGCAGCGAGCGAGGCTTTTCATCGGCAGAAATAGATTAGACAAAACGGAAAACGTACGCCGTTAACCGAGAGATTGCTTTCTCGAGCTACTGTACACAGCTGAATTTACGAAGACCACTTTCTCTATTCCGTTGACGTTATCACGCGTAACTCGGTGTCGGGACCAGGAAAACCAACGTTGTACGTTACTACCACTGTCCACGAGCCCTTTCGGTTCGCTAATACGTGCAAATTGTGCGGCATTAATGCCATACATTTCGAAGACAATAGACTGAAATCACCGAGCCGGCCGGATGGAGATCGATAGAGCCTGCCTCGTTGGTTATTCTTCGGGACTGGCTTGAATTTAGATCGATAAAGTACCCGCGCAAAGGATCTATTCTGCTGGGGCATTCTGTGGGTATTGCACACCTGCTATTGGGTTTAATTGCGATAGTCTGAGAGAGGAGAGGTTTTTTCGGAACTGAGAGGTCGAGAGGAGTCGGTCAGCTATTCTTGGGTGTTAGGTATTAGGAAGATTACCGATCGTCCAGAACGTTTCCATCGTAACTCCATTGTCGTCTCCGTCGTACCACTTTATTGTTGGCCATAATTCGCGATCGAAGCGCGTCGAGAAACCTGGACGACCGGAACACGAGCGTGGCAGAGTCGGATGGTCTGTTAGGTGAAAGGCTGAGGAAACCGAGTTCCAATTAAATTGTATCTCCTTTAAGAGGACCGCTGTTACAGATAGCTCGCGTGCTGGTTGTTTAAGGCAGCAAACTCTGCTCTCCCCCGCGAGTTAGAGACTAACCGAGAGCTGGAGGAGCTCTTTCGAGTCACTGTACCGGGCTTACGGAGCAGCGCTAGTTTTTGCCGTGGCCTACGTTATGGGACTAATTTATTAACTACCTGGGCGAGCATCACGTAAACCGTCCCGTCGCGTCTCGTCCTTCCTGTCCGCAAGAAACCCGCGCAATCTTCCTTCCAATCTTCGTGAAATGCAAGCAGTTTGATTCACCGGGTTTCTTCGCGCCACTTTCTTGCTCGGCTAAGGCCGGGCACCCTCTCGGCGTCCCTCAAGGCTGAACTTATTTCCTATGCGCTAAATAGGCTGTTCGTTACGCTGCCGCTGAAAAACCATCAGCCGAACATGCGACTGCAATTTGCTGTCAAATGTCCTGTTGTTCTTAGCACCAATGGCAATCAACGGGCCTCGCGTTTATGACGCGTTCACGGATTTCGAAACGTTTACGTTGCGAAGCATTAATGGGGTTTTTACGTTAACCCTCTGCACTCGGCTTGCAAAGAATGCTGTTAATCGTATGACATGGTTCTTCCAATAATTCTCTCCCCTTCGAACGAACGTGTTCCAGTTGCAAGGAAGTGATCCAAAGAAATTCTCCTGCGCGAATGGTTGCTGGAGAAATATCGATTCACTCGCAACCGGGTGGGTAGTTTATTAATCGCTCCCGCTCGTGATAGATATCAATGTCTCTCCGAAGGATCATTTAGCGACGGACTTTTACCCGAAGAAAATCAGGCGGATACATAACTCTACCGGGTGAGCTACAAAGAAGATTGCATTCACGCGCGCGACCGTTTTTATTAGAACTTTCAAATCATGATTGGCTCGCGCTTCCTTGGAAAAGAGAGTTGTTGTTTCATCAGGGTTTTTCATAAATTTTCCAGACATTTTAATCGATCCGTGTAGAAAGTAATATTAAGAGAAAGAATACGGAACATCGGAACGTTTGATTAAACATCGAGAAATCAGTGGGAAGAATTAATTCCAGAGAGTATTACGATTAGCCTTCGGGCTAGCTCGAGAGTTGTCACGTTTAAATTCAGATGGGTTGCAAAGCTTCTGCACGATAAAAACGAGTAGCAGCGCTAATCGTATTTGAACCACCTGGAGATATTGTACGATCAACAGTTGCAAATCTATGCAGATTTCGCCTGCTACAACGTCACAGCAACTTCGAATAGCTCTGCTACATCGGACTAACCCTCAGCCAGCTTTTACGTCAGCGTCCACTCGAGGCACACTCTCGAGCATGAAATTTGCACAACTAATGGAGAATAAACTGCCATAGAGTAGGACACCGGGACCAACTGTCAAATCTCCGTCCACTCGAGAGCAATGCTGCATGTCCTGGTAAGTGTGCACTCCTAGCATGTTGCGTTCCAGCAAGTACTCGACAACTCTAATGAGCCGCCAAACACATCTCACGCGCTTTCACTTTTCCGCGATTCAGTTACCCCCGTGGTTCCAGGGGATTGTCGCACTTTTCCAAATTGGGCTTAACATTCGAGTCGCCATCGGAGTACTATAATAATAAAAATCTGAATAAATTCTGGAGTTAAGGAATAGAGATCTATTTTGATCCCATCGAGATACTTCGGCAAGAGAAGCGGCATTTCCAAGCGGAAACGAAGGGAAGGAAGCACGTAGAAACGGAGAGTGAATCGCAAAGCTGAAGAGGAAACCGAGCAAGACTGGAAAAGAAACGTTGTCTTCGTCTCTGGCTCGTGGTCACGATGACAAGCAGCGTTGGTGTATCTTATCGCGATCTACCATCGAGAGGAACGCGTGCGTAGTTAAGCGTTTCGCGCTGGCAAAGCTTCCAGTTCTCCAACTATTATTAGGCTGGCCTGGAAATACGTTTCGTACGTGTGCAACATACTTATTGCCACACCCTCGCAGGCCCTAATCCATCCACCTGTCCCATCGTTCCCCGTCTCTTTCCCTAAGGAACGCCATAAAACGCGACAACGTCCGGCCCGGCAGCAGTTTCCTGACTTTCCTCCCCGGATTACGTAAAAGCCGTCGAGTAGTTCGGGAAAATACCACTTGCTTCATTTATCTTGAAGCCGGCTCTCGGTCTCTGTCGCGGATGCAGGAGAGCAGAGAAAGGCTGCTCGCTCGTAGAGATTGAATCTTCCGCGAACAATGAGCCGCCTGTGATACGCGTAAGCGATGCTGCGGCTGATAGCGGGGCCTCGCCGAAAAGAAAACCCATGAAAAACACTTTCAGCCCCGGCGGAAAAAGTTCTGCCTCGACTGGCCGACTGCCTCTCCGACTATGCCGGCTTTCTTGCTTCAGAGCTGCGAGGCTGCGGCTTCTTTCTTAATAAATCATCCGAGAGGCTGCAGACCCCGGCCACAAAGGAAACGGAGTTCCACGGAGTTCCTTTGTTCACCCGAACTCGGTTTAATTAAGAGGCTTTGTGTTCCCTCTCTTTGCCGCGTATCGCGTCACCCGTGGCGATCGATGCGAACTTTCGAAAAAGTTCGATCGTCGCATTTATTTAGAGAAGCATCGGAAAAATTGTTCGCGGAGGGTGGTTATTTTTCTCTGTTTCGTGACGGGTAAACATTTTCTTCAGAAAACTTGTTAATCTTGTACTTTCCTGATAAATAAAGAATTTTTTCGCTTAATTGCGAAAAACGCGAAGCGCAACGGACGGATCCATTTGGCTGCGCTTGGCAGTAGCAAGCCCGTATCCAGATCGAATCAAGGTAACGAGAGAACAAATATCTAGGAACGGTAGCCAGAGTGGCAGCACGTTTGCTACTTCCGAGAACGTAGCAACAATTTCTGCATTTTAAGTGACAGCGTTGTGGAGCGGAGAGGTAGCCGAGGTAGAGTTTCTTCGGCAAATAAAGACTTAGCCACGGGCCTCTGAGAAGGGTCTCGTTCCTGCAAGGGAACGGGTAAACAAGAAACGGTAGCCACTTCGAAAGCGAAGATGCCTAGTCTCATTGTCCCTCGCATGGAGGTCGATTCCCGTTTGGTAGCTGGCAGGCCATTAAACAAGTAGGTAGGTAGGTAATGCAACCAACCGGGTACGTAACCGATTGGTCGCGGGTTAAGTAGCTGGTAGCCGCACGCGGATACTGTCTTCTCGATACCGATATATCATGCACTATGCACCGACCGACGCGTCGTCGTTTTCATTCGAGTCGTCTGAACCCCGAGGACGCTTTTCTCGATAGAAATGTTTGAACTGCATCCGATTTCGGCATTCTTGTTTCGCTGAAATCAAGTGCAATCGAAGTCGAAGAAATACAATCAATATACAAGTACCAATTAAATAGAGTATCTTCGGACAACGTTAAGATCGTTCGGATAACGAAGAGGACATTTTTACGCAATCGTTACACCATGTTCGGACACCGAAGACATCCGTAGAATCTTCAAATTGCAGAAGTGCGCGTCTCGGTCCCCACATTTCCTCGGCATCGTATAAAGATAACGATCCCAACCGCGTCAGCAGATCCCAGACGATTCACCGCTCGGCAAAACAACGAGCACAGTAACAAAAATGAAAATTCAAGGCATCTCCTGCACGCGAGAGCATCCTAGCGATCCGTGCGCGAGCTTATGCGTGCCGACCCTGTTCAACGCGGCTGTAAAATCGAACAGCCTCGCGCGCCTTCGTCGAGACAAATGCTTCGCGTCAAAAGGATTTCTCTCCGCGAGATTCCTCCGGTGTCGACCTTGTATGATAATGAAACCGCGTTACCCGCGTTACCTGTAAGAGCTCCTGGCGCGCTGCTTTGTTCCGACTACGCGGCTCGATGTCTCGAAAGAGCTGCGACAAGTGTTCCGTTCCGCTCGATACACAGGGACGATGACGAACAACCATGACCTCTGGTCAGTTTTCTCGAATTGTTCGATGTGACCCTCTGAATCACTTCTGTCGTTGTCGGAAATGTCTCTTGGACAAGAACTTCAGTTTCGCGCATGTTTAATCTTCAAGTTCGTAAGACTTCGGGTCTTTGGGCGAACTTGAAATTGTTCGTATCAATCGCAAGAATAAACAGAACGAAGGATTTAGTTTGTCGATCTAATATATATTTAATAAAGAAACATATTTTACCGAACGAGATAGAAATCTTTAATCATAATAAAAGAGTCAGCGATTACCAAAGATGAGGAGCGGAAAAAACGCGAGTGAAAGTTCGTTTTTCCCTGGATGGAGGACTGCGCACCGGTAGATCCAGGACATCGGCGTGGATCTACTAACCCAGGCGACTCGGCAATCCCAATCAATGCTCCTATCTCTGGCCACGTATCCCCATAAGTGCTCCCGTTTTTTCTTTCCCCTCCGAAGGCTACGGTATCTAGTCTTCAACCTAGATTCGCCGACGGTATCCTTCGTTTTCCGGACGATTGGGTTGACCGTTCGAATCTCCCTCTATTTCTCTCTCTCTCTGTCTCTCTCTCTCTCGCAGAATCCCAATATTCTAAATGACCGTCGCCCACGCGCGCGGACGGTCGGAGTCGCATCGTCACGGAACTCGGTCATCGATGTGTTTCTCGTAGGGAGCGAGTTATCGCGATATATCGAGGAAAGATCGAGTTAATTTAATCAGTCGAAAATTATAGGAGCAGGTATGGCAACGTGAGCCGGGATCGAGATGATCGAGAAACCGGCCGATACGGGGAGCGTGGGCCGTCGTCGTTGATTTTCCCGTTTCTGCTTGAGGCGGTCCACTCTTAGCTGTTCTGGCACTTCAACGGGATCGTTCGGACATAGAAATGAATTGAACGCACTTAATTTAATCGCTATTCGCTCGGTTCGTTCTCTGAAAAACGTTCCTGGAATTGTTCAAATTCGATCGACGCTAGCGACATCAAAAAATTTTTCGGAATAACAAAATCAACGCGAGGTTGAAGATTAGAATCTCCTCTTCGCAATGCTGTTTAAAAATTTGATGTACGATTTTTTTTGCATAATTTTTCTTAGGCCTCCACCGAAGAATGTTCAACTCGATCAGACTGTAAAAACCACTCGCATTGATCCCGAAGAGCTGAATCCCGATGCGGGACCAGTCCGTGTCGTCGAGAGCAGTTATGCTTCAGGTTCTAAAGTCCCCATAGCAGAGGAAGATGGTCGGATAGCGACGGCAGAAATATATATCAGTGGTTTACAGGAACCCGCCGGAACCTGGCCGTGCAGTCCCGTAGTCGAAACCCGGCGCAGCCTTCAATCATTGTCAATCAGTTCGGACGAGGCACCGTTACCGGTGTCTTCGATGGTCATGCTCTCTCTCCCGCCGCTACTATCTTAGGTACACCTACTACTATTCTTTGGCGGCGGTGCCTCGCCAGTCCCGTTCCACACCGTCCACCTATACACACCCTGAGGACCGACTACGTGGATGCCTGCTGTCCGTGGTTCCTGGCCACCTGGCAGGCCTCTCGATCAGGGAGCTACGTGCGCCTTGCCTTTACCTTGCTCTACCTTACTCTACCTTGGTCTACCTTGCTCTATGCCATTCTTCTTGATCTGCCCCGGCCGTGTTTCTACTTGTGTCTCTGTTTGTTACCTGGACTAAGGACTGACTTGGTCTTCTGTTAGGCAGAAGTCGTCTTAGGCAGCTTCTTCGTCTCCATAGAGTCCTCAGGAGACGATAAGGGGTGTTCTCCTTTCCAGGATCGCAAGGGTGCGGGACGCGTCTTCTCATTTCTCAGGAGCGCTGGATGAAAGATCGATCTGGATCGCTGTCTCCCGCGAAAGTCCCACTTTTACGTATACGAGGCGTAATTTGCATTTGAAGTGATTTTTGTTTCTCGGGGTGTATACGGTCACGATCACAGAAACAATTTTTAAGAATCTCTGAAAGCATTTGTTCGAACAACGCGCAGAACATTAAAATTTAACGAAGCAGGAGTCATTTTGAGGAACGGGAGAAACGTCGAAACGGAGATCACGAAGAGCGACTGGAGGGACAGAAGAGAACGATGTCCCCTCGGGGCGTCCCGCAATTTCGAGAGGAGAGCTCGTTTCGTAAATCATCCAATCCTCGTGTGGACGGTAGGGCGGGTGATCGCTTGCCGCGAAATTATTAGTATTACGACGAGAGAGCAGCCTTGTTATCGGTTATGTTGATACGGGCCGATTACGGATGCGCCGTAAACCAACGTTCGGTGTAAACATTGGGCCGGGCTGGAAATCGCGAAACACGAATCGCGCGACCAGTCCTAGCAGCACATACACCGGATTTAATTGGATGCCAACCTGGGCGTAGTGCGAGCTCTATCGAATTACTTGTCCGTCAGGTAATTCACTCTCAGCACGCATTCGACAGACTAACTCTCAGGGACGCTCGTATTTAACGCCAGGGTAATTTCTGCTAAGCCGGGGACCGTGTCTCTTGTCAACCTAATCGATGCCGCATTTTTCCGTGCGGCATTCTCGTTTTCATATTCTAGAAATACTGGAATCGGAGAAGACTACTCTGGCGCTGGACACCCTTCGGATAATTGCGAAATAAATGTGTAATGGCTCTGGTCTCCGCGGCAAGATTTTTCTTGGAAGATTTTTCTTGGAAGATCTTTCTCTCAAAAATTTGCTCGCGGTCGAACAGTTAAAAAGATCTTGGCAATCCAGTACTCCCCATTATCGTGGCTTCAAAATAGCAAGGCTCGTTTCTATTATAATTCCGTTGCCGGCAAACCAGTTTCCTGGACGGCAAAACGGTTCCCATCTCTTGGCTCGAACGCTGCGCCCGTAGGAATACTTTTGCCGGGTTGAATTCTATTAGCCGGTTGACGCGAACAAAGTGGCGTTCCCAAAGAAGGAGATCCCAAATCGTCCCCGAACAGCTCACCCGGGACAGGGGACAAATTTCCAGATCGACAGTGCCGGATCTTTCTCGTCGGAGCCTGGTGTGTTCGTCGAGCAACGACGACGACGACGGCGATCCGCTCGGTTACGCTCGCCTATATTAGGTAGAACGCGCCGGTTCTCTGCCTACCTACTTTCAGAAATTCTGCGCTAACGAGCGACGGAACACACAGCGAGAGAAAGAGATAGAGGGAGACGGTGAGATGAGAGAGAAAGAGAGGGGAAGAGGCTCGCTCCGCTTTCCACCGGTGGACATCGCTGCCCCATATCTGCCAAATTGTCGTGTGGCCGAGAGCGCATCGTTTTCTTTATTGGCCGGCAATTTATCGACAAGGTATCGTCGGTAAATTCTATTGTACGGATGTTGGTGCGGTGCGCGGATCACAGGAATTTCATTTACGTAGTCAGGCTTTACGGATTCCATTCCTTTAACCTTGGCTAAAAATTGATTCGACGTTCAACGATTCAATGAAAAATATGTACCTTCGCGCGAGGAGTTAAGAAATGTACTGTATGTGTAGAAGAAACAACCACGAACGGTCGACGGTGGCCGGTGCCATGAAAATTGCCCGTATCGGCCGGAATTATGGAAACACGATACTCGCTAACGAGTTCATTCGGCTCGCCTAGTTCGCGCCGGGTTAATGGTCATTGTCGTGCCGCAACCGGCTCTTAAACATAGGAATTAACGGCGGCCCCCGGATACTTGAGTCAAATTGCTCGTTACCGGGAACGTTCAAGGTGTTTTTAATGGCGGTCACGTGTGCGAACGGGCTCCGCGGTACCGATCGCCGCGTGTGCTCTTGCCTTGCGCCTTTTATCCCTTTTAAAATGGGTTTCTTAAGAGACATCATCGCCGGGATGCCGGGGTACAGTGTATTTTATAAGGCATCTCTCAGACTTGCCGGCCGCTTTGCAATTTCATCAATAATCTTACGTGCTATCTTTTTGGCCATTCCAAGATCACAGCAAAAAATTTGGAATAATTAAAAAATCGCTTCCTATCGACTGCAAGACCCAAACAACCCTCTCGGCACGTCATTAAAAATTTTAATCAAATCCACGATGAAATGTAATCCTATATTAGGGCTCCAGCTGGCGAATTCCTAATGGCCCGAAATCACGGATCAAACGTAAGCCTCCCAATCGCCTAATCAACCCTCCTCCACTGTCCGCGCACCGGCGATTTCCGGTGCTCCCAAACCGGCCCCGTTTATTGCGAGCTTTAATTAACGTTCACGAATCGTTGAGTACAGTCAAATTTAGGACGCGAGGTCTGAACGCCCTCTCGAGACACCTCGTGCTGCTGGCTTAGCCCTCGACTTAAATAAATTAACCCTTGAGAGGGCACGTGCTTCGACGCGTCGTCGCCACCCCCATGTCGTTCTGCAGCATGGGAGACGGTTACCCGCAACTACAGGGGTTATTAGCGGCAATCGTGAAAGAGAAGGGTTGCCTTTCTCCACGACGATCCTCCCTACCTTTCTCTTTCTGCTCGTGGATTCTTGCCCAGGCTTAATTGAATTCCCCGGTGTTAATGCCGAGCACTGTCATTGGGAGTGTCCTCCCGAGGGGCGAGCTTACCGCGACGGACCTTGGACCCTAATCGAATATTTTACGCGCCTGGAATTATCTCGATCGTCTTAACAAGTTAAGAACGATATAACAAAATATTTTTAAATTCTCCGAATATTTTCACTGCTTTCAATTTCGTCTACTTATTTCCCTCGGAATGAAATCGTTTATGAAATATAACGTACTCTCGGTTTTCTTAATTCCCGAATTCAGCGTTTAGAAAATCAGATACGAGCATTGGAGATCGCGCGAAGACCCCCGCAGTCGAGTAATTAATGAATTACGGGATTGAATAGGAAACGCAGTGTCGGGTCAAGTGGAAAAGCAGCGGCAGCATCCCCGGAAGACGCGCAGGGAGCAACGAACGTCGGCTTCCCGGTGCTTCGATCGGTTGCTTTCATCGGCGATTAAATCGGTCAGGCATTATATAAATAGAAGGCCGTGTCATCGTGACGAGCGGCGATAACTCAGATTTCGCAACTGTCCGCGAACTGGATCCAAGGTATCCGGCCATACTTGGACGCGAGCACGCGACTGATTACTTTAATCGCTTCGCGGAACAATCCGTCCGGCGAACGACATTCTCTCCTCTCTTTCACATTTTCTGCCTCGCGGACACTCCGCCGTGACCAGTTTTCACGTGCGTCCAAGAGCTGTCATACAGACATAACCGGGGGAAAAACACGTACTATACAACCGTATTATAATTAGAAAACCGTGATCTTCTCGGGTAATTACTGACCGGTGCATCTTTGTGCGTACCAACCTTGACGATGATGGAAGTGAAACGATATGGTCATTTTTGTTGAGCACAGGTTTTAATCCTTAGCACTCGAGTGGTGGTTCAAAGTCACCGGTAAACATTGCTGTACCGTTATTAAATATTTAAGAATTGTACGAGGTATTGTATCAATTTCATATCCGTAGAATAGAATTATTCGAGGTCGGAAGAAATGTTCAATTTTCGAGTTGAAATAGCTCCGATTGCAAAGGGTTAAAATTTAAATGATTTGAAACGTGTACATCGAAGATTTCCCAATTTTTATTTCGATCTCGATGGCGCACAATGGGCGTGTTATATTTCTGTACAGAAGCGTGTCGAAAGTGGAACAGGAGGACTCACCGTTTCGGAGGCGATGGTCTTCACTTCCGCGATCAGCGAAGCGGCCGGTGAGAGATAAGTCCTGAGGAAGTTCTCCAAGTTGCCGTGATAAGCGCAGACCAGGATGTCCCGGGCTTGTCGTATCAGTAGATTGATAACACCATCGCCGTAAATCGGGCCAAGCAAGTTCCGGACCAACGAGGCGACGTCTCCGCGACCCTGTAACACAGGAACCTTTTCATCAGCGATTAAATATGCTGGGAACCCATATCCCCCTGCACAATTTTTATGGGGCCTGGCTGATTCCACAGATTCAGCATTTTATCTAATAATTTCTACAGTATCTTATCGTCGTACTGTGGATTTTTATACAGTAAAGTACAAGGATTAATCTCCTTTAATCTCCTTTGAATTTTTAATATTTTGAAACCATTCGCGAGTGAAAGAAATTTTATTTCGTGTTTATTTCGCGTATAAATTTGTTAATTCGAGCCATTTGTTTGCATTACCAATAAATGCTCGCGCCGCGAACGGTGTTATGATTTATGCAAGCGAGTTAACTTGCCGGTAGCAAGAATAGATTTATATAAAGCTAAACGCATTTATTATGTAATGAACATACGAAGCTCATTTAACAACACCGACCTGTTCGCTACCAATAAGACAGAATATAAATATTATATAACTAAACGCGTAATGTTCGCAATTTGTTTGAATGTTTACGTAAGTCGCCGGACAAGTCAATGTACCGGACAGAAATTGAAAATAATGACGGATTGTGGGTGCTCGGTACAATTTTAGACCACTTTCACCAACTCGATGGATGCTCGCTGAAAATGATCGACTATCAACGGGTAACGTAAAACAAGATACTCGAGTATTGTTGGGATTTATCATGATGTACTCCTACATCCTTGCAGGAGCAACTGCTTGCCACGGTAACGCGATATGCTGTTCCTATCTCCGCGCGATTCTACCGATGCTCGAATGATCATCTCGAGAGTGTCGTTAGCTTATCACGATCCTGATGATCGTTTGTTATCGATTCGTCGAGAACGAAGATTTGGATATTTTAATCGAACAATTTCCAATTATCAGGTCTTCGATTAATGTTCGAGCGAAGGTGAAAATGTTTTATGATTCTTTTATAATTCTACATGGAAAATTAGGTCGAAAGTAATACACTGTTGTCAGAGATAAATGAATTCAACAATTTATACAGCGCACGTACCACTGAATCGTCTAGCATGTCTGTACATGGCTGGCGGTTTCTACTTACTCGAGGGAACAGTGACTTCTGCATATTAAACTTTCGAAGTCGAATATTTTCGAAAGGAAGAACAGCACGAAAAATTTATACTGTTTCTTTTCGACTCTTTATCTCGCGTAGATTCGCCTCGGCAAGCTGAACGAGAGTTAACAGACGTTCCTCTTCGGTCGGAATATTATTTACACAGAAGGTTGAAAAGTTAACGCAACGGAACCGGGCGCAACGTATGCATTGTTAGTAGATTTAGCTGGTTGCCAAACGGCATTCCTGAATTACGTAATGCCCATGGGGGTTTTCCGCATTCTCAGAAGCTGGTAACGCGCGAGAGCCTACGGTTCCGGAAACGGGAAGCGCTCGACTCGAGGGGACAGGCTCGAAGTAACGGTCCCAACTTCTTCCATATTGTTATGGAATCATGGCCTACGCCAGGAGAATCTGTTATCGACGCCGATCTCCCCCAACGGTGAGAACAAACAAGGGGGAATAAATTGAATTTTATGGCAGCGCCCGGGACGACTACCAACGACCTGTACATAGTTTTAGGGAAGAACATTAATTCCAGCAGCATCCTACGACCTTCTCTCTGGGATCTTTTCTGCTTTGAGGAAATCCTGGATACTGGCAGACCCCTTATTGGATCCGCCACTGACGGCTTAATCGAAGAAACTCCTAAATCCGTTTCCTTCCGGTGCAAAATTCGGCGAATCTTCTTGACCATTTTCCTTTTGTACTAATTCTTTCGTTGAGTGACATCGTGGTAAGTTTATTTTAATCTTTATCGTACGTTTTTTGACTTTCTTAAACTGCAAAAAATTCCAGTGGACGTGGCCGATAGCATAATTTCGGCGGCATTTCCTCCGATAACGTGATCCCGATTCGGATCTCGCGGATGCCCGAGGGCGGAAACACGTGGGCGATCACGCTCGCGTATAATGGTTACTCCTCGCGTCCGTGCCCTCGCTAAACTGCAATGTTTATGCAGTCCGGCGTAACGACGCGACCCGGTATAATGCACCCACATCGCGGGTGCGCCGCTACAGCACGACGCACGCCACTTGTCCGCTTTGGTATTCAGTGTAGCGCGCGCATACCCAGATTCTAGCCGAGCAACATTATCTTTGCTGCTACTTCTTTGTAGAGCGATAAAAGCGCAAACATTTTCAGCGAACACCATCAAAATCTCGTTGAAAAATAAGAGACAACCAAATTCCAGTAAAAGTGCCCACACGCTCGACACTCATTTATAGAAACCGAGCTACGCCGAGGTGCACTCGGTATTTGTCTCTTAACCATTTTTCTAGAGTCCAGTAATAGCTGGAACTCCATCATAGCAGCGCTAAATGTCAAACAAGGTGCGCCGGATCGTTTTCGTTTATCTGCATCGCATCTACTTTCGATCTCCACTCCGAGCAACAACAAACAGAAGAAAAAATGCACGCCGGCCGGTTAGCAGGTTAACTATCCCACCTCTCACACTTTTCTCTTCGACAACGGTGTGTAATATATAAATCGAGAGCGACCAGGGAAAAAAGGGACAGCAATTCCGGCCCGGCCATTCCCAGCGAATCTAACAATAACTATTATACAATGGGATAGCAAAGAAGGAGACATAATTGAATTAATGGCCACGGTTAGCGAGTCGACGCGCGGCTCGATCGCGGTTACAATTTGTAATGTCCCATTTACACCGGACCCGCCTGCTGTTACGTGCTCGTAAACAAGTAGCATAAATCTGCCATTGTCTCGCGACCCTCGACTATCAATAATTTTTGGGCTAGGGGGGCGGTATGTATCATGGTGTGTCGAACGGTGGAGGCATGGTTCTGGTGGGGTACGCTGAGAGACTCCAGCTAGGACTGCACATGTTTCGTGATCCACAGACTGCCGATCTTTGCGCGAAATTAAAATTCTCCAAGTCCAAGAATAATTGTCTAAGAACGCCTCCTGCCTTCTACATACAAATATTTGTATTTGTCTATTAAATTATCCGTGTAACAATATCGTATTGTGAATTGTTTTGTTCGTTCGTTCATAATCTTATGTTTCTCGACAATGAGATTCCGAATCCAATACAACAAAGAAGTCTGAAAGTATATTTCTCTTTCAAAATGTTCAGTCAGAGAGGATCCGAACTTCCATGTCGAAATTTTCACATGAACATCAAACATTTTTATGGAACATACCCAGGTTCGCAGTTTGGACACAGAAAAGGAATTCTTCGAATAATTTCGAACAATGAAACACGCCCGAGACTATTAGCAGGGACCACACGTTCTCGCTCAGAGTTAATCAGCGAGCCAGCCACCCACGCAATCAGCCGGGGAATTTCCCAAGAACGTGTCAGCCCGTGCTCTGTAAACGGCACCTAAATGTCACTGTAGCGCAGCCTCTTAGGAAATCGGTTCGGTCCAGGAAAGTCGGCAGACTGTCTCGCGGCCGGTGTTTCCGCGGGATAAATCACTCGGCGTTAGCTCACCGAGCCATAAATACGAGCGATGGTAGATCAGGGCAGGGCCGTTCATTCGAGCAAACGCATTAATAAACAACGCGTGCCCGTGAGGTGAGCGATTCAAGCCACCGGCACGTGAACCACCACTGGATTTATGCGTGGACCGTGTCTCCTATTCGGCTACTTGCTGGATCTCATCCCCCACGATTCCCTTGGGGGATGTTCAACCCTAACCTAACGAGCCTTTCATGCACCGACGGGCTCACCCTTTCCCCATAAATTTCGACCTGACCAAATATTGGCTGTGACGAGGTCTCGAGTGGCCCCGTTATTCCCATAGCCGCACCGTGCCCCTGTTACCGATATCGAAGACACTAATTTTAGGGTTTTATGAACCCTAACTATTCTGTGCAAAAAATTTTTGTAGAATATACAATCGTGCCGGAACACAATGCCGAAAGTCTTGTAGCTTCACCTCGTTCGGTTCTTCTGCAATAAATTCGCGAATACGAGTTATTTCGGCTAAAAAATCAATTTCTGTTCGCAAAATTATTTTATCTCGACCCCAGAGAATTTGTACGGCTCCCATGCAACAGCGCGAAACCCAGGCCAAAAATGTGTGACGAGACTTTGAAGCGACCGCACAAAGGCGGCCCGACCGAGGGAATTTTATTTGACGGAGTTCGATCGAACATTTTTCGGGAACAATGAGTCGAGCGTAGGTGGAGAGTCTCTGTCCGTGGTTCACGCAAATCCCTGCAGCGAATACATTCATTAAACCTCGGTCGAAAGGGGTAGAGTGGAGGGGGCAGAAAAAACATAAAAAAGTAAGTCGAAACTGTCGGCACTACAAAGCCGAATCCCTCGGCATAGAAAGAACGCGAGGAGAATTGGGACGTCAGCGTGTGGCAGTGCGCAACCCTGCCTTTCGCGTTGTTCGTTGCTCGCTGACAGCAAAGCGTTCCGCCTGCGGAATTGAAATTGAACGGGGAAGTACCATAGGGTGGGCCTTGATTAGCCTCTTTGTTTAACCGACCGCTTTGTTTAATCGCGGCCCGTTATGCGAGCCGCGGTTCCCTTCACGCCCACCAATTTGCATTTCGTCGGACTCGGATGAATCCGAGAATGCACGAGGCGATGTTTCGCGAATTGAACGGGCACCATGGGAACATCTCGGGGAGATATTCATTGGTGGAGGAACTGCGATTCTGGCTTTGTGCAAAAGAAATATTTTCTCGGTACCAATTCCTTGCCATTGACGTAGACAATTTTTATTTTGCATAAAGGAGGATCACCAAACCCTCCAGAAGAACAATGACACCCTTGCGGGACTCGTCGGTGGTTTTGGATGACCACCCAGCCCTTTGAGAACCCTCTGTTGGGTAGCGAGGACCACCCACGTTCTCGAAGGACCCGCCACCGATCGCAAGGGGCCAATAGCACCCTCGGAGGACTCATCCGTGGACCCGGAGGACCACCCAAGCCCTTACAGACCCTCAAGATGTTTCCACTATCGTCGAAGCATTCGATAAGATTATTGAGCGGTTAAAAGTCTAATAATAGTTGAGAATGCGAAACTGATGGTTGAATAACGCGCACTCTGCAAAATGCAACTCGCCACCTCGATAAATCGAAATAAAATTCCGAAAGAGTCCTCGACAAAGGAATTCTCCGAGCAAGATACGAGATCGCGATCGGTGTCAAATAACAAACGGGATTTCTAAAAATGGTGGTTGATAGCGTGGAGAGAAATCGTCGACGACCCACTGTCCACTATCGTGGGGAATAGTTATCGACATACAGCGGCGGCGGCGGGTTCCGAAGTCGCATTTTATCGATGCAAAACGGTCTTCCCGACGATATCTCACCGGTCTCGCATTTATTTAACGGCTTGCGGCGGCGGCGGCGGCGTTTCGCAACGCGTCTAATGTAATCTCGGTAGATTTGTCTTCTCCGTAACGCGATCGTCGTCGCTCGAAAAGTCCTCTGCTCCATGGGAATCTATGGCCGATCATAATGGAAACAATGAAACGGCGACGGCGAGGACGAATGGGATGGAAGGGACAGCAAAACGGGGCTCTCGCGGAGAGCCAGAACCAGGGGGAACAGATTTTTAAACGGGACGGGAATAATACAGATCGTGAAAACATTTGTTACACGATCTCCCTAACCAATCAGCCAGACGTCCAGGCCCATTCTCCGCAATGCGTGTCTGCGCAATAGAATATAATTTAATACATTTATATAACTGACGGGTTATCACTCTCCATGGCGTGTCTGACACCTTCTTACCCGTGGCCTCTATCCAACGGGGCTTGTGGCGAATTCGCAGCCCGTCACTTGCGCTTTCGGTTCGCCAAAATGGCCGCTTCGAACATCGCCTGTTCCCTCCAAACGCTTTTTCCCACAACCAATTCTTTTAACTCCAACGAACAACCAATTCGTGAAAATTTCAGACATATTTTCTTGTGACATACTTTAGTAAATTTAGAATATTCGAGTTTGAACAATTTAATTGGTGTATTTCTCCGCATGAATTAAGAATATTGGTTCTCGAGTCGGGATTTTAGTATAGCGAATGGCCGGCGTATCAAGGCGGAAAGAAAATATTCTTTCCTGGGTAAATACTTCAAGATAGGAGCGCTGCGGGAGGTATCGCCACGCCTTCATCTTCTCTTCAGGCTTCTCAAACAATCTTCGCTTGAACTCTCCGCCACCAAAGGGTAATCAAACGTTTCCTCTCTCTCTCTTTCTCTCCTTTAGATCATCTGTCAAGAGACGCGCCGAGTACTAGTTTCAGATGAAACCGACTGCTGCCGCTTTATTTGCCATGGGAAAACAACCGGTCGCGTTTAAGTAGCCTAGATACATTTAGGGCGCGAGCCTTAAGCCTCCAGCACGCTTGAACAAATTCCAGAGAGAAGTACCTCGATTTTAAGGAGGATAGCGATCCATCGAATCGTAATCTAAGATCGATGGTCCCCGAACTTCGTTAGGCCCGTAACAGGTCTAACGTCCGAACAATTTCAGTCCACTTTCGCGAGTATTTTCTCCGAGGACTCGTTAAAAGCGTCTCGTCGATCGTTGACGCGTCGTAATTATCGAAAAATCGAGTTCGGCCGGAAGGATCGATCGTTAATTAAATCGCGGATCGAGAAAAGCCATCGGAAGCGGAGTTGGCAAGAGTTGCG
The DNA here is from genome assembly GCA_028455805.1 of Lasioglossum figueresi. Lineage (NCBI taxonomy): Eukaryota > Metazoa > Arthropoda > Insecta > Hymenoptera > Halictidae > Lasioglossum > Lasioglossum figueresi. Next base: position 12,720,401 of record CM052193.1, on the reverse strand, counting down.
CCGCGCCGGTTGCACAATACACCAGAAGCGGCCCGCGATATCCATCAATACCTTGTTGTTTAGGTCGCCGGGGATAATGCAACGGACCACCGAGTCCGCGGAGACCATGAAGAGAGAGTTTCTCGAGCGAGACGGGCACACACCGAGCAAAGGAGAGAAGAACGAGGAGACAGCATGGAAACGCGCATTAATCAATCTCCGCACGTGGAAACCCCCGGTTACCCGTGCCACAGACAGCATAGGCTCTCGATAAACTTTGTAAATTGTTTTGCGGTGGACCCCGGCTGAGACGATGACGATGTACTGCCTTGTGCTTTGTCGTGTCACAGTGGTTTTTGTGTTACGATCCTGTGTTTGATCGAACGAGGATTTCGAGAGAGCGAGAGACTCGGATGATGGTTCTTTGGTGAGAATCGTTGTCCTTTTTTCTTTATTCCACGGATGTTTATGCAATTTTCAATTTTTGTAGACTAACTCTAAGACAGTTCAATAAAATACAATCTTATTTCCAGCGGTGGTAGTCTTTGTAGATCACGACCAAATAAAAATTGTACTAAATTCCGTCAAATTTCATATTTCACCCTTTTTTTATTCAAATTCTATTGTGTTGTAAAAAATTGTTTCCCCCTTGCGAATTGGCTAGAATCGATCACTCTGAATAAAAACGTCTTCTCGACGGCTGAAAAATGATTCCCTCCTGTGACAGAGGCATAATAAAGTTGTGAAACAACCTGATAGCGCAGCTTGATAGTTCACGGCATTCAACATGTCCTCGAGGATGCAGTCGATAATCTACAACCTCGCAGGGGGCAGCGAATCCTGCTAGCCCCTCGTGCGACGACAAATCTTATCTGATCCGATCTAGGTCTGGGTTAGCTAACCCGCATGCCTCGCGGGTCAATGGTTATCAAGCGGAGAATGGAATCAGTCGAGTGGACAATTAAAAATTAGAAAATCTAAATCTAAATTTTAATAATTGTAGAATAAAATAACTGAAATCGGTGATTTGACCGTTCGAGCGTTGAATTGACTTTTAAAGACGGCGATCGGCTGAAAGGAGAAGGAAAAGGCGGCTGCGGTGTTGTCCAGCGAACAGCTTTATATGTCACCGTGATATTTGTATCTAAAATTGATTCGTTATCTCGATTCCACGGCCCCAGTCCTCCGTCGATGGCGGAACAATGCTCGGCTTTCGTTCGGACGCGAAGGGAAGGCGACGCTCGAACGCCGCGGCGCAGCGCGCCGAGACGAGGTGCAATCGTTGCAAGAGTCGTGCAACGACGACTCAATCCAGCGCCGCGGTGCATTCCACGGATTTGTTTCCACTCAGATTACAACGGCAGATATCGGCGACAACCAGCCGATATTTCATGCTAGAAACGGCGACCAATGGGCGCCGTTAATTCCGCGGCGGTTCCACGCTGCCACACGCGAAGAGACGACGGCCCCGCGTCGCGTCGTCGTACGCTTCGCGAAAAATCCGCGGACGCATCATGCCACCAGCGCGAGAGATAAATGAGCCGGTGTCCCCCGCGGAGAAAGTTTGAAGGGACCAAAGGTTACGTTTCCTAATATTTATTCGCGTTCGAGAGACGTTCACGTTGCCTGCCTCCATTTGAGATTAATAACCTGACGTGCGCGAACATGCGGGACAAGACGGACCACTCTAAACGGTACTAACTGCATCCCACCAGGAAACAAACCCTCCACGACCAAATTATTTCGACTCGCGCCGACTCGCCAGCTCTTCTCCGAAATGGCAATTCAATTATCCACGAGAAACATCATTTCTTCCATAACAATTACTGGGCTGCGGATATTTATGCATTTATAGCAAAATTCATGAAACTCAAAATTGTTGAAGAATTTTCAAAATTGAAGATGTCTATTTCCTGCAATCGATGCAGACAATTTTTATTTTACATGAAGATCCGCGGTCTGATAATTACGGATACACTGTTGATTCATCGGTTGATCGACTCCACTAATAATACGCAAACAGAATCGCCGGAAAAATCGCAGGCTAAGTGAAACGGCTAGACGGTTTGCACAATTTCACATTCGTCGAACAGCGATTGAAACTTTGTTGGGGTCGAATAAAATATTCATCGAACGAGCGCTAATCAACGATAATTAAGGACTTGTAACTGTCCAGAGACCGGGTACACAACACGCCCCTGCCAATAACATCTAAAACGCATTAGAACTCCGCGTGTATCGCGCGTTCGTTTCGCAATTGTTCGAAACGTATATTACCACGGTACGGCGGCGGCGGCCGCGGCCCGGCTAATAAACCACTCGAATAATCATTTCTGACAGTGTTTCAAATTAATAGCGTTGCTAGGTTGGTCGGGCCGAGGTCGAGGATCGAGATTGACGAAGCCAATTTCCCAGGACGAATTAATAAACCGAATCGGAAAGAACAAGCTGCTTCGAGTATTATCATATCCGCGCCGCTCGATGTATCAATCTTCGGTCTGTCTGGATTTAATTGCTCGATTGCAATTAATCCGTTCCGGTCCACGGACGGTGCTCGAATCTCTGTGTAACATTGTAAGTTCGGGCCTGCGGGTCAACGGGAATCGTAAAAATCTGTTGGTTGCCGTTGCTGCTATGTGGAACGCGTGACTAACTTCCCTAGTAAATTGCGTTCACCGAGAAACGGATTTTACCGGATCTACCGCGGCCAAACGACTGGCTTCTTGTTTCGCAAATGTTTATAATCTCACAATTTTCTTTCCTGCTGAGAAATTGTCCTAACGGTGAAGTCCCTTGAACATTCGATATCGCAAAGTTTCAAATCTCTTCGACCTTGGGAATCTAAAAAAGTCCTGAAAAGAGAAGATCTCAAAGCACTGCGACACGACCTTCCAGAGAAGCATGAAAAGATGCGACCAATACGGTGCATTCGAAGCACTGTCAACCGATATCGCGGAGCTGAATGGAGCCGAGTCTCTCTGGCGGGTCTAATTACAACATTTCTCGAGTTGATTGGCTGCATGTAAAGCTGCGCGTTGAATAGGACTCGGCGGTAGGGGAGGGAAAAAAAGGGTGTCGGTGAAGGTTGCGAAGAAAAGCTTGCCGACAAATGGCGTGACGCCGCGCTGCTGGAATGCCGGTGGTTGTTATCGGTGGTGGTATCAAGAATCCGGCGCGAGCTATATACTATGGAACAAGCGAATAAGCGAGCGAGCGAGCGAGCAAGCGCTTAAGAGACTTTCCCGCTCGGGCAAAGAATCGGCGAGTCTGCGAGCGGGTCGCGGCGACGGGTCACGGTTACGGCACCCTGTATATAGGACGGTGACGTCACCTCGCGAGCGGGTTACCTACGGAGTGGCAGAGGTGTATATAAAATGCATCCGGTGGGTGTGTCGCTCCCATACCCTTTGTGACTCCGACTGGCGCTAGGAGCGACGAGGCCGCTATTACAAACACCGCGGCGCGGCGCAGCGCTCTGCGCTCATTGCGCCGCGCTCGGTTCACTCGGTTCACTTTGCTCGCTCCGATCGCTCCGTTCGTCTGATCCGGCCACGAAAGGGAAGGTAATCGTGCCCGGCCCGGGAGTTAACAGATCCCATTTTGTCAGCCGACAGCCTCAAACCGGGCTGATTCAACCTAAATGATTGCCAACCCGCCGTTCGACCCGAACCTCGCAAGAGTAAAAGCGAGACTCATTTCTCGATAACGCATTGATGGGGATTCTCAGTAGTCGAAACCGCTGGATAAAAGATCAACCTAGGCCGCAGACGCCCTCGAAAGTCCTATTTTTACGTTTGCAATCCTGAGAACGAGATTACGCCCTTAAACGAAGTTACTAAAAAAGAAGAAGAATTTGGCAGTCGGTTTCCTTGCCAACGGCGAGAAAAATCGAATCAGCATGGCGAACGCACGATCATTGCGCGCATTGCTCGAATTACAGTGATTACGCTTGTCGTTCTTCGAACGTTTTCTCAGCGGACTCTCTCGCGGCGCGCGATTTTTCACCGAGCAGAAGAGAGAGTTGAACGATATCGGTCGATAAATAGGCGTCCGGTATGATCTGTCGCGTTTCCATTATTACCCGTTCCCGCGTTCGACGTTATATTGGACTTTCCCCTATTTGTTTCGTTCCACGCACCTATCGGCGCTCGCCTAATGCCGCTCGAGCCGATCTTGAACGCCGTCGATGATCGACGAGGAAACTCTCTATATCATAGGTTTCGTTTCGTTTCATTTAGTATCACGGGGGCGCACAAAATATCCAGCTCGCTTAATCGGCTCGATTTCTGTCCCGTACGTTTTGCTCGTTCGTAGATCGGTGTGCGGCGATTCAATTGCTTGTTAAGTGACCGCCGGTTATTAATTGAGAGATCATTAGCGTCGACGTGGTTGTGTTCGTCCGAAGCGGTTATATGAATATTATAAGAAGCATAAGACGTCGGTTAATGCGGAATATTATTCTAAACGCACAGGCACAGATGTGTTTAATCTGAAATATAATTCTTCCCTCCTGTAATTATATCTATCCTTATCTCGAAACGTTTATGCTGATTTCTACTTTTCTAGCGTAGTTCCTGGATTTATCGACGCAATTGGTCGATGTTAATGTAACAGAATTGTTCAATTATGTACTCGCGTACAGTTCTAGATGTTGGATATTAATTCGACGGGACGAGATAGAAACTATTTCTTTGATAATTATACAGCGACGTTGGTGCTCGACCATGCATCGAAGTCTCCAGTCCGACGCGTCCGATGGCTGGCGCCACGCTAATTAAAAAATTATTTACATGTATTAAAATTAAATGGAACCGCCTTCCGAAAAATCCACCGATCCCAAAAATTGCTTCAAACGTTTTTAACAGTATCCGCACGATCGAGAACACTTTCTCAACCATAAATGGTAACCACCGAGCGTACAGCAGGGTGATAGATCACGGATTCGACAAATTAAATAACGACAGGCTTCCGTCGCCATTATCGTAACATTTTATTACAACGTCGCGCTGTCGTTCGCTCTTGGCGCGTAATTTTCGATCAGACCGAGATGTGAACGTTACGCAAAACCCGTGTAACGCAATTTTCCCCGAGTTAACGACACTTCTGAAGTCTGGGATTTCCGTTACGTAACCGGAATCGGGCGCTTGTAAGTCACCGGCTAATCGGCGCAATTTGCGGGCCGACGCGACGTAACGCAAGAAAATCGGAGCGTCATTGTCCGGCGGTGTAACCTGTAACGTGCGCGGCTGCCAGGGAAATGGTCGCGTGTAACTCGTTTGTCGGAATTAAAACGCTTCCATCACTTTCCTACCATGGCCGGCTTCGTTCGCGAACGAGTCCCGGGGTAGTTAGTTTAATTGCGCTGGGAGTGGTAACGTCGTCGAGCTACATTTTCTGTTGATTAACTTTTTCATATTTTCTTCCTAGCTTTAGCTGATTAATTCTAGAAAATTCTGCTCTGCGGTTGCTCTTTCCATATCTGTCTCTTTAGATCTCGTCTTGTCCCTTTCCAGCTTCCCGTTGCTCGCTGGATCGTTCGTTCTCTGTCTTCCTCTGTATCGCGGTCTCTATCCCGGAGCGAAGCGAACAACAGCCTCGAGCGGTCGCATGCATCTTGCTCGCGGAAAATCGCGGTTTCGCGGAGGAAATCCGACTCCTTCCGAGCGGTGTACTCGTTCATCACCCGGCGACTTTGTTACCGGAGGGACGCGGAGGCCATTGCACAACGCGATGTTCCGCTGCGAGCTGATTTACGGGCCGAGCGAACGCGTTTCCTAGCCGCGCGAACAACGTGCCGAGCGGGTTCGCGCGAGGGTCGCTTATGAACCCTGGCCTCCTCTCCAGCGATCTTTCGAACCGCTGATCCTGGAACTGAACTCATCTTGGTCCAACGATAAGCCCTCGATTTCAATTTCAAAACCGTACCTATTCCTTACTGCGGGAAGAAGGAGCGAGAGTTAGAAATACGTAGGGATCATGAAAGCCTCGCGCAAGGTTCTCTAATGAACTCTGGCCTCCTCTCCAGCGGTCTTTCGAACCGCTGATCCCGGAACTGAACTCATCTTGGTCCAACGACGAGCACTCGATTTCAATTCCATAACCGTTCCTAATCCTCGTTAGAGAAATAAGAAGCTAGCAGTACGCAGGGATCAGCAAAACTTTGCGCAAGATTCGCTAATGAACCCTGACCTCCTCTCGAACGACCTCTCGAACCGCTGGTCCTGGAACCGAACTCATCTTTGTTCAACGATAAGCACTCAATTTCAATTTAAATCATTCCTATTCCTTGCTGGAGGAACAAGGAGCGAGAGCCAGAAGTACGTAGGGATCGGCAAAGCCGAAGAAAGCAGAAGAGGAGACAGACTTTCACCGGGGCCGCTATTGGTTGCCACGACGATCACGAGGGACGCTCGCGGTGCTTGGCTTTAGCGCGGCTTGCGCAAAAGAAAGGATAAGAAAGGATAGCCGCCGCGCCGCCGCGCCGCCGCCCTGCAGATCTCGGCTGGTTCAAACGGAATCACGCCGACGAACGAAATCCCGAGCTGTTCTGGATCTCGGAAACGTCCCTTCCGGCGACTCGTAGGTGGAAACTCGGATATCTCGATGTTCATACCGATCGGGCACAGGAGCAACCACCTCTCGAGTGGTTCGACCGAGACGTGCTCGTTCTGTCCCGCCTCCTCTTCTACTTCTTCCTCCCCTGTTACTCCGCACCTTCTTCCACCGTCATTCTTCTCCTTCTCTCTTCTTCTTCCGATGCTCTCGCTGTTCGTTCTCTCCCGTAGGCACCCACCGCTTTTATTAACCCTGCGCCGACTATGTACACCCGGCCACGACGATACCGCAAATATTTGCCCGGCGACTTTACGCCGTTCCCGAACGCTGAAGAAGCAGGTCGCTGCCCTTTATAAACATTCGAGACGCAGCCACGGAAAACCGTCGAGTGTCGTATTAACCCTTCGACTCGGTAGTCCAACGAACAGCTTTCTCGACCCGTTCCCTCGAGAGTCCCTTCCATTTTCTTGATCCATCGACTTTTCTTGTATCGTTGTATTTGGTTTGACGGAAAGTTCTGTTGCACTTTAAAGGAAACATTTGAATGAATTTCTAAAAATATTTAGTCAATATCACCGAAATTACCTGCTTATTTAACGTGCGACAGAACTTTTATATTCCCTTCTCCTGCATCGTCGTAAAATTTTTTCACGTAATCGTAGAACTTAATCGAACGTGCTACTTGGGAACCGTTGATTATTTTGTAACGACGATTTAGTTTTCAGGCCAGATTAACCAGACTCCACCGCAAAAGCCTATCAACTCACCGGCACGGTAATATCTCGTGGGACACTTACGACAATAGCTGTGATCGAAACTCGGATCCTAACTGAAGTTAGGATTACGGAACGTGACGTCCGAGCCGCGCGGCGATAGTAACGACCGACACGGCTATTAATTGCACCGGTAATTGCAAACGACGATCCCAACGGGGATTATAATTTAAAGGGAATCGCGGTTTCAGTATCGCAACGCCGCACCGGGGATCGGCTCTTTCGTTAAAACGGTCCGCGAGAACGTAATCACCGCGTAACGTTACTTCTGATTCAATTAGTTCTCTTCGGTTAATTGCTTAACGTTCCTTATTGTTATCTTGCCCGCGGTAGGAGTTCGGTATTTATTGTGCTGCGCAATCGGGGTGATCGAACCGTGATCTAATGATCCCTCATGAAAAAATGTACAATATACGGTAATTAATGGTGCGCCGCTTGGTATGTGCAAAAATGTTCCTGCTCAACAATTAGGAAATGTCGAACACAATAGTGGGAATACTTCATAGAATGCGGTTAGAAGACTATTAAAATAGTGCTGTCTCCCCATTAAAAATCCACAAACACAATTTTTAGCCGAGCCAAATAATAACTAAAAATTTTTATTCGCTATTTGCAGGAGCTTGAATTTCCCATGTCGATGATTCCAATATCTCAGCATCCAGAATTAAATAAAATATTATATTTTATCGAGGTGTATACTTTGCAGTGCCTCGCGTGTCCGTCATAATTAACGATTTATAATCCGAAAGTGGCCACACCCATGGGAATAAAATCGCTGAAAAGCGACGACACCGGAGCATAAATCAGAAACAAACGTTCCTCGATAATAGAAATCTCTATTCACCCAGTCCCAAACTTCGGAAGGTTCGCTCGCACGCAACGCGATTACTGAAATTGGCGAAATGAAAGCGCGAAGGCCAACCGATAGCTGCATTCTACGAAGTTAACGATTTCCTAGTCCGTAAATGTGAAGACATCCAACCGCAGCGGCTCCAAACCACTAATTTTATCTAAGAACTTTCATCGTATTTCTTCGGTCTTCTCTATTCAGGTTTTTCGAAGCTGTCAATCCGAAGCTTCCGTGAATTCTCTACTTGGTTGGTTGAGTAACCGAGGATTCTATCAGGTTCATTCAAAATGACGAGACTCGTAAATAAATTCGTGACAAACTTGCCGATGCAACAATAGCTTCGATGCTGTGAAATCTGACTTTCTAAACAGTTACTTCTCCGCTTCATTTTTTCGGTACCGGCAATTAGTGGATTTTTATTGTAAAATGGAGAAAGTTTTGCAACTATCCTGGGCAAGCTATCGCGACGAAATTCCGGGGATACAGTCCGGTCGTTTGAAATATGAAACGCGAAAATAATTAGTCGCGGCGATTAGCTGCGCCGCCCTGACCCCCGAAGATATCGCAAGCATTAAACGGGCCCTGTGACGTTTCCATTCTCGCTTTCGACGCCGGTCACCGACGTTCAGGCGCGATTTATCACGGTTCCGCTTGTCGTCGTGTCGCGGTTCCTCTCGGGGATGTTGATTAATAATAGTGTATTCTTTGCTCATACGAGACGTTGCTCGCGCCGGTGGTCTCGCTTAATTACTCCTCGCAAGACGAACGACCGCTCCTTTCAGTAGAATCTCATTCCCCTGACGTGGAATGAACTGTTTTTTCGAGTTCGGTGGGTTGCTTGCTTGCACGGTGCTTCGCAATGAGCATTTATGTGCTGTGAACCTGTACTACTACGAAAATAATAATTGTACCGATTACAGAACTGTCTCCCAGTAGCTGTGGTAGATAATAGACTTTCTGCAGAGTTGCGTTGGCAAAGCGCAACTACCAGCTTGCAGCAAGCTCCAGTCTCGAGCTCCCGGCATCCCGATAACACAATTCTCCAACTGGTATCAATGAAACACAAGAACGATAAGCGACGCGCGTCCAATACGCCGATAAGTTCGCACGCCACCCACGCGAATTAACTGTGCGGGTACGAGAGGTAGTATGTCCTAAAATAGAGCCAAACAGAAATTTTATTCGTTCATTCATGATTTTAATCGGCTCGAACAAACGCATTTGCGTCTTTAAATCCTTTCGATCCGCTCACTGTCCGAATTAAATTGTTCTCACCCATTCTTTTCATATATCCATAAAATCCACAATCTAGTAATCGATGAGACACTTTCTCCCCAACATGCACCAACTTCCGTATCTTCAAAAGTGTGCGGGTACGAGAGGTAGTATGTCCTAAAATACAGCCAAACAGAAATTTTATTCGTTCATTCATGATTTTAATCGGCTCGAACAAACGCAATTGCATCTTTAAATTTGTTTAATCCGCGCACTGCATTCAATCGCACTAACCCATTTTTCTCATAAACTCCGCAATCTCAAAACTGTGCGGATAGGGGAGGTATTTTATCCTCGAATGGAATGAAACAGAAATTTAATTCGTTCCTTAATGATTTTAATCAGTTCGAACGAAGGACATTGACAATTCTAAATTCTTTCGATCCGCCGGCTGCGTTAAATTGCAACACAATTGACACGTTCTCCCTCAACATCCACCAGCTTCCGCATCCCCAAAAAGGAACACAGAGTCCGGTCTCTGTCCTCGATGGTCTGTGAACTTCCGTGTTTCAGCGGAGCAACATCTTCCAGGTGACCGATCAAAGCGGAACCAGTCTCGAAAAAGCCCATGGAGGCTAGAGAGCAACGCGCCGCGCAACAAGCCGCAAATTTGTCGAAGATTTATCGAGCCGCGCGGTGTAACAGGCGTCGGCTGCGATATCCTCAGGCCGTCTCTGTCCGAGGGCAGCCGGAAGTGGCTCGGTAACTATAACGGAACCTTTAATAAACGTAAACGCGAGAGCGTGGCCGCGGAATCCGATCCGCGAGACACGGGACAGGATCCGGCACTCGCGAGCTACACTCCCTGCCAAAAAGATCGCGCACGTTCCCCTATCTCCGTTTGCCATCTTTAATTTCCTGAAACATAATTGAAGAAAATGAAGAACGTCCAACTACAATGAACGAACCGATTATCTCCGGTTAGAAGACGAACGATCGTCAAGAAATCAGGGATATAATCCACGAGCTATCATTTTGGCTGGGAGTGTAGAGTCGGCGAGTATCGGGCCGTAGATTAGAGTGATAAAGACCGTAATGCTTTGCGGTCAGGGGGCCTTATTGTGCGTGTCGCCGCGTCGGACAGCACAGTAAGCGCGTTCTGTCACTCGCGCGGAGCGTTTAGGAGCAGAAACCGGCGCGCGGTGCCTTTTGCAACGATATCCTGGCGAGTATACCAGCCACCGCGAGCGCACACCCTAAGCTCGCGTGGGCGGAAACGATGCTTCGTCTGTTAGCGAGACCGTCCCGCGACTGGCTAACTCCATGCAAATCGGGGGGACTTGTAGCTTGCTATCGTACCGGCTTCGACCTCGGACTTGCTACCACTTTCGAACGGTACACTGGTTACATTTTCTTATTTGAATCAACGAGCAAGTACAAGCTCGAAATAGATCCTCGAATCGTGACCAAACACTGGTACGTTCCGATTAATCCTCAGCTACCATTTTGACTTCATCTTTCGTTTTTAAAGTCGCGATCTTACGATCTATACGCAGCAAAGATCGTCACGAGACGGTCGCGTCGCGCTCCGTATCGCGATCAACGATGTTCGCGTCTATTTAGAATGTTGATCCTTGATACGGATAGAATCGATTGGTCGAACAGTTTCCGCAGCAGCGGATTCGTCGTCTCAGCAGCGTTAAAAATGAAAATGAAAGTTCGGAGGCTAGGAAGCTGCTGTCAGCGTGGTGTTTGCTCACGGAAGCGTGCGTCGGTGCTGGATGGGAAGTGTGCCGTGTTCCGTCGACAGGTACCAAGACTCGATCGCCGCTCGCGACGTTAATGCTCCCTATAGCCTGGAAGCAGATAAGCTTACGACGCGCACGACCGGTCCGCGGCTTAGCGTTCCGCTTTACGCTTTTACCGTCGCTATCGTAATAAGCCGCGGCATCGTCACCAAGAACTTGGCGAGAGCCAACGTTGATACGTTCCCTTCGAGCGACCCCCAAAGACCTTCCCGGACGTTGCTACACAGTCGAAAAAGGGTCAACGATGTAGTGGATTATGAATTAAAGCGGATTCTTTGATCGCGAGTGGAATGTTCGGATCTGTTGGGTTCTAAAAGGATCAACGTCGATGTCGAAGAATAGGATTCAAAAACGAAGATGGCTCCAGCTAAGCCTGTTACGAAATCGTCGGAAGCGAGGGTTCATTCTCAGAGACACCATCGATGAAAAATGACGTTCCGTCCAGCACGAGCAGCAAAGAAGTTTTCTCCGGGAGAGAGAGCTCGAGAGTTAAATTACCCGAGCGACGTCGACCGATACTCTCGACAAGGTCCGCGTCAGCGCTAGACAAGACGACAAATATTGATCCTCGGGACACTTCACCTGACGGTGCCCTTCTCTACCCCGGTGATTTTTCACCGTTGGAAAAATGACTGGCGCGACAGAATCCTGGGAATCTTTCAGTGTTCTCAGGGACCGAGCGGTACAGATTGGCCATGAAACTTTATGTTTAATGGTTAGGTGTCCTCACCGTGAAAGTATACACGCGAGAACGAGTGAGAGAGAGACGTTTCAGCGATCTTGCCTAATAGATTCTAACGCGGACGGGAAAGGAGGATAGTTCAAACAGTTTGATGGTTCCTCGATAGTCGCGTGCTCGAGAGTGTTTTGCAAATATAATCAGCTCCGAATGCATGAATATTATACCGTGCCTTCCTCGGTTTCCACAGGAGAAACCGTCCTGGCGTGAGAAAATCCAATTTTTCTATTTGCGCCACCGGAAAGAGCTTCAAAGGCTCAAAGGGTCTCTTTGAAGGCGCTCGGAAACGACGGGCTATCGTACGGAATTTTCTAGTTGATAAATTGAACTTGTTGCCCAACTTGGTTTTTGTAAACTGAGAGACCAGCGAAGACGGTAGATGCCAATCCATGAAAGCTTCGGATCTTCGATCAATTCTAGCCTCAACTCGCAAGGGACTCCATGCCATCGCTGGTATTAGGTAATGGCCGGTGATTACGGTGTCGAGGGGGTCTCCGGTGTCGCATGTCGGGGTCGGGGCCCGTGTCCACGGGGCCCCAGGCCCCAGGTCCCCGTGAACGTCACCGCATCCCCGCGGCTCTTCTTCTCCGTCTTGAAGAGACGATCACACCCGGGCCGAGCCCTGTGACCCACATCCCACGCTCGCGGCACACGTCGGGCCTGCTCTTCCGCCACGAGGATGACATTTTCCACGTGGTTGTGTCTCCCGACTGGGCCTCGAGAGAGCCGTCTCTTGTCGCGATGGGGCTCCACGATCGTCGTCGTCGTCGTCGTCGTCGTCGTTCTCTTCGTCGTCGTTGTCCTCGTCGTCGTGCTACGTGTAACCGTGCGCGCCACTATCTTTTCCGACAAATTTATGGAGCCGGTTACGCCGTTATGATTGAAGCCCCCGGGACGATCGAAAGACGCCGCGTTACCCGCTCGAAAGTGGGCCGCCGTGTATTTATCTCCGCGACGAAGGGTTACCGTGCCTTTAATGGTTGCTTGCTGAACTCAGGATCAATAGCGACTGCTCAGACCTAGGATAGGATGGTCCTCAGGCACGACAATGTTGCTGGGATCGTGGCTTCGATAGACGCTGCTCTTTGGGACTCTAAGACGCTTTTTAGAGTGTCATCCATCCATAGGATTACGGTCTAACGATTCAGCTGACGAGCAGATTTCAAATCACAATGCCTGAACGACATTTGGCTAGATTGAAAATGAACGTTTCATCGCGGCACACATCGGCCTGAAACAAATTTCAGGCGACCAGCGATCTCCTCGGCGCCACCAACGAAGCCGGAAGTCTACGTTAACGAGTCCAGGCGGCGCGGCGGCGTTGATTGAAAAAGTTGATTGAATCGCGGGCTCGGTCCCGAGAGCAGTTTTCGTCGACACAGTGTTTTTCGCGCGTGTAATAAGAGACGCGAAGGGTTTTTTGCCGGTATCGCTCGTGTAGAAAGCACCGGTTGATCGCGCTTCACCGGTTTCTTTGGCAAAGAAGGCAGAGGCGGTCTCTGGAAAGTCCCGCGTACCAGCCGGATGAAAGGGAAGAAGAAGAGGAGGAGGATCAGCGGCGCGTTAGCAACGCTTGTACTCCGTCAGCCACCACGACACCGGATGTCTTTCTTCATTAAAGACCGTTCAGACGTCCCGGTGTGTCGGGACGTCCACCTGGACGGCTCAATCGGGCGCAGAAGGCCCGGCAACCACTGCGAGACACCCCCCTGGTGCGAACAGGCCCGATTTTCAGGTGCGAAACCGATGGATAGATCGCGCTCTTTCCGTTCGCGATCGCTATCTGGCAGCGCAATTAAAGGTCACCCGAGCTCCGATCAACAGACCAGGGATCCACTAACTCCGTTTTGATTCGGACACTGTTCCGTTGACCTGGAACCCTCCTTGCGAGAGCTTCTATCAGGCAACCCTTACTCGTCGATCGATACGTTGAACTTTTGTTGGAAACCACTCTCGCATCGTCAACTACGGCTCAATCAGCCTGTCTTAGACAATTTCCACCAATCTCCGAGCAACTCCGGTCGCGGTTACAATGCTAACAGCGTTCTCGGAATGCGTCTAAATTTCCCAGCATACGATTTAGCTCGTTCGAGCGCTCCATCGCGACTGATTACATGCGGTTTAATCCACGCCTAGCAAGTGTGTTTCAGGGTGAGGCCAACCGATTCGAGTCGCAGCAGTTGTTAGTCGTTACTCGGAAGGCAGACGGATAATCAGCTCGTGCGCGGTGGGAACACGCTATGCAGCCACGGCCGGGAATAAATATCGAGCAACGAGCGTAGACCAAGCGCATCACGCTGCATCACGGCGCATCCTTCGCAAAAAGGGTTCCGCGAACGCGTGGGCTCCCTCTTAACGATTACCCCTCTTCTCGCGGGATGTTTAATGACCCCGATCCCTGTCGACTGCTTCTTCGTGGTACTCCTTGCTCCTTAGCCTAACCGAGCCAATCAACGAACGCTGAGTGTTCATTTTACGCTAAAATTATTTTCATTCGGTTAAGTTTCAGATTTTCAGAGAGGATACTCTTCCCCTGTTCACGATTGTCGCTAGCTATGCAAATTTAAAAGCCGAAATTTCGCTTTCTATTTTCTCCGGCTCCTCTGAATTACACCACTTAATTACTCTTGAGCACACAGGAGATTCAACGAGCCATTTACAGAGTACATTTTGCTCTTCATCCCCTCGTTTCTTTCGCCCTCGATTCCCCCAAGCAGCGGGACACTTTCACTCTCAAGACGAGCCACCGTCCTCGTAAAACTTCCGTCGAACATCCGGCGACTTCTTTCCCCTTGTAGTTTACTGGCACGTACAGTAACATCGACAACGCGCTATAACATAACATCCGGGCTTTCTTTTCCAAACGACTTTCGTTACGCACAACCGTGGACACGATAGTTATTTTTGAATGAAAAAAATTGTCTTACACTCTCCAATGATCGACAAACGAAGTCACAAATTTTGAATCGGATATGCTGATTACTTTTCACTCGAAAAATGTTTAAAGGTGCGTTATCAATTCCCGTGGCTCGTCGTCGAGTTGTTAATTAGTCAGCGAAACGTATCCTCTGTCAACGGCGTGGTACGTATCGATTATCCTGGTGGGCCGATGCTCGTGCACAGTTCAGAGTCGATGCATGTAATTCGCCGGAGCGGACGGGTGGGGATCGAAGCGCGATGTAAGCCTGTTTCGTAACGAAATTAACAAGAACGTAAAGTCGAGGGCTTCGGAAGTCAGGGTGGAACAAAGGGAAGGCCCCGAGGCGGCGTTGTTTCGTCCGCCACGAGCGGTTACGGTTGTACACGTTTGAAGGATTAAAGGATACGGTCGATTAATGGCCGAGCAACGCCGCTCATTGCCTTACCCACCAGGCTTTCGTGTGTTCCGCAGTGAAGAACGACATGCCCGCGATTTAGGACAAGCGTTGCGTGATTCTATTTCCACGGCACGACCGTAAGCCTGTATGTATGTAACCCATATTCGTTTCGTTACCCGAACAAGGATGAATCATGACGATCGATCACGAATGCACGCTAGACGCAACCGAGTTCAGCCCCAACGTAATTGTCCCGGAGACGTTGCGTCACGGTGCCTCAACATTTTTCGCTGTACTCTTTCTCTCGGATCTAAAACCCATTCAGCCTGGTTTTCCAGAGAAAATTCATTTTCACGTGAGAATAGAACCTCCGCAGAAGGTATTTGCAAAGTCTCGAGCAAATTGCACGGTTGGTTCGCGAGATATCGAGTTAACAAGACGTCAGTTTCAGAGATAAGGACGATACCCTTAATAAGAAGAGCACACCAGTCAACAACAGTGTAGGATTAGCTGTCTCGTCAATCACGTTTACCGCGGCGATAGACAGGCGACAAAACGCTGAATAGAGCGAGGAATTGCCGTAAAATTTCATCGAACGAGCTGATTAATCGCCGGCAAATCGGTTTGTCACGGCCTCGGCAATCCGCCGTGAAATTCATGCGGATTAAATAATTCGTGCACGTCGGTTACAGACCTGAGACCGTGACAAACGCGGCTCGAAAGCGCATCCTGCTCGCTTCGGAAGTGATCAAGACGTAATAAAGCGTGCGCGGCTTCTTTGACTCTTCACTTTCTCTTACGCGCATTTTAACAAACCCGGCCATTGACGTAAGGATTAACATTCAGAATTGCAAATAGAGAAATATGTGGCAAATACGATTTCAATAACTATCTCGCTCAGTTAAATCTCGTCAAAATCAATGGACCCAAGTTCGGTCACCTAAGTGTTTTCTGTAAGTTTCCACTATTTTAACATCGAGAATTTCAAAACACTCCCAATAGCTGCTTCACCCAGTTAAATCTCGTAAAAATCAACGAGCCCAAGTGCAGTCGCTTGAGTGTGTCCTTTAAGTTTTCACTTCTTTAACATCCAGGACGTCCTAAAATACCAATAATTATCTCGCTCAGTTAAATCTGGTCAAAATCAATGGATCAAAGTTCGGTCACTTAAGTGTTTCCTATATGTTTCCACTATTTTAACATCGAGAATTTCAAAACACTTCCAATAGCTGCTTCACCCAGTTAAATCTCGTAAAAATCAATGGGCCCAAGTTCGATCGCTTAAATGATTCTGATCTGTTCGAGAGTCTCGAAGACCGAGGGTCAGCTAATAGCAGTCGGTTCTGAATAAAACGATCCCTCGGCCGATCGAACGTCCAGGTCCGGATGCAGCAAACGATCGACAGATGTAACCAGTGGCTGAGCCACGGCCGATGACGTGAGCCATTAATTACCGGAAACGTGACCCGCTCGCCGGTGACACGCGCGGCACGGCTCATGTGCATCGACCACTGCAACGGCAAGAAGATATCGTCGTATCACGAGCATCACGAAAGAACGTCGACTCCCGAGGCTGGGCGTCTGTTAGCCAGGAGAGCTAGAGTCTGTCTTCCTCTTTCATTCTGGCCAATCACTTTCTCTCGACGAACACGTCTGGACGGTTCTCATCTAGCAGGGTACCTTTGCTCAATTTCGGAGACTTTGGGCTCGTTCACGGTGGATTGAATTCTTGAAAATCGTCGAGATTGCTTCTTCTAAGACTTTTGTCCATGTACCTCGACGAGCAAGCTGTTCCCTCTTCAGGAAATGAGGAAAAAGCGAAAAAATCGATTCCGCTCACAAACGTTGATCGCACACACGCGTTTCGCAACGTTCTCAGACTCAAGTTAAAATTGCTCGTCAGCTCCGAGCTCCCAATATTGAAAGTTGCACAACAAACCGCAAAATAATTTCGGCGGTGGAACCGAAGTGATTCGTGGCAGTCGGAAAAAGTAGCCACTTAAACTCTCCGCGGTTTCGTGAAAGCAGACGTACCCGCGGATGCTTTCTCCCGGGGTTATTGCGATTTCGACGATTCTTATCAGTGGAGTCGACACTCGACCGATCGGAGCGAGTTTCACAAAAATTTTAACCGCGAAGGATCTTCGGTCGAGGAGTCTGTCAGCCTCTGACCCGCTTCACAAATCGTAAAAGACGTATTTACTGCTCGATAACCGAGACCGTGTCATCGAGGACGTTGGCAGAGAACTTTTGGTTAATCGTGATTGCCCGGTCTCGAGGGCAGTTGGTCAGGTGTTTTTTGATGGCCGTGAATTATTCGGGGTCAAGCGAGGTACAAGCGCGATCGATAATTATGCTGTGGATCCTCGTGCAAAAGAAGAATTTCGTACAGCAAGCAGAAGTAAAATAATAATCTTCGAAAAAATCAAGTTTGGGAGGTTAGAGACTTCATTGTAGCAACGAATAATGTGTAATTAACCCTTAGCATTCATTATTCAAAATATAGTTTAGATTATTAAATATGTTGATATCTGATCGAGTGCTAAACATTTAGGTATTGTACGAGGTGCTAGATCAATTTCATATTTCTATATGATTTTCTTCATTCTGTGCATATTAAACTGATGCAATTTACTCGCGCAATACTGAAATGTTTAGTAATTTATTTGATGTGAAAATGATTGTACAACGTAACGAGTCAGCGGTGCCTCAGAGTCGGCACTCGATCGCAAAGGGTTAACAGAGACACGAATTTCGTCGAGTTGTTTGCGCGCTGGCAGGGAGCCAAAGCAAAAAATTGAAGGAGAACGTGTCGAGGAATAGCCGGTCGTTAGATCATTAAATATGTTGATATCTAATCGAGAGCTAAACATTTAGGTATTGTACGAGGTGCTAGATCAATTTCATATTTCTATATGATTTTCTTCATTCTGTGCATATTAAACTGATGCAATTTACTCGCGCAATACTCAAATGTCTAGTAATTTATTTGATTTGAAAATGATTGTACAACGTAACGAGTCAGCGGTGCCTCAGAGTCGGCACTCGATCGCAAAGGGTTAACAGAGACACGAATTTCGTCGAGTTGTTTGCGCGCTGGCAGGGAGCCATAGCAAAAAATTGAAGGAGAACGTGTCGAGGAATGGCCGGTCGCTAATTGCCATGAACGTGGCGGTCGTAGGCGAAAAGGAATCGATCGGTAGACCAGTGGTAAACCGCAGAGTGCGTATCGCTCTTGAACCGGCGCGGCGTGCTCGGTAAACCGCGAAATTTAATTGCTTATTAGCCGGCGCGGCGGTTCGCGTGGGCTGGCATTGAATCTCGGGAAACTCGGCGACCTTGAAAGCCGATCTTAAGCCTATCGGGACGTCGGGAGAGGAAACCAGTGCGTGAGAGAGAGAGAGAAGGGTAAAAAAGAAAGAAGGGGAAAACGAAACGTGGAACGTAACGCGCTCGATCCTTCTGGATCGGGGCCCGAGCGATACTTCGCCGGGACCGACACGGCCCGAACACGCTGTAAAACATATATTTAACGGTAGTCAGGTACCGTAGCGAGAGGATTGTAATCTTATACGTTCGAAGTGGTGGGTATCGGGTGTTGCTGCGCCGAACTCCGGCGAATATTAATGACGAGCCGCTTTTTCGACGGGCCCGAGGATCTATGAGCTTCGCGCGCGCACGAGCCTCGACAAAAATCGGCTACAGACGATCCTGCGACGCGATACCGATAACTCGTCGATAATTACAACCAGATAATCGGCTACTTGTTGCACGATTACATCTGGCCTGGCTGTTATTGTTATTAGTCTCTTCCTGCGAGAGGGATCGAGTTTCGATCTTTACAGTCGATTTATCGAGCTTCGAACGAAAGCTAAACCGTGAAGTCCTCGCGCGACTGAACTTCTTACTTATGTTTTGTCTATGCAACAGCGAAAAAATCGTAGTTAATATTTTGTGATTCGCGTAAAAATGATCGCGATCTCTCGATCGGAACGAAGCAGCGTTTGCTACGAGGCAGGGTGTAGTCGGGCGGAGTAACCTCGATCCGTTCTCGGGGTCTTTGTCGAGGCTGGGATCGGGACCATGATTATCGGGTTCGGTTGTTTGGGTTCGCACGAGCATAACCCGGAAACGGTCTGACACGGGACGGAGGTCCGTGAACGTTGACACCTTATTATCGCGTTGCCGGGGGCCCGGGGCCCGTTGATCGTCGCGAGAAGAAATTGCCGGGGCCCGTTCGTCACGGCGAAAGTCGTCGGTCGGAGAAAAGAATGGCCCGGTAAACTATATTCCGATCGGAAGTCACGCGGAATAATCCTGGCCTGATTCTCTCTTTCTCTCTTACGGATCGTAAGATTCGATCGTCGGCTCGCGATCAGGAGAGCAGACCCGCCACGGTTCAACGAAGAAACGATCCTTTATCCGACACTCGAGAACTCCGGCACGTAACCGGCTTATTCAATATCTTCCATATTTAAACAGCCCCGGTCTAGCCGATGCTAATAAAGAAACTAGAAAGGTACCTGTCCCAGGCCGAATCATGCAAATTGCGAACACACTTCCTATTACGTCTAATAGGGTACAGCAGAGAACTGCATTACCCTCTCTCTCTCTCTCTCTCTCTCTCTCTCTCTCTCTCTCTCTCTCTCTCTCTCTCTTTCTTGTACCACGAAGGAATGAAAAAAGTAGAGAGATACATGCTAAACGAATCGAGCGCCAGAATTTTCTCCGAGATACTTTTTTCTCTCGGGTCCATTCGATCCGTGTAACTGTCACGCGATTGGGAATAGAAGGCTGATTGAAATATATTAGGCTGTCGCCGTGACTTCCGAGTCGGCAGACACGACACGATGTCCAGATAACATCGGATTCGTTGGGAACCGTGGAGCTCCGGTATCGTAACGACGGGATATGCTGATGATATCGGAACGCTGGAGATATACGTTTCCAGGTCGAGTAGATATGGACTGGCCTGAAACGGAGTTAACTGATATCGTGGAAACAATTTCGGAGTAAGTAGATCGATTGAACATTGATCAGACGCGGAGACAAGGCTGATAGATTAAGGGGAGTGATTGGGGCTTGCGTCTGTCAATGGCCAATCAATGGAAACAAACACGGAGGTGAAACAGCTTGCAGGTATCTCGGTATTTGTAGGCAATCGCTGACAGACCGGGAGGTCTTTGAAAGTGCAGCAAGCATCCTCGATAGTCTAGCAAATCAAGAAAGAAGCAAGAATACGAAAGTATACAGAATTACCAAAAATAAGAACAAAAACATCAGAGTCGATACACAGTTCCGGAACGGCTTGCGTCTGTCGATGGCCAATCGATGGAAACAAACACGGAGGTGATACAGCTCGCAGGTATCCCGTTGTTTGTAGGTAATCGATCGTCTAGCAAACGAGGAAAGAAGCAGGAATACAAAAGTACGGTAAGCACAAGTAAGTACAAGTAAGCGAATACAGAATCACCATAAATAAAAAGAAACGCGTTAAGAGTCAATGCGCAGTTCCTGAATCGCCGTCCGATCAAGTGCAATGACACGGTCGGAATCAAACAATAGGGTATCCCCCGACGAAAAGAATGATAAAAACGAACTTTCGATCTATCCTCCGAGTCTCCGAGCCTCGTTGGAATAACCGCGGCTCTCAGCGTCGTACGCAGCGATCCCAAGTAGGTTCAACGATACCCTCGAGTCCTCTCGTCCGAGATTGTTTACCCGAAGTCCCACGCGTCTAATATGTCTCTAGACCCGGAGTCCGGTCGCTTTTACCGAGTATCACGCGACCAATCTTCCCGTACCACATCCAACGAGGGAACACCGCAGCTTCCTCTCGCGGGTCATCGGTCACGACTCCTTGTCTCTCTTGTAATCGCGAATTCTCTTTAACGGTGGAACAGAAAAATTCTTCGAGGAACAGAACACGTCGGGGGATACAGTGGACAGAAACGAAATCGACGCGGCGAGTGTAAGTGTAATTGAGTAATCATTACACGACCGGTAAATCCCGTACGGTCCCCGGTGGTACATGCGTCCGAAACGCATTTACGTAATGCCACGATTTATATTCTATCAAAGGATGGAACGCGACCGACAAGAAATTTACGAGCCGGGATGAGAAACTTATCCGAGGTTCGCGCGTGCTCCGCGATCGCCGGGCATCGAGTTTCCTGCGCCCCTCTCTGTCTCTCTCTCTCTCTTTCTTTCTTTCTCCTCTCCTCTGAGAGGTGAACGAGAAGATGCAACGAGCCGACCGCGGAGAGAGCACGCGTGCAAGTGCGTGCACTTTCGCGGTCGTACACCTCGCGATAATACGACGACACGCCCAAACGATGTGAAATTTTCGGGAATTGATAAACCATGAAAGTATAAAAAGAATTGAACAGCATTGTAGCGTTATCTTCGAAATGGTTCTGTCGCAGGGTGCGAGCGTTTCTAGAGACAGAGCACGCACCGTTCTGGAGAGAGGCGGTCGGTTTAACGGTGGTGGTGGCAGCCGCGGCGTAAAACCATCATTACCGCCAATTACAATAAATCCCGCGCCGTATTCCGCTTATCTTTTTCCGCGCGGAGGCGCGGCTTAATCTATAATCCGACGCGGGAGAGCTAACGGGCTCGCAGGTATGCGTGCCGCCGCGCGCGGATCGAACGCAGAAGAGGATAGAGAGAACCTGAATAGCACCGTCGCGTCGTCGCAGTATGTACCCGGCCACGCGGGTCGCCCGATCAATTTCCCTCGGCCAGCTTTCACGACTGATCACCGGGTTGCGTTCCACCAACTACTCGCATTTACGCCACCCTGCGAACACGTGCGCAAAATCCCCATTTGCTAACTTGACGGGTCCGTCGATTGTCAAGTTCCTACTGGACGAATTCTTATGTGAAATCAAAATTATCTTCGCCCGTTGCTGGGTGCAAGAGTCATTTTAGGATTGCTTTCTTCCTTTATAACGTTACATATATTTGTATACTTTATTATATTTATATATAATATTTTAATAGAATAGCTAACGCGTTAACACTGAATCTACCGAGACCCAAAAATAACTGGCACGCGTTACCTTATAAAAATGACGTCATAGAATTTACGAAGATTTTCTGTTATTTTTATTATACGTGCTTGGATGCAAAAATGTTTATAATCATTTCCAGTGAGAGCGTCATTATAATTTCGATAATTGCAAAATAAAAAAACAGAAACCGATGATTCGAGCAACGGTGGTAGGTTTAGCGTTAAAGGGCTGATTTATCCGGTACCCGACGCAAAGAATGAACATCTGGGTCGCAGCGGCTTGTTGCTCGCGTTTCAACTTCTTTGTAGAATGCTGAGAATATATACAAGGTGAATAAAATAGAGAAATCTAGATTTGCATGTAGACAGAAATACGCAGTCCATCAAGAGCAATCAGCTGACAGGCGCGGCCAGGCGCCTCGGACCGGTGCTACAAAGTGGTGTGCACTGTCTTCGAGAGAGCATGCAGCGTACCTGTGCAGCCCGTTGCACTCACCTCGTGGCACACACTTCCCGCGGCACATTGTCCACCCGAAGACAAGTGGAACGAACTTCGCCACTTCCGCGACTTTTCCTCGCCGCGGATATTTACGCGCTGTCCCGGTAACCGACGTACCGAGATACTTGCCACGGGAAATATTCCATTTTCTAGTTTGCCGGAACGGCTCACCGTTGTCTCTGGGATTATTCAGTTGTCCGTTGTCTGAAGGGTGACGCCGGGGATTCGGTGCCTAACACTTTCGCTCGGCGAGTTTCTCGAGATGGGGTTTCAATACTTGAATCGAAAGCTGGACCATTCGCTGAACCATTCTTGTCGGTGTTATTGGTATCGTTGCTATCTTAGAGGTAATCGTTGGAACTATGCAGTCGTTGTTCAGAGAAATTACCTTCACGTTTATATTTATTATATTTAATATATTCATTATACAGAAGGATCTACAAACTACGGGAACACCGGAAGAAGTTCTTCGCTCGCTGATAATTCGATTACGATTGAAACGAAACATGTTTCACAAGTATCTCACTAATTATTCGTACGTTCCTATTGAGAATTTCATAATTTCTCCGAATTTGAGAAAAAATATTAGACATTCCATTTAAAAAACTGAAGGCGACTGTAGAAACAGTTTCTCCGATAGGAAAATAGTTGGTGTAGCCGGCACGAGTAGAGGTTGGCCCAGGTTAGACTGGGTTCGCCGAGGTACTTGTTAAGGCGGACCCGCGGAGCCCAGAGGTGTGTATGGGAATTGCAGGTCGTGCTCATTAATTATATCGGACGTGATCTATCTGGACCAGAGTCGGTTGTACGGTCGCTCTCGGGAGTCACCGAGGCAACGGAGTTTACAGGCGTCGTGTATCGACGCTGCCTCGAACCGCTTTTGCCGGATTCTCTCTATCCGGCCGCCCGATGGAGACATACTGAACTCGAATCCCGAAAGAAATTGTCGTTGGAAAGCTTGGGATAGGCGCTGGGATTCTGTTCGGAGTACTAGACTCTTTCTGGCGATCGTGTACCAGGAACACACAAACCCGATGTATGGAATGACAGTGACAAAATATCGTTTCCCCGCAATTTCTGTTTCCATAACCAGAACGCGGCGTCGATCCTTCCGCGAAATTTACACTTTCGCGGGCAAAGTTGAACCGGCCAAAGCTCAAGAAAATCCTACTTTCTTCGACAAGGGTTTCGCGACTTGAGTCAGACGTGGCAATTTCCAATTTTTATAGAGAAATTTTAAGAGAGCGGAGTGAAAGAAAATTTTATTTCTAACGAGAACAGTCTTTGCAGATCCAAAACAAGTAAAAATAGTGACGAATTCGGTCTAATCGTTGCACAGCGGATTACGCATTTACGGCAAACAACGAGTGGGTGTAATTTGAAACAACAGAACCATTAGAAAAATTAAAAAATGATTTGGATTGTTTTTTTAGAAAACGTTTGACCAATCGGCGCAGCGTTTCAGCAAGAAGACGGCAATTTGCATGAATCGCGTCTGGCATCAGGAATTCATATATTCGCCGCGACTAATGCCTGGAAGCCCGGCAAGACAAAAGAGCCGGGGTATCAAATATTATTGGAGTGGCGAGCGCCATTGTTTATATTCAATAGCAATGTCCACAATGAACGCATAAATTTCGCAGTCTAGTTATTGCGTCGTGGAAAAGAAAGGAGTGTCCGAGTGTGTCGAGCGTCGCAGAACGTTTGTCGTATCGAATTAAATATGAATCGCAGCGATTCCGCGGATTTCCAATTAGACCGGCTCGTATTTCACCAGCGAAATTTACAGGGGCGAGGTTAGCTCTCGGAGGGGCCCCAGCCGGGATACAACACGGGTGAAAAGTCTTTCTGCGAGAACGTTATCGGTGAATTTATAAGGACCGCGTGGTGCCGGGACACGCGAGGTCGTCCCGTGTTCCTTTCGATCGTTGTCTCCCGCTGAAATTCGCGTGGGCGTAACGCGGGTGAGATTGCCGTGAATTTGTCTCGTTTATCGATCATGCCTTATCGATGACAGTTCGCGAGGGAACATGACTCGTGGGATTCGAGAGACCCGCACACATACACGCGCGCGGGGCCTGTACGCGAGTTACCGCGGGCCTAGTGACAAACGACATCGCCGGGCTTTTCCGTACGTGCGACGTCTATGTGCGCCGAATAACGCGATGCACAGGGTGGTCCTAACGATCCAAGTTATCTCATCTCGACGAGGGTCATTCTGCTGTAACGGTGCCTTCGGAACTCGAAAATCTGCGCACGGTTTTAGGGAAACGTCCATCTTCTGCGTATGGTCGCTCGAGTGGCGACTTCGAGGCGCCATTAAAAATTGCTGTACCATGAAAAATTATTTAACATCGAAGCATTGTATGAGGTGTTGTATCAACTGCGTATCCATCAAATTTAACAAATCATTGAGAATGGAAATATTCTACGTCGGAAGAAATGTTTCATTTTCTAGTTGGGTATAATATACTGTAGCCAAAAAATTAAATACATTATCAATTGGCAACAGTCCAAACAGAATGTATTATTGACAGCTAATCTCCCAGACAGACAATTTCATTCGATCGGCGCTCGTCGCGTTAATAAAATATAGCATCTTGTAAAATGTCTTGTAGCCTCGCAAAAAGATAGCTTCGAATAAAACGTACCTTTCTCGAGTCTCTGTACGTTTATCTGAAACCACGGCCATAAATGTTTCCAGAGCAATTTGTTCCCAGCACACGGGTCTCGTTTGCGCAACGATGAAAGTCGCTTCTAATAATGAACGAAAGAAAGCATTACCGTACTCGATAGCCGCCAGCGGTGAATCAAATATATACACAGAGTGTGACATCTCGTAAAACGTCCTGTCACGCGATCGACGAAAAGATTGAAATAAAATGTGTCTTCGTGCGTTTATCGCGGCGCGTACGGCTGTAAACGTGGCCGGGGCAATTTGTTATCGGAACACGGTCTCGGCTTGCGCAACGATAAAAGTTAATTGAACGATTCCGGGCGATCATTGTCAGGGCCCACCCTGTATGCAGGCGGAACAAGCAACGGCGTTAACCTCCCGCTGTATTAGAAGGCGCAGCCACCTTTCAATCACATCGAGAGAACAGTTGTAAACCCCGCGGCTAAACAAGTGTTCCGCGGAACAGAATCCTACTTAATTATTACATGGCGCGGATTGAAAATTACCTTTAAAATAACTGTGAATAACGACGCTCGTGACTGTCGTGTGCGAACGGCGAGCTTAATCGCGAGCGAGAGATTTATAGATCGGGGAGATCCCTCGCTGCTCTGCTACCGAGAAATCATCGACACTCCGCGCAGCGAAAGAGAGAGAGAGAAGAAAAAAGTATAGAAAAGCCGATGGGGAAAGTTTGGGCGTAGTCCGATACTGTATTTATGTGGCGTTTAATTACTTTGACTCGGCGAAATTGAACCGCGGGTTTTTCCCGAATTTTTCGATCGATCAATCGACCTATTTCACGAGCGATCGTGCAAGGAATAAGTTAGAAATAATTTTAATATAAAAATACCAAAACAGGGTGGTCCGCTGATTCCACAGAAGGGTCGCAGTTAAACCCATCAAATGTCCACAAAAATGTTTACGGCGGCAGCGAGTGGGCAGCGAAATGAGACAATTTGGAGGCGGCGTAAGTCGGTCAGCGTTCCGGTCATTAAAAGTCATTGGTCCAGAGTAGCAGGTAAACGTAGTCGGTGGAAACGCGGTTGGAGGGTCCGTGTAATTCGAACGTGGCCCGAACAAGTTTCTGGGGACCACCCAATCGGCCGCCGAATTTCAATAATCCCGGGGATTCCGACACACGGCAGTCGGTTTCGAGTGATAAATACTGTGGAGGTAGGTATCTCCCTCGGGACGCGACAACAACGCGTGTAAATCAGCCTGGGCGTCGGGAAAACTGGGCGTCGTAAATCATAAAGCGGGAAGGATCGACACAAAAAACCAGCCGCCGACGGTGGAGCGCTGCTGCGCTGCGGTATGTTTCTTCCCATCCGGGGAAATTACGTTTTAATCATCGGTACAAGTGCATTAAGACCGCCGGCATAAATTACTAAGCAGGGAGCCCCGGTGCGCGGTGGTTTCTGGCCCAAGCCACCGCGTTTCGCGAGTGTGTACAACACGCCCGTGTGTGCAGTGCATGCGCTTGCAATTTGCTTCACCGCTCTCCGCCGGCTCGCGAGTCCGCGGTAAACCGTTTGTGGTTTGTATTCAAATGGCCGCTGCACGCTCCTTTTATATACGCTGCCACTCGCTGCTGCTGGTACCGTTAGATTCAATAGCAGTGCCACGGAGAGGCCGCCAACCGGGAGATCGATGTTATCGGGACCACGGTATCGCGGAAAATCTCGCGTTATGAGTAATTCCCCTGTTTGCTCGCCGCCGGTAAACAAACGGAGCCTAGGACATCGTCGCCACCTTCGGATGTGGTCGAGCATGGTTCAATGTAAGCACTCGATTGGGTTCTTGCACGTTTGCGTGGTGCGACTGGTGGGCAGTGCTTCAGGTTTGTTATTGTTGTTATACTCGGTGGGTAGATATATCTGGCGATGACTACTCGCGCATCGAGCTGGTCAAACATGGTTAAATGTCTGGAGAACCGGAGTTCCTCGACATTGAAAACTGGGATCTTAAACATCTACGCCTAATCTGAACTGCGCAATCGATATACACTATCGGAAATATCTGGCATGCTATAAAAGGGAGTATTCGCTCACCCCAAGCAGAGACATCGCCTGCAGCGCCTCCTCGTTGCCCTCATCCCCTTCGCCCTGTTCTCCATCGGCTGGCTGATACGCCGTGCACGCTTCTCCTGCCTCCGCTATCAAAGTGTCGCTCGAGTCGCACTTGTTCAGGTTCGTGTCCTCCGTAGTCAACGTCTCCAGGGACACCGCCTCGTTCCTCTCTTTAGCTACCTTGTTGGAACTGCTATCGACGACTACAACTGGCTCGTTTATAGAATCCCTGGCATCTTCGTAGAGAGACGATCGACTACTTCTCAGATCATTCTTGCGATCCTCGTCTAAGAGCCTAGCTAGAACTTCGTCAGGACTTTCAACTTCGTCTTTCGAAGGGTTCGTCGGCAAGATAGCATTGTCCTCTTCGACTGCCAGAGCTTCTTCAGCCTCGACGATCCTATCTGTCGAAGCATCTCGCTGTTTTTCACGGATATCCGCGTCCTCTGGTGATTGAGACTCTTCGAGGTACCAGGATGTGCACAGTTCCTGTCGCTTCTTGTCCGAAGAGGCTTCGTCACCTTTCGACAGAGCACCCTTGCACTTTCTAAGGTAGCTTTTCACTTTTTTCGTTTTACTTTTTCGAGATTCCTGGTTTCTAGGCAAGGTACCAGTTTCTGGAGCTTCGCTAGAGGTCTCTGGAACGTCAGAGATCTTAGGAGCCTCGTCCTGGGACCCTTTGGCTTTTGCCTCGGAAGGATCCTCATAGTAAGTGCAGGGATCGCTAGACTCCGGAGCTAGAGTCCACGTCTCATCTTTCTCCGGCACTCGACGCTCCGCCGGTATCACCTGGAACAAAAAGTTGAAATATGTTAGGGGATGTCCACTTGCGTGTACAAGGTCTCAGTCCCCTCCGTAAAAGTAACTTTTGCTTATAGGGTCAAACACTGGATCAGCGTGAAAACAGTCCGGATAGGGTGGAAACTGGGTTAGATCGAAACTGGGTTGCATTTGGATTCGGACGACCTGACTTGGAGAATTGGGTCAATGACGCTTGTATCGCTTATTGATTGCAGATTCGAGGTCGTCGCCCACCTAACTGGCTTATGGAGTGAATTGATCCGTATCGACCCGTTGACACCGGTATTAGCTGATACCATTATAGTTTGGCACGTTCGTTGCTGGATCGCTGTCCAGCAAAATCCCACCCAAAATTGGATAATATTCATTTGTTATAAAGACATCGAGCTGCTGTAAATTTCTTCCGGAGCCGCGTTCGCGATCCATCGCGGCTAATGAAAGAGCCTTTGTTATCGGCAGTTGAGCGATGTGGCGAATGCGAGAATCGACAGGCACAGCGATTGAAAAATGGTAGACTGGAGGACGGAAACGGGTGTTGTCGAGAGCGGTGATTCGATTCGATTTCGCAAGAAAGGCATTGCGGAGTAGGCAGCGTTGCGGAGGTGCGGCGTACAACTGTATCAGCGGCTGTCGGCCGTGGTTCAGCGCCGCATAAAACAATGGGGCTTATAGTAAATATCGCGGACGGCGGCGCCGCGGCTAATATTAACCTCAAGGCGGTGCATAACGATGATATTTTACGCTCGGGGTTCGGCGGCCACCTTCCCGCGCGGCCGTGCCCATAAGATCGCCGTGAATACAACTTCCTCGCGTAATATCTCCGATTTCATAATGCCCGGCGACTTCCTGGTTTCCTGGATTCTGAAATACAACGATGCTCTGATCCCAAGCGAAACGCTCAACAACGTGAGTCACGGCGGTCTGAGTTACGGAGCCAGTCGCAACAACTCTCCTCTGCTCTTCTTGTGGTTCACTGTCCTCTTCGCACGCGAGGATTAGCGTCACTCTGCCCCCGGACCACGGCTATCGACAACCTGAAACAGCCCCTTCCGAGCTGCGCACACAAGATTCGGCCACCCATCATTCCCGTCCCACCATCCTCCTGTCCCCTGTCCTCTTCTTCTCTATACTCGACTCCACCGTAAATACGATCTTTAAGGATGAAACACGGTTATTTTCTAAATGATGCTCCGGAACGACCCGATCCCGTCCCTGGTTCACTGTCCTCTTTATGCACCGCGAACGGTATCGGCTGGGTCGTTACTTAACGTTTCTTGCACGGCTATCACGCTGCGGGCGAACTTCACAGATGGATTGTTAACACTTCGGATGGACGAGTGGGACGAGCTACGATCTCTGCACCTTTCACAGTGCACCGGGATATGCGGTTACTGTGCGCGCTGACGTCAGGTGTTGCGTCACTTTCCTGGACAAATCACTTCATTATTTAGAACGTCTGGCCATGTTTTCTTGATTGTTGACCGCGCACGCCTTCGCGCTCTTTATAGCAACTCGTTCGCGTCCGTTCTACTCTAGTTGCTGGGTCTGGGTTGTTAAGTCGGCATCATTTTGGACATCGGACCCTTCGTACTCCCCTCCTCTGATCTCCCGAATTCGTCCCTCGTCCCCAGATCATCGAGTCCTCTTCATAATTCAGGATCAGCGTTTAACTCGAACAACACCGGTGAATTCAGCTTGGCTCGCTTACGTTCAATTTAAACGCGGTAACGACGGCCGAATATCTCTTCCTTAACAAGTCTGCCTCGCAGCGAGCCCGCGTGTTTTTGCGTCGGGCATTCCGCGGATCGACAGTGCAGCCCGGGCTAAGTTTTATCGTTGGAGGAGTCTGGGAGCAGGCTGGAGATCGAATCTCGGCGATGATGCGATACCGAGATGAGGCGTGGGAGCGAGTCGAAGAGCTAATCTTTCGAGGCGAGCAGCTCGTTCAAAGCGCGTGTCTCCCTCGTCTCGCGAGGCACCGTCAAGAGGGAAAGTTCTCTGCACGCCGGTCCTCTTCTGCTACCTCTTCGTCATCCTCTTCCACTTGTACGCCTTTTCTCCCAGCTTTTGCACGCGGAAAAATAACACCCGGAGAATATTAAACGACTCTGGCAGCTTATTGTGAGAAGCAAATTGATGGAACGCACACGGGAGTACCCTTTCTCTCTATCTCTCCCAGGAACTCGTAGATTTATTGTTCGAACGACGACGCTACGCGGCTCGTGCTTGTACCAACGTTTTTTCCGACTTTTTCCGAGAGGTTTTCATCTCCCTTTGGCACCGTTTACACAACGGATAGATTCTGTGGGAAAAACATCGCGCCGCGCGCGCGAGGGGAGAGGATCTCCGAGGAGATATCTCATCGGATAACTAGGCTTGTTTATCGCGGACCTGGTCAAGCTGCGTCGAATCCAATTTCTATTGTCTAAGAAATATCAGCTCGCGCGTCGCTGTAATTCTCTGTTTACTCGCGCTACATGCGCGGGTATCGGCGCGAAGTTTATTTTACGAGACCTGGACTTCAGCCAATAAAACCAAAATCAATTTACGCCGCGCTGTAAATCTTTGTAATACCTCCACCGATAAAAGAAAGTCTACGTTGCGTAACATTCGTTGGAAAGTCGTGATACGAAATTTTGATATGAAAAATTCGCAATTTAGTATGTCCACTATATTTAGATTTTTCGAACGATTTCGTCGCAAGGTTTCGCAACAGGAAGCGAAGCAGATCATCGAGGAACGGTACGTAAAAGTGTAGCGTCGCATCGTTGCTCACTGTCTCGGTGGATCGGCGTCCTCCCCGACCCGAAAACTCCGATTAAATCGTCAGAGACGCGACAGCGAAGAGTAACGATCGGCTGCGCATGATCATTCACGCGATATCTTCTTTCCGGGCGAGACAAGGTGCTGCTGGACACGTGAAATCGACGCGTTCCGTCGCGTCGTTGCGAGTCGCGCGATTTCGCGCCGCTAAATCACCGTTGCGCCGGAAGCGTGGGTGAGAGATGTGCACGGGAACCCGTTAACCCTCGCGATGTTTCTGTCGAGTATATTCGTCACGAGTAGCTGGCAATTTTTTGTTCGGAGACGGGTAGATTCGTCGGAGAAAAAAGAGAAACTCTCTTGTTACGTAA
This sequence comes from Lasioglossum figueresi, assembly GCA_028455805.1. Classification (NCBI taxonomy): domain Eukaryota; kingdom Metazoa; phylum Arthropoda; class Insecta; order Hymenoptera; family Halictidae; genus Lasioglossum; species Lasioglossum figueresi. Next base: position 12,688,970 of record CM052193.1, on the reverse strand, counting down.
AGTTAGCAATTTTAATACATTTTGGAACAGCGATAAGTACAGCGAAACATTTTAGTAGAATTTATTTTGAGTTCGTAGAAACAGCGTGCGCGCTTGCTATGATTTTGTGCACCTGTGTGCACGCTTTCAAAATTAAATAAACTACCGAAGGGTTCGGGAACTAAGTACCAGTGTTAGTAGACCGGCACCGGTAGTAGCGGTAACGAGAAGTTACCGATCGCCGATGCGGCGTTTATAAATGGGCGCACCGTGCGTTGTGCAACCAGGAGCGCTAAAAGGGTGCACCAGGATAATTGCGCAACAATATTCAACGAGACAATGAAATATCGTGTAATAGCAAGCCGGAGGAGCGACAGCGCTGCGCGTTACACCGGGAGCGTCTTTGCAGCTGGTAGCTGCTGACGTTTCTCGCAATTGTCTGAATCTATGAATGCATTTGCGATGAAGGAAATGAGATATTTTTAGCGTCATCGTAGTCAAGAATGTTCAAAAATTCTGCACAATTGTAGTCTTCTCTATTCGCGAGGCTCTCTCACCGCATAAAATAAAGCAATTTCCGAGCGTCCACCAACAAATCGCGGTTTACGACGAAACTTCTCGCGGATTAACACGACTCGGCCATAACGGTGTATTTAATCGGCCATTGGAACTAGATAACGCGCCCGATTACCAGGCCGAACCTCGAACAAGCGTCGAGTTAAGAGTTTCAGTCTCGTCCGGCGAGCCGGCTATTTAAAATCGTTGCGAAACGAGCGTCCACTCGCTCTCACAGATTATCATATATTGAAAATTTCCGATTCCTAGTAATCCCGGATGGGCAAAATAATACGCTAACAGTGATAAACAGTTGTGCCCATAACGATGAAAGTGGTCTAAGTGAAAATTTAAATAAATTGAATTTATCAGTTTTCACACATCACATTATTTCACACTAAATTAATTGAATTTAATTTTTACGATAAAGTGTCTCAAAACCACGTAGCTACAATTTGTCCAAAATAGCGTTCCAAATAGTGAATTTTCACTTATCAAAATTTTCTTACACGAACTGCATATTGTGCACTGCATCCAGTAGTATTTCAACTATTTTGTTTCTGGTTCCCAAGGGGTGCCGGAGGTCCCAGAGGCGGCTACCAGAGAGAATCGCGCGACGATCGCAAGGATTCGCGCTTGCGGAATTAATTCCTCGTCGCGGAGTCGAACGGGTTCCTGGGAGAGGTACGCTTTCCTCGAGATAGCCGAGGGGAAAAGGTCTCAATTAATCTTCCTCGTCCACCCCCGTGCTTAGGTGGCAGTCAGCCAGCCGAGTCCGGTTCCCGAAGCCGGGTCCACACTCGTCCGGCGACAATGTTAATTGGTCCACGCGTAATTTATACATCGGTACTCTATCTGTCGGCCGGGGGCTATCCAAGCGGAATGGATCGCGTTAGGAAACGGTGAGGAGCGTCGCGGACGACTTGTTCGTAAATCACCCAGCCCGGCCACGTTCTATGAAGAAACTTCCTCGTCTGCTCTCGACCGAGACCAACGGGGCTAAACGTTGCCTGGACCGTTCTCCTTGAAAATCTACATTTTTCCTAACAACTCCCAAAAATTCAATGCATTCATTTTCTAATTCTATCGGTAACATTAGACAGCGAACGATCGTAAAGCCAACCTCGGATAAATTGCTCCCACCCCAAAAGAATCATGCTCAAAGGTTTCTCCTCGTTCAGGACACTCAGCAAACCGTTCTCCTTGAAAATCTCCATTTTTCTTAAGAACCACCAAATATTCGGTGCATTCATTTTCTAATTCTATCAGTAAAATTAGACAGCGAACGATCGTAAAGCCTACCTCGGATAAATTGCTCCCACCCCAAAAGAATCATGGTCAAAGGTTTCTCCTCGTTCAGGACACTTAACAAACCGTTCTCCTTGAAAATCTCCATTCTTCTTAACAACTCCCAAAAATTCAATGCATTAATTTTCTAATTCTATCAGTAAAATTAGACAGTAAAGCGATCGTAAAGCCTACCTCGGATAAATTGCTCCCACCCCAAAAGAATCATGCTCAAAGGTTTCTCCTCGTTCAGGATACTAAGCAAACACACCGAAGACGCAGCAAGATCACCGAGAGGCTGCGTGACACAGCAAGAACATCGTTCGCTCGCGTAGAAACTTAATTCTGATTAACGACCACGCGTACGGGCTACCATTCGACGTTTACTTGGTGTTTACATTCTGTCGGGTTTGTTATTAAACCGGAATCGAACAGGAATCGATTGGGTACCATAGAAAGCGGACGCTGAACTCTGACTTTGACGATGTACCTGCTGGATCATCGTGTTTAATATTTTTCAACGTTCAATCATCGAGTCACTTCGCCCATTTGTCTGGTCCTCGAGCCTCTCTATCGTACTTTCGTCTTGAAACCGTAAAAAACTGTTTACTGTTGTTTGCTCATTGTTGGGGATAACTGTAAAGAGAAACTACTGTGTTCCTTCCGCAATCAATTGGTAAATTGCCCATTGGATTCCAAATTTGGAGACTCTCGGCTGCAATTAAACTGCTCGTTGGAATACGTAAGTTAGAATGCGTAAAATCCTCGGTCTATTCACGATTTTTAACTTTTAATTACTCGCGTATAGTACTGACAATCTCAACACTTTATTTCGAGAAGGCGTCGACTACGCTGGCAAATATCTATTTTGCATTTAAGTAGTTATTTCATGGAATAAAAATTGATCTATGTTAGAGTTACGTGGAAAAGAAATGTAATGCGAGTAACTGATGGTTGAGTACATTGAAATTTTCGGAGGATCGAAGTGCAAAAACCGATCTGCAGAAAATTCGGAAACCGCGGCCGGGTTCGCAAGAACGTCGAAAGTTCGCGAGATTTTCAGCTTGCTTGGGTGGACCCGGTTCTTCGCAAAGTTTCTTTTTCGTCCGAAAAGTTTCTCTCTTCTTTGGTCGTGAAACCTGCGCAGGACCCTGTGTACCCGCGTTGATCCGTGTCTACCGGCCGATTCCTTGGCCAGTCGCTTTTGCCGGTGCCGCTTGATTATATCTCAATAACCTTATTTCACGAGGATCGGCCACGGAGACGTGAATGGTCCTCCGGGTGAAATTTAAGCTCGAATTTCACGAGGCTTCACGCTCGAGTTGCCTGAATCGGTTCCGAGGAGCCTCGATGTGCGGTCGATCGTCGAGAAATTAAAATCGAGCAGCGCATAATCATTGACACGATGTTATGCCAAAGAGAAAGAGAGAGAGAGAGAAAAAGGGAGACAGAGAGAAGGCTCCCCCTGGAGAGATGTTCCGACGATTGCTGGAAACCGATCGAGACTTGTCGCCCGTTAATTCGTCCGTTTCGATCGTGAGCGCGAGATAACGATCCCGTTACGTTTCTCCGTAATTCTTGTTAATTAACCAGCGGTTGTTGGTCGATTTATTTCACACGTTCCCGCGCGAGCATTTGTCTTCACGAGCATCTTGACGAGCTGCATCTACACTTTGTCGAAAGATAATTTTGTTTTATACCAGGTCATTCGATCGAGACGTTCGCATCGTTTTTAATCAGCTTTCACTTCGTTTTCGGGTTTTGCCAGGACTTTTGTATGATTAACGACCGATGTATACGTAGAAACAAATTTTCGAGTATGCAAACCGTTCGATTGGAATTTCCATCCCCGCTCACGGATCCCAATAATTCAACCGTCTTCCACGGTGGATTTTACAGGGGAAATAAATCAGGCGTGTAGCCACGATTCATCCGATCTCGTGTATTATGGTGATCACGTACACTCGTTACTACCGTAACGTGCAGGACGACCGGTACGTGGTTCGTAAATGAAATTCCGCTTCATCCGCGGCGAGTTATAATGGAAACCTCATTGGATGCTGGACACTCGCCAAATTTCCCTGCACCCCCTCCCCTGTCCGACTAGATTCACCTCGGTACACCTGATGAACTCGAGCACACCTGAATACACTTGCTTTTCCTGCCGATGCACAGTGCGGACAAATTGCCACGATTCGGCACTTTTCTACATTCGGTTACCAATGTATTCATAAGGTAATTCACAGAAAATGAAATTTAAGAATACAATTAATAAATTTTACAAGAAATGAACAATTTCTTATAAAAAATATAATAATTTCTTTTCCATCCCAATAGGCGTTTTCGCAAGAGAAATGTACTTCGTATCGCGATACACACGAATATTGAATTTTTCCAGTAAATTCCGTACTGTGACTGTGACGGGCAAATGGAAAAATTTGAGACAAACATCTAAATTTGGTTACTATTCACGTATAGGCAATGGTGATCATTCGCAAAAAATGAAATTTAGTAACGGGGTATGTAATTTTTCCAGTAAATTCCGTACTGTGACTGTGACGGGCAAATGGAAAAATTTGAGACAAAAATCTAAATTTGGTTATTATTAACGTATAGGCAATGGTGATCATTCGGAAAAACTGAAATTTAGTAATGAGATATGTCAGGCTTGTCCGCACTGTGCGATGGGCGACTACAAAACAATTTGCGAGCAGGATTTAGGATTGACAAGGGAACATGCCGAAAGTTGATTAAGAAAGATGATTAAGATGAAACCTTGGGAAAAGGCAGTTATTAGAAAAATATTGGGCATATATATTTTGATCGATCACCGTCTACATGTTAGGGGCGAAAACAGCCCTGAAAGTTGAAGGTCGGAATATCTCGGCACGGTATCATCCCCTACAGCAACCGGCCCCTGCAACCAAGAGATCGGGACATTGAAAAACCCACGCAGTCACCACGATTAACACAGTGAGGGCCAGTTTCCGGGATGTCTGTCAGCAGGAGGTCTCTGTATAAAAGAGAACGGGTTATACCTCGTCGAAACGCGGGTCCAAGGGCAAGGTGAGGCTGGAGGGTTGGAGTGTGCCGGGGGTTCAGAGAAAATAGAGAGAACGGGAGAGACGGCGATGGTATTGAGAGGACGAGGGGGTTGGCAGGGATTTGCGGGGATGGAAGAGACGTACAAAGCGGCGGCGCTTTAAGGGAGAAAAAGCTTTTTGCTACTCGGGGGTTGGAGTCCCCGAAGCAACTTCCACGGGGCTGGGAGGCTGCACCAGGGGGGAGGTTAAAATCGATTTCAGCCCCACCCTGGATAGACGCAAGGTGAAGAGGGGCGAGAAGGGCGGAGAGGCAGTGCCCTCGATCCTTTGGCGATGGTAGACGCATCGCCGACGAAGCCGAGGGAGCTATACCGTGCTTTATAATAAGATACTTTATCGACGACAACGCAGGTAGAAAATCAGCCGAGATATATCACTTGTCAGGAGCATCCTCCCGGTAGGTCTATCTCGCGTAGGACTCCCGGAACCGAACGATTTTCTGCCGACCAAAGGATGGCCCTTTTGCCACGATACCAACAGTCTGCCTCGTTTTTTTCCTAGGACCCTTCCGATGCCCTTTCCCCATGGTTTTGCGTCTCCACGATTTTTCTTGTGTACAGCGCGTGGAGGATGTATTGGTCTCCTGATTTATTCGTCTAGTAGAGATTTGTCGAATTTAACGTTCACGTTGATATTCAAACATTTTTACGCCTCTCGATAACCATCCTACTTCGCGATTTAAAAATTTTTAAAACGGATTGAATCGAGTACAATATTTTACTAGAATTTCACGTCTTCGCGCTCAATAAGCATCCTACTTCACGATTAAAAAATTTTTGAAACAAATTGGATTCGGTGCATTCATGTCACATATTTTGGTATACAATACTTTATTTGAATTTCACACCAGGATTTAATTTACTGGAGCAACATCTGTAGAAATTGATACTTTCCACTCAACTTTTTACAATCTTGAGAATGCATTTTATTCCAGGGCTAGAAACTGCAACCTGCAACTGCGACGAGGCAGAATGCAGCTATCGATTCAGTTTAAAGCAGCCGTCTTGCCCGAGAATCTGGGCCACACCCAATTTTGAAGCTAGCTTTATGCTAAAGGAGAATCCAGCAGGAATATTGAATGGGATGTTTCGATATAAAACTGTTGTATACACAGATCGACTGTTATAAAATAATTGCTCCGCAGGAACAAGTGCAATCGTTAATATTAATACATTCGTTGAATTCCGCGTTGTATTCAGAACGCAAAGCAATTTCACATCTTGTTAAGTTTTCAAACGCGACCTTTTCCAATTAGTCTTTGCAATTAAAATATACAGAGCGATTCGTGGGAATGAATTGCGAGAGTGAGAGGGGGAATAATTTTTCTGTGCTTGCTGGAACAATAAAGAACTCGTAGCGGTTTATACAAAACACTTTGATACAACAGAAACGTTCGAGTACGCTGTTCGTTAAATCCTTTGACAACGTGTGGAGAAAATGCAAAAGTTATTTTAGCGGATAAAGCTGAACAATGGTTTCGATCTTGGCGTAACAAAACTTTATATAGAAAGGATTTTAATAACAGATTTTCATCGTCTGTTCTTTCGACGATGCATCGCAAAGAGGATAGAACGAATTCATTTACAATTTTGCGAATCTTTAGTCACAAATAAATTGAATGGGCGTTTTCAGTCTAATGATATTGTCAACAGAAATTTTTGCAACAAACGTCCACGTTCGCGAAAACAGAGATAGCATAAGTTTCTTCTCACTGTCGCCCGCGTATTTGGTTTCCCTCGGCCTCGCATGCATAATCTTCTATCCATCAATTTGTCTATTCTGAAAACCAGTAGAGAAAGCCTCTTTCGTTCATTCAGACGGTGTACCACCGTTGAACTTCACCTCGCCGGGGACCAGTTTATTTAAATAGCAAATCGGCTGAGAAATGGCGTGGGATCTGTCCCATTAGCGAACAGTGACGTTGAAAAATTGAATTTCAGTCGGCGTTCCATTCTATTATCCGCCGGAGACGAGCTTGGGATTCTGACTTTATTAAAAATTCAACACCGTCGTTTAATAACGCCATTCAACGACGAATTTCTGGGGACAGATCCGCAATTTTATCGTCGAGAATTGACGGGGCAGTGTGAAAGATCAGTGGCACGGAGAAATCTGTGAAGCCTGCGACAAGTAACTTATTTTTAACGATGATGGTTGTCGAATTTAATCGCTTGGGAAATGAAATGCATTTTTCCCTTCGCGAAAATAACATAAAGCTAATGTATATTTGAAATGAGTGTAATAAAATGATCTAAGGCAGAGATCTTACCCTGGAAATTAGCCTTCTGCTCCGAGCGAGAAACCTCCTCACCCACGCAAGCATGGCGCCCGATCATCGAAGCCGTCGAGTCAATAATCAATTAACAAATATTCGAGTCACACACTGTTTCGAGTCGGCGTGCGGCCAATAACCTGGCCAAGTTTATAGTTTACTCCCGGGACAGTTTACAGTTTATTTGCGGTGTATTTATTTGTTGTACCGGCAGCCGGTCGCTATGAATAGAGACGAATCGACGCAACGGTCCGCCCAGACGACGCGTTAACAAACATATCGATGTTGTACAAGCAAATATTGACGGAACAGATATCGCGAAGCCCGTGTGTCGGCAGGCTCGCTATTCTTGGAGCAAGTGTATCCCCGACGAAACTTAAATAGCCAACTGCAGACGCGATTATTGATTCGAAACTGCATCGACCGAAGCTACCCTCGCGGTGCCGGCCGACGCACGGTTCTCTGTTGGCCTACTTTGACTAGCAAACGATACCTATAGCATAGCAACCCCCGGCGCTAACAAACTCGAGGCGCTATAGCATTCGTTCTACACGCGCACGCAACCTGCCAACGATCGGTTCACTCGTTTTTAAGAGTTTGCGATTCATAACTGTGTCATTCTTAATCAATTCTTCAAACTGCTTTTAAATATGCACAATCGTGGAACATTCAGCAAACAACTTCCGCTAGGTAAAGCTTCGACTTTCCAGCTCCAGCTACGGTTTAACTACCCCCAACCCTAGCAAACTGGCGCTCCTATTCGCTCAGGCGACGATTCGACGTCTGCCGATGTGGAGAGCACACGGAGTACGATCGATTCCTCGTTTTCACAAAGGAATACGTGACGTTTCACGCCGAACGGAAGTAACAAGCGGAAAATCTTGCTTGCTCGCCTCGCTGGCAACTCGTAAAAGCGCGTTCAGAACACCTGAAGCCTCCGTTCCACTCGACATAAAGAACGGGGAGAATGAACAGAATATGAAGAACAGACAGAATTTCTCTCTTAGGATTTTTGCTATTCGTCTTGGACTTCGATACCAGCTTACGATTTTGTAGCTTTAAAGAGCCGACAAATGTAAAATGAAAACCGTAAAAGCGAACGAAAGATTCGAGCATAAATATTCGAAAGAATTCGAGGCAGGAAGGTCTAATTCCACAATAGAATATAAATAAATTGAAAGAGCCTGGCACACACTGAAATGCCAGGGAACACTTTAAAGATTGTTGTCGCAACAAAGACGTCCAGAATAAAAGAACATAACTCCGCGGAGTGGCAGTACTTCCCAGAATAACAAACGCAGGCGTTTGTCTCGTAACTTTGAAATCAAGATAATCAAATACCGAGCGCGAAACGTTCAACAGATCCGCCGGCAAACGCGTATAGCATTGTGATCGAGTATCATAGAGAGGCCACGTAAACCCGTCAACGAGCTTGGCTACACATTTCTCAGGTTCCACGTAAAAGCGCGGGCCGGTTCTATTTGACCGGTGCTCGATTTTCCCAGCACGATCGCGCGGTTTGAATACCGAAACGCGGTTCGTTTTGTTTTTTTTATCAAAGGCTGTCCATTGCGAGAAACCACGGTGCCGATACCATCGACCAACCTACACCTCCGAGCACAACGGTTTTATGTAATAACCGTAGTTCTGCGCACACTGTTTCACCGGAAACGTGACAATTTATGCTAACGGGCCGACGGAACTACGTTCAAACGATTTTTCGATACGCCAACGAGGATCTAGACGTTGACATAAAGTCAGCTTCGCTGTTGCAAAACTTGCAAACATTGCAAAGAACGCTCCGAGTTTGCTTTCTCACGTTCGACATGAAGGCTGGTCTGCACACATTATTTACAGAATCGATTTTCGCCGGAAATATTTCAATGTTTCGTTCGGTATTTTGTTCAGATATGTCTCGATGCGTGCTACGATGTTATGTCAATTCTTTAATGCTGCTAATCAATTCATTGCTATTGGCAACATTTCGGAGAGCCACGACCTTGAGATGACCTTGAGCCGATCTTCACCGATGCAATCAAATTTCCCTCTCGAAGTACAATATTTTCCTGAATCATTTCCTCGTATATCTTTACAAACAACGGCAAAATCGATGGACTCGAAGTTAGATCCAACGTCTCGCACAAGAAAATCCGAAACACCGTCCCCGCGAAGAATATAAAAAGAATTGAAATAGTCACAAAATGATCCTCTACGATCCCATTAAGAATGTCCCAGTTGAATCAAGATACGCCGATCTTTAGCTCAAGAAAATGGCGCTGTTCGGAAGGCCTCTCGAGTATGGGGTATTAGGCCACGTTTGGCGTCCTGTGACAAAGGGGATGGCACAGTTACGCGTCGTGCAGGTTCTCGAAACGTATGCTCGTAGTTCAAAGTGTATGGTACCTGTCGCTAATTAGAGAATCGGCGGGCGGTGCGCGATCGTGTATCGTACAGGTTGGCTGGTGGAGCTTTTGATCGTGGAAGGGGGTTGGCGAGGTAGCCACGGTAATTAGAAACGGTAAAATGAATTAAGCTGTAAGTGGCTTTCTCCGTTCTGCGAGCGGCGATAATTTATGCAGGAAAGTTCGCATTATGCCGCTAATAGGGCTGTTCCGACGATATATTTATAGAGCGGTTTCATAATACGTTGTACGTTATAGCGGAGCGATAATTAGAGGCACGCCGGGGCTACCACACACGGGTTGTACACCGTGAAACCAGGTAGAACTTTTCCCATACGTTTTTCAGCCGCGATAAACCTGCCCGACGCCGCGAGCATAAACGTCCGTGGACGCTGAATTACCGACAGGCCGGGTGAATCGGTTCATCGAGATGAGGTGTCTTTGAACCGCACCCGCACACCGATTCTATGGACCCGGGACACAATGCCCGAGCCGACCGGTAATAATCGTCTTTTATCCCGGAGGAATCGCGTGCGAGCCGACGGACCCCGGCAAATTTGAGAAAGCGGAATGATTGGTATAATTACGACCGGTAACCTCGTAACTTCAACACTCTGCTTCCTTACTGCCGTACGCTCGCTGCGGAGTGTGCTCGTGTCCGCCACTTGTGTTCGAACTTATACTGTTCTTATTCGGGGTAACGATGATAGCGCTCGATGCCGCGGCTTTTCGCCCATGGAAATTATTGTGCGCCACTTTAGTCTTCGACAACTAGCCGCACGCGTGAGTTACGCTATTGCCGGACCGTGGACTTTATGCATTCGGGGCGGAAACGGAAAAGCCTCGATTAGCCTCGACCTACAAAATCGTTGAAGAAAAGGATGTTCCCGAGTGGATTTTTATTTTGCTCGGGGATCCGCGGTTTAGCATTGAGCGCAAATGCAATCGAACTCTGGGCGACATTATTGCCAGATTGTGAAGTTTACGCGTTTGGGGAGAAAACTGAAAAGTCTCGATTAGCCTCAGCCTACAAAACCGTTCTTATTACAACAAAGAAGGATGTTCCTGAGTGGATTTTTATTTTATTTTATTAAGCAGAAACTTAATTGAATTCCGAGTGAAAATATTGCCAGATCGTGAACTTGAAAAGTATTGAATACATCTTTAAACCCTCCATTTATAATTTCAAGCTTCGCGGAACCCTTTGAAGGAAACCAGCTTTCACAATCGAAGAGCCGATTTTCTATAGAGTCGCATTAAGCCGGCACGAATTTACGAACGAAGTGAATGAAACGGAACAAGATTAGCTCTGATTCCCATTAAAATTCGCATCGGAGAACGATTACCTCGCGAACAGCGATTCTGTCGCAACGACTTTCATCTTCGGCACAAGAAACACGTTCGCAGCCACCCATCGGATCGCGGAACGGCTCACGATCCTCGGTGGATCGGTGTATACTACGGCAGTTACCCACGTTTCGAGGGACCATTAATTGGAAATGAGTTTGTTATACATTTTACAGGACGTCAGGCGAACGTCGCGGATCCAGGAACCAGGAGCGAGCAAAGGGGATGGGAACGGACGCGGGAACAAGCCGCGAGAGACAGGTTATATTAGATTTATGTCGAAAGCATGAAAACGAGGAGCTTGTCGTGTCTCTCGGCTGCGTGGTAATTCGGTTATTAATTAACCGAGGCTCGTCTGGGATCCTGGTTTTTCGACGATGTTCGAGACCGTTGAATATCGTCGTCGATGACGGAGAAAGCACACACGGTACAGAGTCGTATGTACATGGTGTTGAGAAAGCGATATACATTCGTGACGTCTTCGAACAGTCGTAAACTGCGTCGCAACCTCGCTACGAAGAATTAATAAAAATGTACGACACGTTTGTTTCTATTCGATTCCAATAAACCGTACTATAAAATTGATCGAGACAACGAAAATGTTAGACAACTATGATGTTGATGTTTCGATGGTTTAATGTCGATGGAAATCATGCTCTCAACCATTCCAAGTGGAGTACATAATGCGTACGCGGGTGAGCGAGTCGTAACGACTGCTCGAAAGCAGCGTAAACAGAGTACTCGAACGAATTGCAAGAGCATGTTCGAAAAACGTGTAACAGCCCGGATAAATTCGAAAGCTGCCGTGGCAAAACGCTTCCATCGGCTTCCGCGATTCGACGAGGAACGAAGCAATCGCCTCGCGATGTAATCGCGGAGGCTACTTTCTAGAAAACCGATTAAGTCCCGGTGCCCTAGTTCCGACGGGAGACCTGCAGCCGACGTAGAATGTTCAGAAAATGGAAAAGGAAACGTCCGGGGACCATGGGAGGGCCTCCATTTCGATCCAATAGCTCGACCATCGACCTAACCTTGCGGATATTCTCCCCTAGACTGCGAACCTTCGTTTCGCATTCTTGCGATTCTACACACGATCGGCATTCTGCGAACTTCTATAGCGAATCTTTATAATACACGATTTAACGTTTCGTTCGTCCACGAAACAATTCTCTCTCCGCAAACACGACCCTCTGGAATAAGAAGCGGGCTCGTACGCGGTCCAAGCTCGAGGCTTCGTTGTCTAATAGCAAACGCTGCACGAACAGCGCAAGCCCGTGACAATTTCGCAGAGTGCTTGGCAAAAACCTTGACCGGAAATCGCAGGAATTGCGCATCGCCAGTTATCTGGCGGGGCTGACACCGGAGGGCGCGAGGTGAGAACGAGTTGACAAGCCTAATGTGGCCTCGGATCGACTCTCTCCGGGTTCCGTTGACAAATGGACGTCGAGGTCTGTGCGACGTCCCCTGTCTCGCGGCCCGTGATCCATTTAGAGAGTCCGTGGTCTCTGCGTGGCGATATCCACCCCCGCAGCGTATTTTTCACGGGTCGATAAGTCGAGTAACGGTGACGGGGCATGCGAGGGGTCAGGAGTTCGGAATAGGAGCACACGGAAAGTGTGTTCGCGTCCGAGGACAAGGTATGTATGTACCTTCTTCCGGCGCAGCAGCTTCCAGTCGAAGTGACTCATCCTGTTCGGCTCGTTAGCCTCTCTTTTATCGTGAGGTTGGCTCGCCGTTCTTCGCTCCGCGGCTCCTTTCCTCCTGTTCTAGCTTCTCTCTCGTGTCACCCGGCCGGTCGATTTATTCCCACGGTGTGCACGGTCCTGGCTTCTCCCAGAGAAACAGACCCCGAAGAGAAAGAGAGCCGAACAGATGTAGAAGAGAAAGAGAAAGAGAGCCGAACCGAGGAGAAGAGAAAAAGAAAGAGAGGGAGAGATGGAAAGACCGGGCTAAGTTTCGTTGACGCGTCTCAACGAGAACGACCAAGACGACGAGCAGCAGGACGGACCCGAGGACGAGGAACACGACCGACACGAGACGCTATGGACTTTGCATTCCCGACACGGCATCCTCGCGAGCCTCCACGCTGAAATCCTCATTGTTCTCCGGCCTCGCGCCCGAGGATACGTGTCCTTGGTATGGACAGCGGCATCCGCCCACTCGGGATGCACGCGAGAGAGATCAGAACCTCGAGAGTGCAACGGAGAGAAATAGTGCAGCCTGGGCCCGAGAAGTCGCTCGGATATTCGCCTTCTTCCCAAGGCCTTCCGGGTGATTTTTACTTCTTCTTCTTCTTCTCTACTTCGTCGTTTGCCTGTTCTCTCTGCTTTGTTTCGAAGCAGCTCGCTCGGACAGCTCGGGACCACGACCACCGCGTTAAAACGATAATTCTCGCGTGCTCCGTTTAATAACAACCCTCCCGAACGTTCATCGCCGGCCGGTCCCTGCGGGATCGTTCCCGAACTTCCCGTGGTTCGCGACCCCGCGATCACTGTACGGAGAACCGGACGAGGTATCCATTATACGAGGATGAGGATCACTGTACGGCGCACGACGGTCGAGAGATTCGGAGAGACGTTGAACACTAGGGAAACAGGGTGTCACTTCACTGGGTATCCACGGAGCACCGACGGTCACCGTTGGCCGGCTTTTATTCACGGACGATCGATGTGCCCGGGCTAGGGAATGATCAACGCGACCTGAAAGCACAGCTCCGAGTCGTCGTCGTCGCGTGACACCTTTCCATCCGTCTCGGAAGTCTCCCGAATTTCCTGGACGAGAACCGTAAATCCTGATCCACCTTGGGAGACCTTATCCCCTCCCTACGACCCCACAGCTAACTTCTAGCTGCCCGGAGAAAAGCACTATCGCGCTAACACCATGATGCACCGAGGACTGCTCTTTCCACGTCGTCGTCGTCGTTCGTCGTCGTCTATCGACTGACCCGGTTTCAGGAGGTAGCTATCGTCGAGCTGGTTGCACAGACCGTTTTTGTTTTCACTGAAAAATCCAGGATCCAGAGGGCGAACAAGCACCGAGGAAAGGGTCGCCGACTGGCTGGCATAAACCGGAGGATGCAGGGCGGCGTACTGTCAAAATATCTGCCGTTTCCACGGGAGCCGACACTGTGCCCGGCACTCTACCAGCGGCGCACACCGCGCGGGCATGCGTGATAACGACGACGCCGCCAGTACGCTCACGTCGACTCGACGAGGGGATAATCGAACTGCTGCCATCGACTCCGGACCCAGCCTGCCACCGTGAATGAAACGGACGCGTGCGGGATTCGCTCTATGCTCCCGTATCAACTGGGATTTGTCGAAACAGGCGAGACGAGCTGATTCTTCGATCGAACGAATCGTAGAGCAATTGGCCTTTTGGCCTTCTTGCTCCGGGGTCGATGCTGGGGCGTCCTTGGACGAGGCTAGGGTCGATTCTTGCTCTGGGGATATCGTGGGTTCTCTTAAATTGCAACCTTGAAATTTGGAGACGTTTTAGTTCATCTATTTAGCCTTCTCTTACTACGAGAACGTGAAAATTGTCACAGGCGTGTCAATAATAATTGAATGTAAGAGCGTGGTTTCTTTCAGTCTTCTTTTCCGATGACGAGGCAAAGCTGTCCAACAAAAGCGAAGCAGAATTTATTGGGTGCCGTGCTCGCGGCACTTATCTCGCGAATCCGCGTCGGCCACTCGTTCCTCGTACTTTCATCTCACGCGAATTGCTTCGCGTGATCGCTCGCCCGCCAAGTGAAAATCCTACATATCACGGGGCGAAACCTCATCCCATTTTCACTTCTCTGCGTTCCTTTAATACTGGCCGATTACGATTTTCGACGATAAATTCCTTGCCAGCCGGCGCGCACGCTTTCGTAACGAAGCCACGCCGACCCTTATCAAATGCGATACTTTACGAACACGACTCGTGCTCGAGAACACTTTGCGATTTGCCATTAACTTCTCTGGTCATCCAGAATCGGATCTCAGTTCATCGAGTCTTTTCGCCAAGTACTTTATCATTACCCTATTCGTTTTTATTAAGATACAACCAGTAACAAAATGGACATATTCGACATTTTTAATAGCACTATATTATTCGCAACGCGTTGTGCATTCTGCAGAAAGGAAACTACGCTTTATCGGATTTCAAGCGACGATCGTCATCGTCGAACACACAGCTGCGATTCCCCAAGCTCGTGACTATGAAATCACTGTCGTCGGCGAGATGCAAGAGAAAAGAGGAGTTCGCGAACTCGGGTTTCGTTAGATCCCTTGTTCGTCCGGACGCTTTGATTCGTCATTCCCAGGCAGTGGTTAATTGAATGACTCTTTCATCAACGACCGAGTCATGTCACCACCGATGCCGGACCTCTCGTTGCGTTACGGGACTCGACACTTGGCCGTGACGTTCTCCGTTATTCCTGCAAAACGCATCGCTGCGCGCTCGATCGGTGCACAGTCATTGCAGTTGAAATACCGCGAATTTCATGCATCTCTAATGAACATTATCTGCAACACGAAATTTCTTAACATCCCAAATGGACAATCCAAACTCACGTAGATCCAGGAAATTGCATTCCTCGCAAAGTGCATTCGACTATTAACTGCAACAATGACGTCACTTTTTGCGTGTATCTTCGGCACCGTGCCAGGGATTTTGTTCAAAATTCGATGGAGAGTAGCGTGTACGAAATTATGGGCAGTTTAAGTCATCGCTTTGTTAGTTTCCAATTCGTTTATAACATACAAGCATATTTTATAATTTTCGTTTATTCTTATTCGATGTAGGATTTTTGTAAGGCACTTTTATGAAATTTTAAGGAAATACTAGTGTCGATAAAGAAAATTTGAAAGTTGAAGATCGTTAGCGACGGTCGCCGGTGACCGTCAGGAAGGTGAATGTCTGAGGCACTGTGCGAGTTAGAATTGTGCAGAATGCGTTCGCAGCAGGCAGACTGGCGCCATCTGTCCAAAGGAGTCTGCACCCGAGCGACTTCTTCCGCGTTTCATCAACAATGCAGTCTCTCGATCGTGATAGAGCAACCAGATCCGCTAACGAGAAAGTCATCGCGAATTTACATGCTAATCGGTCCGCGTTATCCGCTTCCTCCGCAACCGACGAACAATATCGCGAACGGTTTATCCTCGCGAACTTCCGACACGGGAAAACGCGTTTTCCCCCGATCGATACGAGGCCCAATTACTTTCGCCAATTAGTCGAACGGTTCACGAAAAAAATCCACCGACTAATTAACTAATAAAAAGGCTGCACCTAACAATCTGCATTTAATGCGCTAATGAACCGATTGCTCAATCTTTATTGCTGCATGATAAACGACGCCGAATTACTGTAGGTTCCTCGTTAAAAAAAAAATGGCGCGATGCACTGACAGTCGCTGTAATTATATACGCGCATTTTTAAGTCGCAATTAGAACGTGAAAGTTCGTTGGATATTTGTTTCTTAATGCGAAATGAAAGTTATCGATGCAGATATATATATAATTCGCAGATACATCAAAATTAAGATTCGTATGAATTTGATTAATTTATCAATTCATGATTTGGAAAAAATTGCTACAGTGGGTATTTTGATTGAAATAAAAAAATGTTGCACCTCCGAAATCGCAAATTGCGGGGGTGTAAGGGCGGCGCGCGATTGAACGTGTAACGTGTAAAGAATGTACACGGGCAAGTGCGCTATGATTCAATTACTGGGTATCCGGCATCACGATCACGTGTAAATCAAGATAAATCGGCCGGTGTACAGGCGCTGGCCCGGTTCGACGATGTTGCGATACCGCTGCCGGATAGCAATCAAATTGTCAGACGCTCTAAGTGCGAATCCCGCTTCTTCTCTGCTCCGAATATACGGGGAGATCGGTGTCTCCTCTTCTTCCCGAAGAGAGCATCTCTTTCCACCTCTGTTCTCGAAGAATAATAGTTTGCGATAATATTTTGGATTTTGAAATTCGCTTCGATCGACGTGTTTCGAAATGAGAATACTCCTCGGCTGTTACTGCAGGTTTTAGATGCAGCAAGTTTTGATATACTTGATACCCTAACATGAGCGATTGGATCTAATATCGCTGAAGAAGACACATTCTTCCTCAGCCATAATTTGATCTTTGCTGATCGTGCAGTTCAGGTTTGAACGACGACGATTTTTACCTACTGCAAAAATCTTACCCGAAGAAGAGAATTATTTCAGACTTTGTTCCTTGTAATTAAGAATTAAGAGGCACAAGAACGAGATGATTCAAGTGGGAGGAATGAATGCAGTTAATCAATTCCTGCGAATCTACGGAAAATGTAAAATTCCAAGGAGCACGGAATCTTCCAACGACCGCAGACAATTCTTATTGGACGATGATCCGCTTAATGGAAGGCGCCTTGAATCCATTGTCATACATTATACGGTTTCCTCGCATTATTAGTTCGAGACCGCCACTCTAATTGCAAGCAGGATTTCGTGTTATTCAGTGTTTATTAGCACGCGAGACGCCGAATCATTATTTTTCCTCTAGACACAGTCATTTTTCCCATGTAAGAACTGGAAGGCGTGAAGCTTATCCGGCTTTCTGATCTTCGCCCTGGTAATTTCAGGAAGCCGCGTACCTTTTTCTGAATAAATCTCGCCTGTACATTGTTGTGTGCAGAAGGAGAAACAGTTTCAAAGATAATAGAATTGTCTTACATGCTTCGTGGTCTTTGGGGACTCTAGGAAATGCTCGTTTCAATTTGAAAAAATTTTTAAGATGCAAAGAGAATTGGTCGCTACAGATATCGCGTGCGAATTCTCCCCGTTAATTGGATTTTTGGCAGAGCAGATCGATCGAGCGACTTAACGAGCGCCGATAAAAATTACCTGTGAAATTGATCGCGATTGCATTTTGCCCGGAGTCGTGCACCTTTATACCTTTGAAATCAACCGGAAAGATGACGAGGTGCTTGTAATAGATAGAAAGAGAGTGAGAAGGAGGGGGAAGGAGAGAGAAATGGAGGAAGAAGGAGAGGCAGAGTGCGCATTACGCTGACGCAAATCAATTGCGAAAGAAGCTTCCTCGCCTCATTAGGATCCTCCACGCAATCAGACGCGCGACCACAATAGCACGTGCACCGAGGACCGTTCAATGTTGCTGCTTGAAAGAGGCTGCCACGCCATCGACTGCTGCCAATAATAATATCGCGGCTTCGCGGAACAGCCACAGTTGGCTCCAACACGAGAAAATCATCATTTTCATTCGTCGAAGGAAAATCTCGACTTTTTTTACTTTCTTGTATCTTGCATATTCTAACGACGATTTAATTGACGCGTTGTAAAAACTGATTTGCCAGTCAAGATTCAGAATCGTGTCGCTCCACGCGAGTCACCTGACGACACAACGTGTTAATAAACAGCGCTAAAGACCATGCTCACCGGTGATCACTCGTGAAATACATTAATTATGGTTTTAATGATCCACGACAATGAATCTGGGTCTTCGAAATTAGACTCATTCTGTCATGCGTTGCGTTCATTAGTTGCAACTAAATTAGTCGTCATAGGAGAGAGATTATAATACCGCTTTCAGAAAGTTATCCAACACACTGACCTTCTTTCGTATTGTGTCTGACGGTTCCTGTGCTAATTGTTTATTTTGTATAAATAATTTAGGCGTCGCGAGTGAGATCGAATAAAATTGTCAGAGAGTTATACAACACACTGACCTCCTTTCTTGTTGTATCAATTATTAAATATAATTTTATTTGAAAGCGTTCTTTGTTTGCGCAGGAATCGTTCTGCTAAAGTGGGACGTACGTAACTAATACAATTAACGAGGACTCCGATTCGGCAAACTGAAATTAAAATTATGATGAGAATTGGATTGTTTACGTGTTCGGTTGTTTTCTGTCTTCAAGCCCTACAGATTTGTTGAAAACCTTGTTCGTGGATGGATCCGAGGGCGACGCATTCGAAAATCCCGCAAAATCGATCGCTGCCGATTAATTCGCGATCGGAAGCGCAGGTGAAAGTTCCACCGCCGATCTGAGCGCTCAATTACATCTCTGCCTTATCCGCCGCGATATTTACATAAGAAATTGATACCTGCGGCCTGTTTTCCGCGTGCAGCTCCGCGGATCGGCCACTTTGTCCTCCACGCGCTTTAATCGTCGTGTAATTACACGGGCCTCGTTGACGAGCCTGTTATTAACGAACATTAATTGACCGGGCAGAGAAGGAACCGTTCCCCGGTGCCTTGAATCGGTGAGAAAAGTTGCTCCCCGCGTTCATCTTGGAAAAAAGGCTATTCCCTTAACGGTAGAACGGATCGCGAACAAAAAGTCCTAGGAAGAAGCTATCCTCACGGATCAATTTTTGTAATTAATCGACCAAACGTTTCGAAAAAACGAGAATATAATTTTCACACCATCCGGATTTGCTATAACGTGTTTTATACATTTGTTTTATACATTTGTTTTATACATTTGTTTTATAGATTCTACATTTTAAAAAGTCGCTGCAGATCGTTGACACGTAGCGATCGTCGCGAACGAGTCGTAGGTCGATTTATCTGGATCCTGCGGCAACAATAGCGAATTCTGCGCAACCTATCCCATTTTTCCGATTTCCACGGAGAACGATCCGTCGATAGGCTCATAGAGAGACCGGTAGATCGTTAGAAGTAAATCGTCGGTCGATTTATCGGCGTTTAGGTGCAACAATAGCGCGAAACGGATAATCCAGTCGGGTTTCAGCGTCGATCTATCGGTCTGTATCGCGCTAGATAAATAATTACGTAGGTAAAGTCTTCCTGCCGCGATAAATCTGCGAGTCTCGATCCGGGACTGTGTCTGCTTGTTCATTGTGTCGTCGTCGTTGTCGTGCGACAACTCCTCTTCGTGGGCCCGTTCGAGACAGTTCGAGACCGCGTTTCCCTGTTCGCGGAAACCGCGATATGCCCGCGCCCAAACAAAAGGCCCCGGGGCGCAGGCCGCTTATTAAAGAAACGAACGATCACCGGCGATAATTCGTAACAATAGGCGAGAAACCCCCATTGTACATTGTTTCCGATATTCCCTATCACGTTTATCATCCGATTGATTTAGTGGCCGCGGGAAAACGAGCGCGATCGACCCCGTCGTCGAGACGAAAAGAAAAAAAGGAACCGCAACCGTCGCGCGGCTTGTCTAACGACGAACAATCAACGACCGGAAGAGCGTGCCGAACGCTCTCCGAAACAATTCGTTGCTTCTGCGGAACAGTTTCGTGGGGCTTTTGTGTGCGATCCTGCCGGCTAACGAGCCACGATTTATCGCCTTGACCTTACGCCAGACCGTCGCACATAGAGGTTACCCGTTAATTTGCTCCAATTCGCGAAAAATTACATTTCCCGACACTTTCTACGTTTCCAAGGCCTACATTGCAGCAGGGAGACCGATGTTCGCGATGGGACCTGGATGGGCCTATTCTACCGGAAAAACTGAACCGAATATATACAATGCACTTTTTTATATTACGAACCTCCAAAAGGCTGCAATACCGTCCGAAGCGTGGAATCTAACGCAACCAGCACAGATACCGTTACCGGTTTTCCCTAGAAAAATACCGAACGGAACGAAGAACAGAGCTTCCGTGTCCACCCGATAATTCAATCTCGCGGCGAGATCCTCGTTCAGATATCGAAAAGAATGATCATTAACAGCCAGAGGGGCCCGGCTAGGCTGTAGGAAGATAGCGGGGCTCGATGATAATGAAGAATACTTCATAAGCATTTCAGAGGGGCACTTAATTGTCAGTTGATCGCTCGTTGGAAGGGACGGAGAGAAGGAGAGGAAGAGGAACGTGGATAGGTGGAAGAGAGGGAAAGAGTATCGTACGATGTCTATGGTAAACGGACACCGTATCGCGTTCGAGCGTAGAAAACAGCTCGGGGTGAAGAAGAAGCGCGCGCGCTCTCGCACCGAGATTCGTATCTTTATTTATAATGTTATTAGAGTCCGCGTTCACACGAGTAACTGTACAGAGACTCGCTGGCATGCGGCGATAAATTGAAACACTTCGTTCCCTTAGTTGGCTTCTGTGTACATAGATCCGGCGACGTGCCGTAGTAAACTATCAGGAGGCTGCGTTCGATTACGATCTTACCCGTGAGACCGGCACCACGCGACGCAGCTCACTCTGTTTTTCGGTGCAAAACTCGTAAACACGCACGGGGGGCCAGACCGAAGGAAACCGAGGATAGTTGAGGGGATAGACTCCTTTCTCCTCGTTTCTCGATAATGCAAAGATGGGGCTTTTCGGTAATCAAAAACGCTAGACGAAAGATCAATCCAGGCCGCAGTCGCCTCCAAATTTCCTATTTTCACGTTTACGAGGCGTAATTTGCATTACTCGGAAGTATAAAGCTGCGACAGCTACGTGACGCCAAACAATGCAAATTACGCCTCGCAAACGTAAAAATAGGACTTGCGAGGGCGACTGCAGCGTAGATCGATCTTTTATCTGGCGCTTTTGACCATTGAAAAACCCCATCTTCGAGGTTTCATTGTTTCCAATCCTGGAAACGCGCTTCCCCTTCGATGGCCCATTCAATTTCGCACCGGACGGCGCGCGCCGATCCTAGAAAAATGATCATTTATGCCGACTGTTGGGCAAACCGGGAGCAGTAATGATAAGAGAAGTATGCGGCGCACGTGCTCCGCGAAATCTGCGCACGGGATCTCCCATTATCTCGCGAAAGTATTTGATTTCCTACTGTAAGCGTTGGACGGCTCCTTTTTGTTTAGACATTGGGAGAGACGTTTGTTTGGGGATTGTTGCCGAATAAACGAGTAATAAAGTTCAATTTCCTCCATATAATTCAGACTTGCCTTCAGGGGTTCTCGCTCCTGACGCAGTGGTTTTAGAACGTGTCAAATTGTTCAGATGATCCAAAGTAATTGGATCGTTGAAACTGGTTCGTTTTGGATCGATCTGCATGTCGTTCGTATCGAGACCGGTGTTACCTGCGTTGCATCCACCTATAGGCACGGGACAGTCCGTATCTCGTGCATCTAGCCCAGTATTCAGTGTAACTCAATGCATCATAACTTCAGCTAACAACTTCCTGAGCCACAGCAATAAATAATGCCGCGAATGCTTCCTCATTGCTTCACACCGTCCATCGCTTTTCCACGCACCGTGTATCGTTGTTCCTTACGATACTTCGAACCGTCAAAAATTCGTTAGTTCGTACACCCGATACTCTCGTAATTGTTTAAATTTCATAACGAACAAAGTAGAAACGCTCGAGTTCCGTTAGACATCGAGTTATCGGCGATCGACGACGTCGAACAGGAAAATTCTAGTGTGAATTTCACGGGTGTCTGCTTATCGCGATGGTGTAAAACCAACAACGGCACAACAGAGGAACGGAGTCCCACGCTCTCCTAGCGACAAAATCCATTGTGGAGGAATTAATATTAATCAACATGCGTGTTGGATATGCCGGCGCGGTTTGTATGCAGATAGGCGGCGCGATACACCGCCCGCAGAAAGTAGTTGTAATTGCGCGGACGCTTTGTGGAGCTCAAAGTATGATCGCACACCAATCAACTCGCGCAACGATAATACTCGGTCATTTCAGAGCGTTCAGGCTGCATTGGGTTACTACTCAATTTGTTACCGGTGGAAAAAATCCGGAGGAAATTGCCGGCAATAAAAATTAGTCACACCGAGGAACGTAGGAGACAATCGCGTATTGTCATTGCGAACGCAGCGATTCAATTCTGAATAGGAATAAAAATTCAGCGGTAGAAATGCATTGGGTTGCTGCGCTATTTGTAACCGTTGGAAAAGAAGAAGACACAAAACGAGGTAAGAACGAATGTACGTCAAATGGTTTAAGAATGTTTCGAAGAGTTTTTTTTGGAAAAATCGATGGGCAGAAAATTTATATAGCTTTCTCGAAAAATGGAACGCTGAGTAACATGAATGACCAACGGTTTGCTGGGAGGCCTTACACCGTTTTACGTATTTCCGCGGTTACGTCGATGATTTCATTAACGGCACAATGCGGAACACCGTAATCGTACCTGAAACAGCCGCTCCATGAATCGCTTTTGTACGTGTTTCACACTCGGGTACAAGAATAAAGATTCAGGACAGATTGCAGAATTTTGTTGGATTAAATCAACAGTACTTATATTTCACGGAGATTTCGAACGGAGACTGGAAATTTATTCGGTAACATATTGTTTCCCAAAGAATACAAATTGTCGCGGTGCAGCCAACGAGAGACGCGTCGTCGAAATTCACCATGGAATGTACACATGTGGTGCAACAGCGTTGCGCAAGCAAAGAATAGCGTAGCGTAGACGAGAGAGAAAGAGATAACCCGATAGCGATTCACGATCGAGCTTCCGAGGGAGTCCCGGTATTTTATCTGGAAATCTTCTGTTTACCGAGCTGATTTATTCTTCTCCCTTTATGACCGAATTCATGGTTGGATGCGCCGAGCGAAGGAGGAAACCAAAGGAAGGGAAAGGTATGGCAATTGCTCGTAACTTTCGGTTCACGGAATAATAAAACAGCTCTTTGGTTATTCAAACCACCCTGTTTTATGGAGCCTGTTTGATCGAACAATCAAATTTGGCGTTCGTCTTGAACAATTCAGCGGGAAACGAAAATGCGTGCACTCTTCAGGTCCAAAGATAATATTCACTGAAAAATTGCAAAATTATTTAAATAACCTCCTGCGCGATTCTTTCTTTCCTACAGCCACGAATCCACAATGTACGGACAGTGAAACACGAGCAGCAAAAGAAGCGAGACCATGTTCCCGGTTTCCATATCGTCGAAAACAAACTAACGTCAGTGGCCGAAGTCTCCAACAAAGAAGGAGATCAAAGAGAACATCTCCTACGCGTTAGGCTCATTATACGGTCGGACATAATATAATTCATCGCGACAAGAACCGAGTTCCTCGGTGTACACGCGAGAGTACGAGAGGCCGCTGCCTGAATGCTCTTTCATTGTACTAATTTAAATTTTTCTGCCTAACGCGGCCAGGGCGAAAAGGAGTCCGGGATGAACCTTTTGTGCGTCGACTGCTAAGCAACTATCATCAATTATCTTCCGACATTGCTGGCCGAGTCAGCTGGCACATCTCCTCGCTCGGAGTCCTTTGCTACGAGCGTTCACCTTTCGGAGGGAAAGAGACAGAGGTGGCTAGAGATGGGCTCAAGTTCTTCGCAAGTAGGTTAAAGACTGTGGCGAGTGTTTTCAATTATTTTTGTTATGGCAGATTATTGAATTATTTTTGTTACCGTATACGCGATCTAAAGAATTTGTGAACAGCTCAGCGCAGTTCAGCTAGGATCCGAAATAAATCTCCAGAGTGTCGCTGTATCGTTGACTCGGATTCGCGAGGAGATATTGAACTTGATCCCATCGGTAAGCAACGAGCACCAAAGAACAGAGCTCGCTCGCGACACGGGTTCAAGACAATGCCCATTCCTGCCGTGAAATTGTCTTAATTGCGATTAAGGTTTTTGCCAGCCAGGCCGGAAGCTAGTCCCCAGTGTACACGGCCGCTGTTTCGCTAACAATAAGTTTCTCTTGCCACGGCAGAGACGCAGGCAGAGACGCAACGCGACAGACAGAGAGAAGTACTCTGTCGCCGATGAAACAAAAGGCCGCGTACCAGATATACAACCGACGACGACGACGACAGTCTAGATTCTAGATCGCAATCGAGGCCTCGAGATATCGTTCGCTCCAAAATTGTTCACTCCAGTTCGTCCGTTTCACCGGAGTGAATTGAATCGTTGAAACTCGACATGCACAGCCAGCCAGCCAGCCAATCCAGAGCACGCCTCCATTATACCGTAATGGCCGACGGCTAATCGGAGTAATGGATTGTCCTTGGAAAGGAACGGCCACTATGTTCGATTGTCCCTCACTGGTTTTTTCCCGGATTTTGACCCTTCAGCGAATCTGCCAGGGTTCGTGGAAGACGAAAATCATTTGCCTAATGCCTAAGACCCTGGGAAACGGCCTTAAACACGATCTCTTCGTTTCGAGTCCTGTTCGTTGTTGTTCGAGGGTAAACCGTTTGTGTTTCCAATTAGAAATATTCTAACGAACGAAAAACAAATGCAAAGTAGTCTGGCGAATGAAAAATATTCGAACAACTGGCGTCGACAAAGGAGACGATAAATATCGTGTGACAGGGACACGGACGAAAATTCGACGAGTCCTGCCGGGTTCACTTTCTCCCTTCGTGGATTCTCTTCAAGGTTCCGGGCACGACACAATGACGATACTTAATGGAAGCAACGAGCCATGGCGTCCGATCACGCCGGAACACAACCAGGTAAATGCTGGTGGGGGAAGGGCACGCGTTTCGTTTTTTCGACGGAATTTGCATAGCGCACCTTTCTCTGGATCCGCACGAACGTTGCAACTTGCAAGTCGGCCGACTCGAAGCGAGCTCGATTAATTAGCGGCGAAAGTAAGTGAAATTGCACGCGGCGCATCGCGCAGCCGAGAATCCTTTTGCTCGGATCGAAGCATCCTGTGCCGCCAACAGCCGTCTAAGAATGCATGCTTACCGTTTCTCTCTCTCTCTCTCTCTCTCTCTCTCTCTCTTTCTCTCTTTTCCTGGTTAATCATAATCGTTCATGTAGACCGCGAGAAAAATGAAACGAGGAGAGACGTTTAACCTAAGCTCCCTGCTCCATTTACCAGGTTTCGCTTCCGGATCAAACTTTTTCATTCTCAACACACTAAACTGTGTTCTCACGTACTGTTCGACGTTGTAGAAATTCGAGATTTTCACCCCTAAGTGCTGCAGATTGCTTGTGAAAGCCGATCTGCATTCATCTGTGGCGCCATGTTACTCACGCTTTTCTGTACATCCGGATCGGGATTAATATACCAAGCAGGAACAATTGAATTGTATCTAGATTTCGATAGCCAACGATTGTCATGAAAGTCACTCTATTGTGTTCGAGACTTCTAATTATTAATGAAAGATAGAAATTCTATGGCTGTCGCTGATTGAAAAGCCTAACTATAATCGTCCTTAAACACGCGACGGCTTGTTCGCAGAGTTTTTTTCTCTCATTCCACGTCCTATTACCGTGCACCAGAGTACGATGACTAGTCAGTAGCAGTCACCAAACGGTACTCTCGCAGCATAAATCAAGATATCGTTGAGCACGGTACGAGAGGATGGATTTTTCTGGGTGCTGCTTGTTGGGAAAGGTGCTAGAGCAAATTTGCGAGGCTGTATCTCTGTGTCAACACTTGTCGTCTCCTTATGGGAACTTTGTTTTGCTTACACGCCGCGATATAACCCGCGTGAGATTTATGGAGAGACGTATCTTTAAGGTATGAAGCAGCAGTGGAAGTTCTCTTAGCATTTCGATAGCAATAATTTCCCAGTTCGAAGTTGGCTCAACCTCGAGCTGTAAATATGTAGAACAGTGAACAAATCGTTGAGAATTTTTATTGTAATCCTCGACCGGATTATTACCCGGACAAAGAATGATCCGACGGTTTTCATTGCGGACCCGGCGAAAGGGTTTTCGCAACACAGTCTTAAACGAATTAAGAGGACAAACGGCTCGCAATGAGTATGCAAATGCAGGATGGACAATTCTGCCGGGCTCGTTCGTTCAACTGCGAGACTCATCTCACATGGCTGATCCGATCTGCAACGGCCGTGAACGTTCACAATAGCGATTAAAGAGCCATCGATCAATCTGTCCGCCTACATTCGTCCAAAGGAAACATTCTTCTCGGTGTTTCCACATTCGATTCACAAGTGCGCCGATAATGGAACAAATTATTTCAGATAAAACGAAGAGGCTACCGATCGTGGGCGTTGTACCGATACCGACCGCCGGCAGCAATTAAATTAGCACCAAGACGAAACAATTAAATAGTCGTACAGCGAGAGGAGTGGATGGATTTTGCTATCTACCCGGGAGCGAGGATGATAATGCTGAACAACATTGCGATAACACGAAGGGGAACGTCAATCTGCCGTATTGATAAATCCGCGGTTCAATTGCTACCATACTTATCTTTTCCTGAGGACGTCGGAGGCCATTGTGTTTCGCTCGTCGAACATTATGGGTGTATCATTATCAACTGTGTTCTATTCACGCCCCGTTTATACCGAAGATGCGTAGATGGACAAGACCGGTGAAATGACTTTTCTCGCATCTGTCGCTCCTGGCTTGGGTACTTAAAACCGTGCTAGGTAATTAGTAGACTGCGGAGTTTAGACGAATTTATTGCCTCTGATCGGGAGGACGAAGTCTTTGGGATTCGGTGAGAAATTCTAGAGACACTTTTCCGTGGGTCTCGCGTAATTTTGCGTTTCGGCGTGTACTGTTTGGACGAAAAATGGACCACCAGTTTCGAGGCGTTCGGTGCGCATCTGACAGCGCCTTTGAGGGAACGCGCGATATTCCCATGGGCAATTGTTAACGGCGATAAGGGGGCCAACAGGCAGGGACTACTCCCGCGAAACAACCGGGCAAGGTAGTCAGGCAACGGGTCGAAGAAAAACGAAATAGATCAGTGCACGCCCACGCTGGCACGATGTCTCCGGGGAGTTCCTCGCCGGTCGTAACTACGATAAAACCGGGAAACGGTTCCGCGAGAGGATCGAGCCAGAGGAGGAGGACAGACTAGAGGGTGGCCCAGCCGTATTTATCACTCGAAGATCCAGAAGAGCGCACAATGCAACGCCACGGAGACCGAGAGCAGAAAGAGAAAGAGGGAATGGTTCCAACCATCGTGGAACGAGACGCGATGTAGTGCAGGTAGATTTATGGAAGGTGGGAGGCAAGTGAGAGAGAAAGGGAGGGAATGAGGGGTGAGGAGGAGAAGGAGAGAGCAAGATAGGGGAGAGAGACTGTGTTTGTGTCGCAGGTCAGCCGTGGTTCACGGTCACGGGGACCAACCGCTGGACTAACCTAACGTAACCTGACTCGGCGACCGCAAACTGAATTGCAGAACCCCCCCGCACCCGCCACAGCCCCTGATCCGGCTGTTTCTGACCGCCTACCGCTCCTTTCTTCCCGACTGCTCTCCAACAGTCTCCCTCTGGCTCGTCTACCCTACCTTTTTGACCTCCCACCCTCTCTTAATTTATTAAGAGGATGCTCCGTGTCTTGATACAGTCCAGAAACCTTCTTTGGCCCAGTGAGCATGTTTTTAGACCGAGTGCCCTTTCAAAGAATTTCGGGGTGTCTGTAAGTTACGATTAAAAAAAATTTTTTTTTTCAATTGTTCAATTTTTTGTCTGACCACAAAGCACAACGATCCTCTTCTCCAGATTACGATTAACCAGACTATTACGAAGTAGAGTAATCTCTTACGACACAGTCAAACAACAATTTCTATAATCGTTGTTATTTACTCGCATCGAAGCATCGTAAAATACTATCGCTATCGCAGATCAACCTGCGAAGGAATTGCTCTGTGCCATAAGCAACCGAGCATGGATTGTAAAGGTGTTTCATAACGAACAATTGCTAATTCGAAGTCGGCATTGAAGAAAGAATGATCATCCGCGTTGTGTAAAGACTTCTTTCGCAAGGACAACGGAAGATAACACGTCAATGGATGAGCGATCATTATTCACTCGAACCGATTTAAATGGCAAAAGTGATTAAGAAACGAGGTCCGAGGAAGGCCCGACAAATGACCGCGCTGTTCCAAGAATTTCATACAAAGAGAAGAGAAACTGCTTCAACGCTCTCGTCGATACCTTATCGTTTCAAACAACAATTCCCTGTTCCCCTACCATTTCGAATTCTCCTTCATTTAAATTAACTTGCTCGCAACGCGCAAGGAAAGAAATTTTATCGACTGGTGTTTGAAGATCATGGTGCAAGTTTTATTAGCATAGACCACGTCAAACAAAGATAAAAATATCTCCAAATAAGTTCAAAAAGATCAAACACATTGCAATCGATATCGATCGAGGAATACGTTGACCTCCTCGGTGTATAATCTTGTTTGGAAAATCGAATATAGAATTTTTTTTTCTTTACCAAGGGTTAATCGTTGTAGAATAGGTACCGATCGATCGATTAACAGGTATCCTAATCGCTCCAGAATGAAACAGTGGTTCGCCTGACCGCGGAATAGATCGTCCGGCGCGCCGATCAAAGTAATCCAACCCGACACGTCGTAAATTGCACTGCACCCTGCCCCACGGTTATATTTCCCTTCCGGTCTGCTGTACGAAATTTATTAGCAGGGTGTGCCTTTGGGTACACAGACCGGTCATCGGGGTACCTCTTTTCCTTGATTGATTAAACACGCCTCACGGAGGCCTGTCGGCGCCGTGTTCGCCAGCGAGTCAACCCGTTCACCGGGAAAATTTAATAACAGGATCTATCGACAAATGAGAGCGATACACATCCACGACTGATACGTTCACATTGCCACCACCCACCTCGGCAGTCGCTAAAAAGTTTGAATTTAATCGAACAACTCTTAAAGACCCACCCGATGGCCATGAGATCTCGAAAAAATTTCGTTACTCAATTTATTTGATGGGAAACAGTGAATTTATCGACTCAATTTTTATTCGTTCATTTACAGAATTTATCGACTGCGTTTTTACATATTCATGATGGTCTTGCTCGACAATTAAACGAACTTACGTGCTTTCTTCTATACCGCAATTTTTATAATGCCTCAATCTTTTTGTGGAGATATATTCTACAGAGTTAAACTTGTTATAAAGTACATGCTGTTAGCGCATTAAATAAATATGTCGGCCCGAATGGGTAGTTTAACGGGTACCATCGGTGGTACACGTGGCGCGGAACGTGTCAAACAAAATGTGGGGAAATAAATGAAAGTGTGATCCCCGTAAATGAATAGGCTCACCGGGCAAATTACAGGAAAGGAACTCGGCCAGTTTGATCAAATACATCGTCTAACAGAGAAAGAGGGATAAATGGAAAGAAATCGCACGCACGTGTTAATCTCGGAAATCTCGGCGGAGCGTGAACGGGAAATGAAGAAGTATAATTTCGATCGACAGTCAACGTGTTAATAACGATGCCGGCGAGCGAGTTGCAAAAGAAGAAACGTTTCTCCGACGATAATTGCGTACCGTCTATCGTCGTCGCTCGACGATGAAACTATTCAAGAAAGAATCCCGCGTGAGGGAATTCAATGAACCGTGCACGCATCCTATCGATCACGATGTATCGATACGAATCGATGTCTGCCGTAGAATCGTGATAAAAAAGTAAAAAGAAAAGAAGCGGTGCCCGAGCTGAACGGCAATTATCCAATTACCCGTGCTCGCATTAGCCGCGGTTGCAGTCTAATAATTGCACCGCTCGCGGACTTTCTGCGATGGCCGTTCGAATTTCAAAGTTTCCCGCAACATGTCTCAAATATTTATGCTGCTGGTAAATTATTATGGGGCTTTCACTCGTAGCGTTGGGATATTCCCAAAAGCTGCATTTTCGGATTAAATTTTTGCCGAGTTTGCTGGTAAAATATAACCTCGGGAGCTCGAATTTCACGCACTCAAATTCCGCGCATTTCTATTTTACGCGTTCAAATTTCACGCGCTAAAATTTCAGGCGTTAAAAATTGAGCGCGTTCGAATTTTACGCGTTCAAATTTCACGTGCTAAAATTTCACGTGCTAAAATTTCACGCGCTAAAATTGCACGCATTTATATTCTGCGCGTTCCAATTTCACGCGTTTAAATTGAGCGCGTTCGAATTTCAGAGGTTAAAATTGTACGAGTTCAAATCCAACGCGTTCAAATTTTACGCGCTAAAATTGCACGCGTTCGAATCGAGCGCGTTCGAATTTTACGCGTTCAAATATCACGCGCTAGATTTACCCGCGTTCGAATTTCGCACATTTATATTTCGCGCGCCGAACTCCAAGGCGTTCGAATTTCGTGAGTCCGAATTTCACGCGCTGCAATTGCGCGCGTTCTAAATTACTTGAATTCGAATTCCACGCGTTTAAATTGCGCGCGTTCAAATTTGCAAGCGTTCGAATCGAGCGCGCAGAGAACGGAGTCTGCGCTCTCGAGTCCGCGGAATCATGGATGCACGAAATTACAAAACTCAGGCACGCTTACCGGTAAATTCCTGAGGCCCAGCCGCACCTTCAAGTACCTCTTCATGAACACTCGCCAGAGCACGTAAGCCATCACGATTATCCGAGTTTTCCTTTTCTAACGATCTTCCGGGAAACCACTTTACTCGCTATACTGCACTATAACCTTACTGTCAACGTTCGAACTCACCTAACGCTTAGGGTTGCCAGACGGTACGATACAAAAAGAATCATCTGAAAATACTTTGCAATTTGACGTGTAGCTTCGGTCTTTTCCATTTTCTAATGTTACATCGATCGTTATAGATCAGCATAGAAACAGAACTCGGTAGTAACTAAAAATTCCTTTTGCCATTTACATGATTAATTTACATTTATATAATTACTTTAACATTAAGGCTTTCAGAGTATAATAAAAATCTACAAAGGGGATAGAACCGACGCACCTCGGAGAAAGAACAAATAATCCGAAAGGAGTACATCTGGCAACCCTAAGCGCACTGTCCCTGTCGCCGCGATCGTTCGATAATCGAAAAAACACCTCATCTCGATCCCGATCGATTTCGAGTACGCGACGCGCAAGCGTAACTCGTGGTGTCCAGACAATAATATATCCTATCTCGTGCAGTAAAGTGTCTCCCGCGAATTAAATAGTTCAGACAATCGATAGCGTGTTAAAAATCCTCGTTGGTGTTGCAAAAGTGGTTGTTACCAAGTGGAACACGTGTGCCGCGTCTGAGTCACAGGAAAACGAATCGATACCCACAAGAGGATCGAACTATCAAACTTCGCGTAGACAATTTCGGCGTTAGAATCACCGCATCGAACCAAACACAACAGGTACGCACAATATCCATCAAAAACATCCACGAAAATAGTATAAAACACTTGAAAATTAATCAACGTTGATTTCAACGCGTAAAGACCATCGACCGTGCAACGTCGATGATTCTCGAACAGACGTGATTCGATCTCCTACATAATTCATTATAACGTCCTGCAGGTAATTGTGTCCCGCCATGCATGCCAGCGATACCACCGCCGACCAACATCAAGGTTTATTCTATCGATCGAAATCAGAAAAAATCGCGAACACTGTCACGTGTCGGTGGACCAATTCCAACCGGAGAGCGAGTATTCCTCGATGTACACAAACATTTTCTTCATCGATGTAAACACAAACATGGACGTCTTAGCAGGTAAATAAACTGTCGTTGACACTTTGCTACCACGCGAAAAGGCACGCTCTTTACGGCTGGGAAAACGACGATGGAAGGTCTAGAATTGTTTAAAACTGTGAAGATCGCGTTGGAGCAGAGATACACGAGGATTTCGAAGGAACGACGCGCGTCGTAACACCCGTGCGCCTGACGGCACTCGCTGCCGAGATATAACTGACACGACACACGCAACTGCCTACTCTCGCGCTCGAACCGTGGAACGACGGAACGGGACGTCCGGAACGCCGGAACTGCGGAACGATATATACCTGGATCGCGTTTCAACGCGACTTTAGGCGTGCCCGAGCCACCCGACGCGTTAAATGGGATTAAAGGGTGCGCACCCAGGTCTACGTCCCTCGAATCTTCGGTTCACCGAACTTTCACTTCTTACACGCTTCTTTTTTTCTCTCTCTCTCTCTCTCTCTCTCTCTCTCTCTCCTCTCCTCTCCGCGCGTTTACCTCTCGACCGCCTGGCAATTAAAAAAACGCCGGCCGGATTCTTTGGGACCCATTTAACGACCGAGCTGCCGCAGAAATTAATTCGTCGAGCTCGATATTAAATTAAAATATCAACTGCAACCTCTCCTCGCGAATAATGCAAAAATTAAAGGTCCTTAGAATCGGAAAATTTTTGTTTCACCTGCGTCCCAGGTGAAAATTCAAAAATTAACCCCTTGCACTATGCCGAAACTCTGAGAAAGCCGTGTCAAACTTGTTGTGATATTCATGTTTGGCATGGAATTGTAGCAACGAGTCAAACTGGTGATATTCAATTTTGGCACAAAATTTTCATCGCGAGTCAGACTCGTGAAAGTAGTGCAAGGGGTTAAAGATGTAAGTAGTTTAGCCCCAGTAGTTTTGCCCACTGTGCATCGTAGTAAATTTTTAATTATTTGGCCAAGCTTCATTTTATTTATCGAATCGGTTTAGTATATAGGATTTTCTAGACTCGTTCGACGACCGAGGCTGTACAAGAATTAACTTAGCTGGATCAATGTGTCATTTTTTAATTCAACAATTGTAAGTAACATCATCTTCTAACGTCGGCAGTTGGTATGAAATTAAAGTTCGTTAGCCTTGAAATGACCTTGACGACACATCCGTTAAGCACGAGCGCACTCTCCGTTCGCTGTGGCTTCCCCCTAATTTCTTATATGGCCGATAACAATAAAGATACTTGAGAGAGAGAGACACCCCCTCCGCAATTAGGAGCATTTTTCTTATTAGGGCGTACCCATTTATGGGGCCAGTCGTTTACTAAACGCGTCCGCTGTCGCATCGGTGTTCAGGGGAGGCACCGATCTATCGATCTTTAGATAAACCTTCCCTTCCCTATCCTAACGGAAAAATGTTAAAGCTTCCCGTCACGCGAGTATAATATCCGACAGTTGCGATTCGCACGTAATGGCGTATCGGAATCGTGCATTTTACAATGAACGGCGGTTCAGCGACGCGTTTTTGCCGGTTTACGCGGTAAACATAATACTTCCGTGCAATCTGCTCGACATGGTAATCGTATCTACTTGCATCAACCGTTTTGTTTCTTTGTCGACACGTTTCCATTTTCTCTCGCGAGTCTGCTATTTTATTTTTAGTCGTCCGAGACCGAGCCAACGTTCCTCCGGGTTTTATTTGTGGTTTAAAAATTACTTTTCTATTTAATAGACAAACGTTTGTTCGTAATTGTCTCCGAAGATTTTCGTTCTGTAGGAATGTCGTTTCGCAGTCTGGGTCGTTCCGGACCCAGTGCGCGACGCGGGGTGAATTTCTCACGCGTCGATCTTTGTCCGCCGCTGCACGACATCGTAAAACCGGCTGACGTCGGTCGGCGAATAAAAAAAGAGCCGAAGAAAAAGAGCGAAACGGAAAAAGCCGTTTAAAGAGCAATATAACACCGACGATCGTAATGGAGGAGAGAGTTAAAGCGAGGCAGCTCGTCTCACGGCGCAGCCAAAACAAACAGAGCTAAACAAGCGGAAGCTTCGATGGCCCAGCCACACACACGCGTGACTCCTCCTGTTTACATTCGCTCGTTTTCGCTTCGATGCTGCCAGCTCCATTTCCATTTTGCTGGTTGCATTATATCATACGATCGCACCTTGTTACAAACGATACGCGATTGATGTCACCCAACTAGGTACTTCAGCGTTCGTCCGTATATTTTGTAAAATAAGTTTTCCATGTTCGATTGCGACTACCGCCACGAATTTCTCCGCGTCGTTACTCTTCGTCGACGGCGCAACAAACCCCCATCGATTTTTTCTGGGATCGTGTAATGGGGGACACGTGACCCGAACGAACCGTAAGACAGTTACGTCTATCCTCTATCTCGAGCCTGCTTACATTCGTACCAATTAATTTACCAGTCGATAAAGCATTCCGAGAGCCACTCTCGTTAACGAGACCTAATCGCCGGCACAATTAGGACGAATGAAACATCCCCGTTATTGGCTATCGCGACTGTTGCCTCGATCCTCGCCAACCTCATCGATCCCCATTGTCTTTCTCCACCGTTTCGGCGTTGACACTGCACGCCCCGTGGCGTACATTATACTTGACGTGCAAAGTATCGCCAACATTTTTCAACGATTAAAGATTTGATTCCACGTCGCCGTTGATCGCGCGTTCCTCGCGTAAGGTAAAACACTCGCAATTGCCCAATTCCACCGATCCGTGTTCGGTCTACCGTGTAGTAATTAGAGTGACATACCGTGAACGATACCGGAGCTCGTGGAATTCCTCGAACGCCGCGAGTAATTCGCTTCCCCCTGTTGCGAATTGCAAGCACGGAGCAGACCGACGGAAAAATAAATGGCAAATTGCCCTTGCCAGGCACCGCATAAAGATGGAAGAATGATCCTAGGTGTGTCGGGCGACGCGGCTTGGCCGCCGCCATTTCCTGCTGAATCTTTAATACGTGAACGCCGAGCCCTCGCGTGCCGTGAATTTACTCTCGAATATACGCTTCCCTTCAACTGTGCCCGGGGTCTTTATCGACCCTGTAGCGTTCTCGTTTGTACAACATTATTATCGCGTCACAGCGAGAGTTATCGAGGTCATCGCGCGGAAACGCGTTAGAACCAGAAAAATGAGAAACGATAAAGATATCGATGCGACTCTAAAATCAAAATGAAAACGAAGATCGTAGCCGATGTCGCAGCGTCCCCGGCTTTATTTCGAACGAACTATCAAAGAGGAGGCTCGTAGGAGGGTGAGAGTATGGAGGAGGACGCTGAATCGAGAAAAAGCGAGGCACTTGGAACGTGGAAAGGAAGACGACCCTCGGCAAAACGGTTTTCTTTCACGATTAGCGCCGGTGTCGCGGTACTTCCGTTGGGTCTCCACCTCGCGCCACATCCTATCGCCTTTTACTTCTTCCCCTCTTTAATATTCAGCCACCGTTCTCGTAACCTGCGTTGTGCCACCGCCGCCAGCAACACACACACGCGTGAGCATTCCTGTATATCGATGAACATGTGTGCGAGAGAGTCACCGCACGACTCGTACATGCACACACGACTCGGCTGCATTCTCCGCGAGACAATGGGCGTGCCTACCTCACGTGACAGGCACGTGAGCACCCTCGAAAAGAGCCTCCCCCTGCTCCTCTCACCTGCCCCCCTCGTACCTGACGTTCATTCATACCGATTCGTCCGTTTCGTGGGCGACGACGATGACCCTACACTCGCCTTGAAAAGTCAAGATGAATCGAGCCCGCGCGCGACGACGAAGGGCAGAAAGTGTACGCCGGTTTCAGGTGAGACGCGCGTTCTGCCCTTTGCATTCAGGTAAATCTACACTATATCAGGGCCGGTAATTTTCCGAAATAATTTACTACGGAGTTTCGAAATTCGAAGCTTCGAAGCTTCAAAATCTTCGACCTTCGAAGGAAAGTAACAGCCCTAGTATACATATACTATCGTGTCGGTACGTGACGGCCCGTGCCGTGTAGCGTAGATCAACCTTTAGGCTCTAGCTTCGAGGGAGCTGTTTGGATTCGGGGAAGTGTCGTGTCATTGGGAGGACATGTGGTTTGTCTATGCGACCGGATACGGTTCGGTGGACTCGATTCAAGTCGATTTCCTGAGCCCGTGCTGCGTCAGGGTGTGTTCGATCAGGTCTTTAGACCCTTCAATGGAGAACTTTTTCGGAATAGATGAGATCGTTTTACAGACAGTCTCATAATTGATGTAAAATTTTTCCCGGTAAAGTATTAATCGTACAATTTACAGTAACTAGAGAGTTGTTAGAAATGGCAAAATTAAGTAAATCATGTTCCGCCAGATGGATGTCGGAATCGTCGTAGAAAATATGAAAGGCGCCGGCGTTGGCGGTGGCTAATATGGCCGCCACTTTCTTTTATGCAAACTATAGTTCCCTAGAGATACATCAGACTCGATTGTGCTACCGGTGTTACTTCTAACTACATTCTGCTTTACCCTGAAGACAAGCTACCGAACCAATACACTTCCGTGTACTACATACACTTTTACTAGAAGGTTGATTACACCAATTCAAAAAATTGTGTACGGTATCTGGCAGCAACGAATGTGTCACTGGGACAAAGGAAATATCAATGGAGGGTCGACTCGAGGGTCCTTGGGTCGCAAATACCCTCTGAAACGCGTCTCGCATAAACAAATACCTTTTAACCCATCGGTTCAGTCATGAGGCATCCCCTAACTCTTCTCCACCCATTTCAAGCATACCTCCGAAAACCATCATGCAAATGGAATTGCCTCGGACGACATATTAAGTGTCGATAAACACCTCTGGTAGCCTGCCTAGTGTTTAACGATTTAATAGTCGACCACGTGCCTATGATTCATACTGTGGAGTCCAATGCATTTAAAGTAGTCGTCGATTGACAGCCGTGGACGTGATCATTAAAATACGCAATCGGACACGGAAGTCTCAAGTTAGAATCGATCAATAATTAACCTTTCGGGGACTACATCGGTACATCCTACCGACTCTAAGAATATTTAAAAATTGATTATATACACTGGACGGTATTCTATGAATTGCAAAAAGCTTCACCGTTGCATGAGTAAACAAGCTCAATTTGATGTGCCCGATGTAATAAAGATTATATCGAAGAAAAATGATCTAGGTTCAAGAAATGTCTTGAATTAAAATGGCTTCGAGTCTAAAGGGTTCATTTTCCCAAAGTCGGGATTCATCAATTGCGAACGCTAACGAAAATATAATCTTGGTATTTTGATCGAACAAAATAGTCGAATCGCTTCGTTCCGAAGTCGAGGTATTTAGAGATGAAGAATGGAGTTTGGGCTCGCAAAAAGTGACTGTCCAGAGCACAATGCAACGGCCCCGTGTCTCGAATCGATAAAGGAGCCGGCGTTTATTATTTCGCAAGGCAACCCCTCCCGTGTGAACGTTCCTCGACCCTCACCAGTTCGTGGCTCGTGGTTCGTAATTGCCGGGCAACAACGAAACGAAACGAAACAGGCGCGTCTAGTCGGCTCTATGAGATAGCTCGGCTCTGACTCACTCTCCCCCGCAACGAGAGTTTCAAGTTTGAACGCTTTCTGCACGCCGCGTCGCCGCGCCCCGCCGTGCCACCGGCATGTTACGCTTTACAATAATCGTAACGATCTACGAGAACGCGTTCATGAATCGGTTAGTTCCCGCGTTCAACCACCGCACACGAGTGAAACGGAGTGAGCGTGAATGCTTGACCACTACCTGGCGGATAGAGACCTCATTCTGGAAGAATTAATTGGCCGACGAAAGTGTTCGAACATCAGAACATCCTGGTCTAGTTAAGCGAACACCGGAGAAAGGATTCATTGCTTGTTCGAACCTCGTGCAATCCTCGGAAACAATTGCATGGATGGTCCTACAATAATTTACTCGTTCCTGTTTCACTCGTCGTGCTCGTTGCTCTCCATTGCAATTTTTAATGAAGTCGAAAGGATCGATATCTTGTCCTTACTGATAAAAAAATTTCATAGAAAGGAGTTGGCCGGAGTTTGACAGTGTCGGATCCGCAAAAGACAATGTCACTTGAGAAAGAAGGGTGAAGAAGGCTCCCTTTAGGTGCCGTTAGACAGCCATAAGTTGTCGGACACGGATCCCGAGCGTGTGGAAGGAAGCACGGGTAATTAGAGAGTCGATGAACGTGTCGCAAGACTGTACCTGCATGAAATGCACGCGTGTGCACGCGGCTGGTTTTCTATGTGTATCACGCTGGAATCGTAACGTGCAACACGACTCGTGAATCACTGGGCTCTCGGCCCCGGGTTGAGCAAGAGGGAGTTGCTCGAAGCCACGAATCGACGATAGATAAACGCGGCAGATCGCATTATCACGATCCTTTGGGGACCCACGGGGTTATCCGGGTTAATCGAAGAACCCGGCCCACAGTGTAACGACGATTATTATTCGATCTGGCGAAATTTCTGCCGAGAGCGAATTCCCTTTCGCGAACGCACAATATCGTCAATGTAGACGACCATGTACGATCCACGTGTCAAAATGAAGGTTTCTGTAGAAATTTTTCTTACCATTTCATTTAGAATTATTACTAATGTACGAGGTGTGATCAAAAAGTAAGGAGACTTTTTGAATTTCGCGGGATAGGTATCTGTAGGTACTGTAGACTGTAGGTACAGTCGAATTTTCTTTTCTTTCTTTTCTTGTGC
>CM052193.1:12634509-12649950 GCA_028455805.1 Lasioglossum figueresi | reverse complement strand
GTAGACTGTAGGTACAGTCGAATTTTCTTTTCTTTCTTTTCTTGTGCCGGTACATTCGTCCCGAACATATGTTCACAGTTTCAGCTATATAGCATTTTTTGATTGTGAGAAGCATGAAGGTTAGAAGTGTTTTGCGTGTTCGTAAAAAATGGATCAAAGAATTTGAAATGTTGACAGTGGCATACGATGAGTGTACTCTGAGTAAAAAAATGTTTATAAGTGGTACAAGCTCTTTCAAGAAGGCCGAGAAGATGTTAATGACGAACAACCGATGAAAACGTCGAAGAAGCGAAGAAAATAGTGTTGGGGAATCGTCGAATTACCATTAGAGAAGTTGCCGATGATGTCGGCATCTCGTTTGGTTCGTGCCAAGCAATTTTAACGGATGTTTTGGGCACGAGACGTGTGTCAGCGAAGTTTGTTCCGAAACTGTTTAATTTTGACCAGAAGAAACGTCGCATGCGAGTACTTTTTTGGCCAGAAACAACGTCACAATCATGCCTCAACCACCATATTCACCGGATTTGGCCCCCTGCGACTTTTTCCTGTTCCCAAAACCGAAGAGACCCATGAAAGGACGGAGACT
Organism: Lasioglossum figueresi; assembly: GCA_028455805.1. Classification (NCBI taxonomy): domain Eukaryota; kingdom Metazoa; phylum Arthropoda; class Insecta; order Hymenoptera; family Halictidae; genus Lasioglossum; species Lasioglossum figueresi. Next base: position 12,649,364 of record CM052193.1, on the reverse strand, counting down.
TGCAACGATCGAGGAGATAAAGACTGCATCGCTGGAAGAGCTCAAAGCTATACCAAAAGGTGCTTATCAGAAGTGCTTCGAGGATTGGAAAAAGCGCTGGCACAAGTGTATTATATCTGAGGGGGATTACTTTGAAGGGGACAACATAAATATTGATGAATAAATAAATATCTTTCGATAAAAATAAAAAGTCAACTTACTTTTTGATCGCATCTCGTATATTAAAACCTAGTGAACGGTTGAAGCCTGATCTGGGACCACCGTGGCTGTACCCAGCTTATTATCCTTGGCGGCCATAGGCGGTCCAAATTAGCGACTTTTAACCAGGATCAAACGGTTTTGCAATTCGCATTATTGCGGAACGTATTTGCGTTATTAATAACCCGCGCGCGACTGCTAGACAGCATTAGAACACCTGCTGGGTCCGAACAGAACGCGATACCGCGGAAAGATTGCATAGTTCGCGCCGGCTATCCTTATCTCATGTTACTGTAAATAGAAACCATTGAGCTTCGATCGTATCTGCTCGGTGTTTATTCAAAATCTCGGATAATATCTCTCCATGCTTTGTTTCTGATTGAGGACTTGTGTGTGTGTAATTAGCGTCTCGACACTAATGGAACGCTATGACTGTGAAATTTGAAAAGCGTTGGACGCCGTAGAGATATTTATTATCCGATTTCCTGGCTGTATTAAGACCTTCCGTTCACTTAAAATGGCCTTTAACGCTAATAATTGGGAGCAACAGTCCATAAATTACTCTGTATCCTTTATGGAGCAACATTTTTCATGTATGCTATGTTCATGAGCGATTTGCATCTAATAGTCGTATTTTACAGTACGTTAATCAAGAGGTGTTGCATAGGATATGCGAAAAGAATGTTATGCTTCGTGATCAGTGCAGGAAGAGTGGAATGAAATGATGGGAAATTGGAATAAGCCTTTAATTTTTTGAAAATTCACAAATCCACATTCAAATAATCAACGACTAGTTTCCGTTTTCACCGATAGAGGCCACTGCTCGCCAACATGGCGTCCAAGCCAACCCGGCGATAAAAATCTCGCAGAATTCGGTAAAAAGTCGTCACGCCTGTTTGCAGAGACTTGCGTCGAGAATTGTTCACCGCCGGCGAGCATTATCGTCGAGACGGCGTTAACGGGAAAGCCTTCGAGAAAGAGAAAAAGAGGCTTAATTGTTCGAGGCGAGGTCGGTCCGGTTTAATGGCGGCGGCGTCCGGATTTTTCGGCTGACTTGTTTCATTATCGCTGTGCGCGTGTATTTATGGGTGTCGAAGGTCCGTGGCGTGAACGGTACGCGCTAATTGTTAAGAGGCCCGTAACCCCGCGATGGTTTCTTCGTTATTTTCACTTGTAACCTTACGCTGCAACGCGCGTTGCAACGTCTGTTGCCAGCTATGTAAGTACCTGTCGTGGCATGCACCCGCCGGATATAAAATGTAACGCGCAAAACCTGGCCGAGCACGCCACGACGGGTTTGCAAATGCGCCAACTCCGAAGGGCTATGAGCCGCCATAATTCAGTCCTCGGGGCGAGAATCGTAAATCCGCGGAATGTCGAATCCCTACGCGGCCGTGAATCGTTAAGTAGCGCCGCGTCCATTATCTTTATGCGTTCGTTCCCCTTTTCATTCCGCGATAGAATTTTCGATTTCGTTCGACCCAAACTCTGCTAGCCAATTCAATTTTTTCCCCCCAAATTTCAACAGAAAATGTAGTCCTTCCGAATACAGATATTTTGTTCCATCTTTAAATTTCTCAAAAAATATTCTGGTAGAACCCTGAGTATGATTGCAACAGTCCGAGGCAACAGTTTCAAGGATGCGCAACAAGAGTGCAGCAAGATGCATGTATAGAAGTATTGCCGGGGCATTTTTTGAGCTTGTTACGACCGGGGCGGCGTCGACGGAGATTTCTTTTCCGACAGGGTCTCGTCGATGGTTCGCCGAGGATGCGGTTAATTCGCAGCCAGCGTTTCGGCGCGTCTGTTGATTTTTTTACAGCCCGGCCTACGTCGAAGCAACATTTACGACGGGTCTTTTTTCGGTTTGGCTGACGACGACATACACGCAGAGCCTGGTCAGTCGAGTCTGCTGTATACCCTTCGGTTCCTTCGGCTCCCTTCGGTTCGTTCAAAGCTTCCACCTCGAGAGCCTTTGTCCTCTTCCATCCTCCTCCGCCTCCTCCACCGGTTCTCGACGCGGCCATTTTCTTTCTCTTCGCTTTCTTTTCGGTGAATACCTACCAGCGAAGTAGACGCGAGTTGGAAGTCCTGACGACGCAGTGGTCTCGAATCGGGATTCTACAATTTACCATCAGATTTATGCAGTTACAGTATCCACGATTCTCTAAAATTTCCTGTATATACTTTGTGAATGTTGTTTAATATTAGTAGCACGTATTGCCAGCAACATGTCTACCAACAACCTAGAAACAAATTTGTTTTAATAAATTGCTAAACTGACCCGAAGAATGACTCCAAAGATAAATCTTAATTTTTACAAACACCCATAAAAATAAACTGAATTTTGTTGAATACGTTTCTCTGCACTTAAACTCTGGAACCGCTGAAAAGACGTTGTGGACCACTGTGCGATCCCACGAGACGAAGAAAAGGAACGGACGAAGGAAAGAGGAAACGAAGGCGAAGAAGACGAGGAGAGAGAGAGATAGAGAGCGAACAGAAAGAGGAAGCAGAAGAACACAAGAGAGAAACGGATAGAAACGACACACGAGCGATGACTCATGGTAAAAAGACCCCGGTGGTCGACTACTCTGATTCGAGCGATCGTGCCATGGGATTTTCTACACTCTACACTGTTTCTTCCCCCCGGGATGTCGTGTACAACTTTTCTTCCGTCATTTTCGTACGCAGAATGCTGCTACGAGGACAAAAAGCTGAGAGGAGGATGGACGAGGTCAGTGGTAAGCATCGGGCATCGAGATCGACGATCGCTTTTGATCTGCTGTTTCGATTTTCTTCGTGAAAGACAGAAAATCCATTGCAGGATGCAGGATTTCTCTCGGTATCTGCAGAGACTATAGATTGACATTGTCTTGACGAATAGCATGGACGTTCCGATAGTCTTTAGCTACCGTTAGAGCATCGGGGTCTGCAATTTTGCGTATTGAATCGTGAATTGAATCACGTGTTGCTGAAGTAACGCGTTAGCGAGTTACATTTATCTGCTTTTCCGAAGAGAAGCAAACGAACGAATATTCCCTCCAGTTTATTTCGAAGATGATATCTGAAGAATCTTCCAAGAAAACAGTCCTGCTTCTATCGCCGCGCATACTTTAACCCTCCTTATCTTATCTTTCCTTTAAACTCATTTTCACACCACTCTAAAACAAAGTGAAGCCTTCTCTTGCACTGATTCAGCTGCTTGCGGAGCACCTTCTGAAAACGAGGATTCCCACAAAAATCCACAATGCAGTTACAAAAGTTCGATTTGATCGGACCACTCCCCATTCGCGAAGAGGAAGACGTCGCAAACTCGCAGCGAAGAAAACAAATTCCAGTTTTCATGGGTTGATCTTTAAAAGCAAGAGAATTCAAGGTTTCGTACGAAGATGGTCGCGGCGGAATGCACCGGGCCGAGTTTGTTGCAAGTACCGATGCAAACGAGATCGCGACACGTGCAACCGATCCGGAGGTGGATGTCGTTCCCGATTGGGTTCACCTTGAAAGAAGTCAGCGTCGCCTTTAGTTTTTTTGAATTACGTATGCATCGCTCCGTATAAATAATAATTCGATCGCCGGCCTGCACGTCTTTACGCTAAATGAAATGCTTGCGCGTCACTGGACTCGCGAGCGTGTCGCAATTTCGGATCGCAGTTCAGAAAAAATGAAAGATTATTCTAGTGCGAAGATTTACGTGTTTGTCCTTGGAAATTGGCGAGCGAAGCCACGCCCTCGGGCCTCGAATCGGGGCCTCTTTTCGGCGACGCAGAGTGGGGAGGGGTCTGCGCGATAAAGACGTAACGCGACGCCCGGTTATGGTGTTTCTCGTGGGTGCGATTATACTCCACGCACTCGCGGCCACGAATTCATTTCGTTTCGCGTCTGGGACCCACTCCAGGCGACGCGACGCTGCTTATAAGGATCGAACCACCGTCGAAAGGGAAACAGCAACGAGACACCGGGCCCTCGGCCTATCCCAAATCTCGTCCCGGAATTCGACATTAACAATTCAAAATGCTTCGCAACGGGTTTCACTTTCTGACAGAACGGAGATCGGTGTTGATACCATCTACTTGTCGAACAAAGTGGCTGGAGAAGGGTGAGGCAAAGATTGATCTATGGAGAATATTATATTTGTCGGTATGGTAATCTGTACAGAATGTATCGAGCATTTTTACCGACGAAGAATTCTTAGAACCCTCGAAGACAATTTCTATGGCTTCTTCGAAAAAAGACGCGTCAGATCGATGACACGTTTCATGTTCCACAGAACTTGTACTTCACCGATTTCCGCTTGGGATTAATCGCTCAGGCGCCACAGCCTCAAACGAAACTCTTGTTCATGGGGCGTCAGCGATCATTGCGCAAAACCATGTATCGCTGCCATTGATCTAACAGTACACACCGACAAGATTTCTAAGACATGTTTACGATTGCCTCGTGTGATATTCATCAGGCAACCGATGAAACGCGTTACGCCCGTGTCCTTGAATCCTCCATGAATCTTCGGTATTGCGCGGTGAGTGGCCAGCTGAATGTCCGTATTGTGGTTCTACTTGTGCGAAAAATCGGATGACGTTTCTTCGTTATACTGGATAAAACATGAGCAGTTCGTCGGAAGCAGGAACACAAAGCAATTGCTGTTTTCCTGTTTGAAAAATTGTTCTTCGTTGGAAAATCGGAGCGATTAATTCTTAGTTCGTGGAAACTCCTTCGATAAGAATTATTAGACCGCAAATTTTGTGCGAAATAAAAATTGTGGCGAGAGGACGTATTAGAATTTTGTTTTTCACGATACCGTACCTCGAGTAACATGTTACTGAATAGATTGAGCAACAATTTGCGACGCGTGCTCTCGATTGTGACTCTAGAATTTTTCGCCGACCCGGAGACATCGTCGCGTATCGATAGCGAGAACGAACGAGGAACGTGATTTCTCTGACTGTAATTATAGGTTCGCGGTGTGTCGAAGCGAACGAGCACAAAGACCAAATTAACGCAGGGCGGATGTGAGCCTCTCCATAATCGAACATAGACAATAGGCACGACTACCACGCTCATCGACACGAACGCCGCTTTAAAATATGCGGATATTTCTCCGAATAGTAAGAAGCCTAGCCCCTGTAGCCCTGGAAGATCTCCCCGCATTACATTTTCAATACGGCATAGCACGGAGAAAGTGATACCGCGGGGGACCGGCGAATTCAATTTGCATCGGCAATGAATCGCGCCCCTGTTTATATGTTTTTTAAATCTCGAGGCCGAACCTGTTTCCTGTATTACTTAAAAGCAATCCTCAGACCTCCCCAAACTAATAATGTAGTCAGCCAATTGCGCAGACATTTTCAGAGGAACGAAGTAAAAGTCCCCAGTCAATAAAACAATTAAAAGTCCACTTATGGAAAAAAGAGTGGGTTATAAATGTTACTAAAGACTAACAGTAGTCTCGCGAGACTGGAAGCAGCGTTGAACAGAAAGCTGAATGAAAGGAGGCCGCGAACGAGCGAAGACAGTCGCGAATAAAGTTTTATTGCGCAATGATCACCGGTGAGAGACATAGTAAGTAAGCAGTCTTTCATAACTGTCGCCATGGCTGGCGTGTGTTTTTTTCTATGGGAATCAAGGGGCGCCAGGACAACGAGAAATCGCATAGGCCAACGATACTCGCGATAATAACGCGGCGTATGCGGGACAGTGATCGATATTTAGCCTGGGACAAAGCCGATGACGCCGATTCGAGCCTCTGTCATCGGCGCGGCTGCTATTACGTAATGCGAATTACGCAAGGCCGCCACGCAAGGATCGTGTCAGCTGTTCGAGCTGTTGCTACCAGAGAGTGTTCCTGCGAGAGAACAATGCTCTTTAGTCGCTTTATCGGGATTCGTTCGACCCCGGCTCCCCAAAATGTCTCGCTAAACATAGGTAGCTTCGAATCGATAGTCTGCGTCTGACATTCAGGACCCCATGGAAATTCCATAGATACCGCGGCTCCCGGAAATTAACTGCTGCTGCTTTATTGTGAGCTCTGTTTTATCTAGATGCGCCATGTTGGGGCACGTAGAAAATTCGAGCGAAAATGTGGTAGACTCGAACGAAAACAAAACTGACCTTTAATATGTACCGGGTGTTTCATAATTCATGGTATAAATTATGTCAGGTCGATTCTATGGCTGAAAATAAGACGAAAATCAAGAATAACGAAATTGCGCGGAAGGGTTTCGGGAGGGGCTTCGTTTCGAAGAAAATTAAATTTAATATGCTGTTACGACCGTGTTTGTTCATGGTACGATGTCAGGGTCTGTTTCTGATAGTAATTTTTAATTTTCTAGTAGTAACCAAGCCCTGACGTTCTACCAGTTCCCACAATCGCTATGGTCTAAGATCTCACTTTACGTTTTTATTTAAATACAGTTTATTTCAATGTGATTGCTCGAAGAGCCAAGAACTCGAAAACCATTTACAATCATTTTCGTCCCCGTACTCCGTTGACCCTGTCGGACCCCGAACGATCCCGTACGAGGAAACAGAGTGACACCGCAGTGCAACGCAGTCTCGCGTCGTTCGACTCGATGTGAAATTGAATTTCCAGCGCGTCGTCAATAAAGAGGATCGTCTCTCGCGAGGGTGGCCGCGACGTCAGATATTTTTCTGACGAACCGAGACGTTTCGACGATAGTGACAGAGACCGATGACGCCGATCAAGATATTTGACTTCTGACTGCCATGCCGTCGGGGTTAACTTGAATTTATGGTGAGGTCGCGAACCGCCTGCCACTCGGCAAACCGGATTAAATTGCGTTTGCACGGTCACAAAGGGACAACGCTTAATGTCTGCCAGCTCGAGCTGCTTCCACTTAATTACCGAAGTTGCTCCCCCCCCCCCTCCCTCTGACATTGCTTCTGCACTGTGCCGAGCCGAAATCACGAAGCAGTTCGCCGAGATTGCTGTCGTGGCCCGAAAATTCGCGTCAGCTTCGCTGCTTGAACAGCCTCGTTAAAAACCATGTTTAAAACTGCATACACACGTGAGAAACGAGATCAACTCTCACGATTACAGCATTATACAGCAATTACTTCGTGCGGAACTGTACGTTGACAAGTCGCAGTCACGTTTTAGCACCTGGCGGAACGTTCGTGTTCTCGTCCGTGATTGGTTGATCAATTTAACGCGTTGGTTGCACTATGACGATATACGAGTCAAGCCACACACACACATTTATCGATTAGAAAATTAAATGTGCACATATTAATGGGTAAGGGACTAACGATCGCTGGATCCAACAACTGGACTAACGTAAACCCAGCTAGAGGACGCGACGAGAGCGTTGCGATTTTTTGCGTTTCGATACGTAATGGGCGTCGATTCCGATGAAATCGTGTTCTATGGGTGTTGTTATCGTATGGTCAAGCGGATGAGGTAATTCACGGGTCGCAATGGTCTAACGACATCCTGCAATTAAAGTCGTTGCTTCGATGCGCTCGCGCTCGAAGCGCCGAGAAAGAGATTGCGTATACGTATGCGTGTACAGCGAGCGTCGCGCGAATCCACGCTGGAATTCGGTGAAATCATTTTCACTCGTTACCCGCTTCCGGTCTTTCTCTAGAAAAATGGCCCCGTTACGAGGAGGATGCAACAACGCCGTGTATGACGCTGCAACTCGTGCAGGCCGCGGGTCAATTTTCCCAGGCTTTCTATCTCACGGTTCAGTTGACATTGACCTCCTTCGCAATCAGACGCTCTTACCCATCAATATCGGACCGCTTATCCGAACATTCCCGGAATATTAAGCGAGCCTCGTCTCGCGAACCTCTCGCCAGTGGAAGGGGTAAAACCAATTGTGCCCATAATTATGATAGCGGTTGAAGTCATATATTTCTTGTTTCGAGATGTTGAATTTGAATTTAGATCTAAATATTATAACGATCGAAAGTTGAATATGAATTTAGTCGTGTGTCCATACATGAACTTTATGTCTATCGTGTTTTAAGGGATTTGTGAAATTTGGAAAAATCTGGAGCGCCAGAATGGGGTAGTCGAGCAATTTCAATTTCATCGAGCGTAACAAATGAAAAGGTCGCGTTCATGTTGGTTTAAATCGCGACGTAGCATGCGAGGCATTCACGTCACGCGAGGATTCGCTCTCGAGGAGATCTTGAAAATGATGTGCACGCGCTGGGCCCTGATATCGCTGCGAGCATTTCCCATTTAGCCATTCAATAACACTCGAATGTGTATACTCGAGCCTGCTTAAACGATTGCATTATGATCGTTGTATTATGCCCGACGCCGAGGATCTAGACAGACTGCCATTGACCGATATCACGCGATGTCTGATACTCGAGTGAGTAACTGCAGTGCGGATGTGTTCGCTTTTATTATTAATTAGCTGCAGCTCTACAGTGAACAACGAGACTTCAATTTTCAATTTCTTCCCTCGACGATATTCATGCGTTAACTGCAATCTGAAAAATTCAGAATTAAAATTGCTATCGTTTAAATCGAATGCATGCAACGTATCAGTGAACATATTTGGAAGCTAAAGACCAATTAGATTTGCAAATTTAATCGTTACTGAAGCGTAATTTTTAGGCCTTGTCGAGAGGAATCAGTGGTAATTTTTAATCGCCTGAAATGTCCATGTAAAATTGCGTAAAATCGTTTTATTGTTCGTTGTTTGCGCGGCCATAGCCTCCGACGTGTTTCTTCATCGAATCCCAAGGGACGGCGAGAGTTCCCACAAGATCGGAAACGGTTAGATCATCATTGTCCACGGTCATGGGCCGTCTAGGTGGTCCTCGTGAAAAGGCGGATGCATAATATATGCACGCGCGTTTTATTGCGGCCGGCGGACAAACGCATAAAGAGAAGTCAGCCGCATTATACGCGACACGAGTTCAACAACACGACTGTTGGTTTATCTTATTCGCAGCGATGGAATCAGGCTCGAACCGAGTCATGCTTTCATGTTCCCGTCTTTTTCAGCATTTAACGCTTTGCGAAAATTCCCATTTTCGATCTGCCTATTGGATCTATTTATTCGGGATCAGAATTTATTCGGAACGTACATTTTGAACGAACGTATTATATGTTCAGTGTCAGAATTTATTCAGCAGGCATATTTCGAATGAATGTATTATTTATTCAGGATCAGAATTTATTCGATCGACACGTTATTTAATGTATACGTATGATTTATTCGAAAGACACATTTTGAATGAACGATTAATACAATTTCGACTCTTCTGGGATCAAGTGCCACGCGTCAATGGGGTTTTTTACGAAACAAAGCGACGAGACAACGTTTCCACAGCGCGATCGTTCATCGGATGACGACAAGAACGACAAACACTGTACTTATCGATGTCCATAGTACAGATCGCTCGTGGCAGCGTCTTCCGTCTGCAACGCGAGCCTAAGAACCAGCTGAGCATTCGCGTCTCGAAGCAGTTTTTCGCTCGGGATCAGAAGAGCAATGTAACAAACTCGTCCGAGCTCGTACGATCTTGCGAAACGGTGATATTTGATCGGCAAAGATGTGTTATGAAGCACGCAGACGTTGTTACAAGAACGATTTATGGCGTCGCATTGTTAACGTTCTTTAATGAATGCGAGAACCAGTTCGATGCACAATAATGCCGAAGAAAGTTCTGCTAATGAATGTGTTCTACGGGGCACACGTAATCCCTTACATCATCGTAATGGGAGCTGTAGATTATTCGTTCGCGAAGACGCGGTTGTTGCTGCTAAATTGACCAAACGGTGGCTGCAAAAACCTGGGAGCAGAGAAAGTGAAGTAACAGTCGGTACATTAATTCTGAGTTCCCTCAAACGATCAAGAGTAAACTATTCTGAACTTCTCGCATACAGTACTTACGATCTCAAAACATTAAATTTAGCGTTTAATGCTTGACCAAAGGTGCCGTCTACACCAGCGAATATTTATCTGGCGTTAACATAGTTACTTTATTCGATAAAAATGTTTTTTTGTTGGAGTCACTGAAGGTTGAATAATAGATTTTGGAAACAGTCCGTCGTTAGAAATGTTGGAAGAAATTCTGAGAAGTTTCGAGACGTGTTTGGTGATTTTTTTTTGCGACAAACGAATAGCTGGACTTCGTTCTTGTTTCAACTGCACTTATTCAGGTTCGTTTATCCGAACTGCACTTTATAACGCCGCCGATACGTTGCAGCGTAAAAGAAGGACCGTGGGAGGCGAAGAGAGTGCACTCGCGTGGGCCTGTATCCTGTGCCACGTCCATTTGTCCCCATGTCCGTTTCGTTCGCCGACAGTAGTGTGTAAACGTTGTCGAACCGAGATAATCTTCTGGTGGAAAACGTGTCACCGTAAATCCCTCGAAGCGCCACGATCGCTATTCACTTTCATCTCAATTGTCAATTGCTGTTACACCATCATGAAAATTATACAGCACCGTAAATTATCCGTTGCGTGGACAAAGAATTAATTCTCTCAATAATTTGTTCACTCAGCTTCAAACAAATTGTTTTGGAATCTACGCGCAACATAACGGGCACGTTCTGCTTAACGGATCGAGCGATAAAAAACTCATCATGCTTGCATGATTATTCCAAATTCTAAAAACAGCGTTTCGCGGACTTTGCCTTCGAATGTCACCTACAGCGACTGAAAAAAATTATGCTCGTGCAGTCACATTTTTGCGTCGCATCGACTGCAATATTCTTAGCCGAACACTTGTCCTTGAAACTATTTAGATATTCTGTATAATAATCATCTTTGCTCCGAACGGAACGGCGGTTTTTAGGCGAACGCAAGTTTCCTGACATTTAGAATTTGATTGAAAATGAAATGGAACGTCCGAAGCGTAATTATACCGTCGAAGATCGTCGTCAAATCGTGTGCAAAGGTGACACTTAATTATGTGTTACGTTAACACGTTGTTACAGATCGACGATCTATACAATGGAAAATCAGGGCAACGTTTGTTGGAGAAACGCCGGGTATGTGCATATCGTGCAAGTCAGAAAAGACAGGCTCTCGGTAACGTTTACTCTCGCGACCATCAAAGTAAGCCGACGACGACCGAATCATTTGCACGCACGAAATTATACGCGTATTGTTGCATCCGCTTTCATTCGACATTCCTTTGAAAGAGAGATTATTATTACGTCCTACGGGCACACCGGGAATACAAATGGAAGGCGTGAACTATCGGGTGGGTAAAACGAACGAATTGACACGTTGTCTCCGATTATAAACTGTGTGTGGGGATGTTCCTCCTCCAATCGCTTTGACAGTTCCCCATCGCGGAAGCCAACCATGAATTAATTATTTCGGATTTATTATTTCCTTTACCACCTGCGCTTTGAATAGGGAAACGATTAACAAATCATAATTAAATTTATTCGAAATTTAATGTCTCTAAAGATTCTAGAATAAAACAGTTGCGCTATCTGTAGAAATGTGCTAGAAGTTCTACAGCATTCTTATCACTTGTCGATAAGATTCGCCTACCTGTTTCAACGTTTTACCGCTTCATGCAATGGCGCTAGATTTATATTTTACTGGAAAACCTGCCTTATCGCAAACGAGGTATAGGACATCATAAATCCTTATTGCTCGGTGCTAATTTATTGGACCAGGTTAACGAGAAAATCTATATATATAAAATAGAAAAGTATGAGTGTGTATGCATAGATAAATGATCCCATCGATCTGATTCGGTGGGTTTGTCGCACGTCGTCCACGTGAGTTTGTCCAGGGGTCGAAATCGTCGGGGTTGAAATTGTCGGAGCATGGTAGTTGTAAATAATCAGCCGGTTCGGAGCTGATCCGTGCACGTTTTTCGCAGAGGACGTGCCATATGCACGCCGGAAGCAGATATTAGAAAATAAACATAACGGGATAATTTCCAACGTGTTATTTATTGCAAGCGAGTTTGGGAAAGGTAGTTATCGTAATGATTTCGTAATACATTCGAAATATGCGATAATATTGTCAGACTATCGACGACCTAGCGTCGTCGTTTACGCGTGTGGTACGTGTACGTGTACGTGTACGTGTACGTGTGTGTATAATGAGTGATGACGCGCATACGAGCATGTATAATTGGAAGGTGTAACGAGCCCTTGAAAAAAAACGGGTCCTCCTCGCATCACGTTAAAAACTAAACTTGTATGCTGAAGAAGAGTATGTACAGAGTGGGTTTCACTATTAAATAGTAATGACCTTAAGCTACAAGTAAATAGCCTACACGATTAATGGAACGTTTCATCTCGTAAAAAATAGATTATGCAGAGCACCATGGTTTTTTTCCATTTTCTTCGTCGTCTTCTTTCTCTGTCAATCTTCCTGTTGATCGGACGAGAAACTTCTTCATCTTCTTATTCTTCTTCTTCGATCATCATCTTCTTCTATATACAATTGGTTTTATTTGCCATACGCCGCGTTCGTCGGAAGTATTGAATAACGTTGCTTGCAAGCACGTTACGAAAACGCGGCTACGGCTTCCGATTGGCGAGCTTACAGTGTCGCTGTCGTATAGGCGCGAGAAACAAACGAGGAACAGAAAACTGACTATAAATGTGTCGCGAAATTTTATGCCCTGTGCTCAGTCTTTCACGCGCGGAGACAATTTTCCCTCACGATCTTCGCAGAACGGCTCGCCATAAATTTCATGAGAAACAAATTTCTGGCACACCTAAATATTTCAATAACTTCATCAGCTGTTTTCCATTTCTCCTCGTAGGAGCCACCGATACAGTAAATTCGCGTGTTCGGAACACTCGATGCCAGACAATTTTTAATCTTCTTCAATGCTTGCTTACAGCTAATTAAATTCGACGCGATTGAATTGTTTTCGATTTTGGGAGATGCGTTCGAATAAAGAAGTTTATTCGATCGTTTGCCACGACATCGATTGTCTACAATTCTGTAGCAGCCACAGGATACAATTTTCAAAATTTTCCAAACGTTCCGGCAAAGAAATTTCAAGGAAGATTTGTATAATAAAAAGGCGAGCCGTTCGCAGGAGCGTGCAAGAGGAAGGATTCCATCTCGGAGTCTTTGTTGCATCGGATAAATGTCTCATTACCAAGCTCAAAGAACCGGAGGACCCATCCCGTTGAATTTTGTCTAGAGTCTTCTTCCCGGATTCGTCGTCGACTTACCATGTAAATCGCGTGGCGATCACCAAAGGGGAAGACAGGAAGCGTAGCAATAAGGATTGAGAACGAGGGGATTGGATAAAGGTTGGAGGGTACAAAACGGGGTTCGAAAACGACCGAGGCATAAAATTTTTCTTAAGACCGCCCACGGAGGCTCGAAAATCCTTTTTTTTATCATCCAGGTTTCGAGATTCCCTGGCTCGGCCGTACAGAGATAAGTAAGATCACAAGCGTCATAGAGGCTCACGGGAGCCTCTGGGGTTAGAATAAAACGTACAAAATAATAATAAATCGTTGTATACGGTGAGCATGTAGAGTGGTTCTGAGTTATGCGTGTCTCTCCTGTGTTTCGTTTGTGTGTTTTGTATGTTTCCTACAAGTGTATCATCGCTTAAACGACTACCTTTCTCTTCGTTTATAATGTATAATATGTACACGCTACACAACACGCCGCTTGGTTGCCATTGTTCGGACACATCTCACGACCACGTGACTCCTTACCCTTATATCACATTACGTATATAAGAAGGCACCAGAAGTAATTCTAGGTCAATCGTCCCGTGGCTCGTGCCCTTGTCAACGAACTGTTGTGCTCAAGAAGAAGCAACGCATAAGTTGTTGCCCTCGAAAATGCCAATTTTACGAATCTACAGATTTTCTGTACACTGGGAATAGTCTGAGAGATGTGCAAAATTGATAGACTGGAATCAATAGCAAGATTCGAATTCTTGATCGCGATCATTATATTCTAACCACCGAGACATTTTGTAGACGCTACAAACAAACTGACAGACATGTAAATAATCGATAGATAATCGACTGGAATTAATTTAAATATTTTTTATCACGATTATTAGACAAGAACAAGCTCGAACTGCTCTGTTGCTTCTCAAACCTCGATTTTTACCACATATACGATAGACGTAGACAGTATTAAAAATCTACGTTACACACTAACGTGACAGACAGTTCCCTGGAATTAATATTAAAATTGAATAATATTAAAATCTCTGCAGAACAACTTAAAGACGATCGTTACAGGAAAGAATGAAATTTTCACAGAAAATACATATGACACATCTTCTCGTGAAAGCTGAGCTGCTCGGTTTTTCCCCAAACTTCGATTTCTATCACCTAAGAATTGTATAAACGTTGGAAACGATAGAATACATTCATAAAGCTCACAATTTCCCAGAATTAATATGTAAATCTATTCGGAGACTTCAATGCCTGCGCAAGACATTAACTGCAAAACATTGAACGGCCAAAACGAATTTAGACAGAAGATACTAGCTTCTACGGTTCACAAGACAGCACAACAGTTCTTTTCTCAGCATCGTCCTCGTAGACACAACGTTTTCCTCAATTAACCGAGCCACGGGTAACAACTGACGCGAGCTCGGCATCGACTAGGCACTGACGGTTGTTTCTGTATCTCCGAATGAAAGCAGAAAAGTGTACACAGACGTAGATCGATATAAAACTCTTCTCTTGGTCGCAAGAACTGGGG
>CM052193.1:12398096-12628878 GCA_028455805.1 Lasioglossum figueresi | reverse complement strand
GGAGAAATGTTCGTTCTACATTTTCGATGAAGTCTTTCGAATTCAATAAATTGTGTAACACAAATACAGGAAAATTAATCCTCAAGTCAGTCAGTCAGTGAACGCGAGCATTGAAAACCTCGGGGAAATCGCGATCGATAATCAGCGGGGTCCATGTTTCCAAGCTGGTTCGGTGAAAGTGGCGTGGGGCAACCTGTATATGAAATATCGACGTTCTGTATCATCTAGGAAGATCAGATCGCGTTTATGTAACAGTAATGACAAGCTGTCTGATCGCTGTGTGCACGCTGGGATACGAGAATCCTATTTGTTTCGAAGGATAGGGGACCTGAAGTGAGAAACATAGAAAGAATCGCAGACGGTGGAGTGCTCTAGACACAGGTGACTAGGAAGTCGTCTTGGTGATGCAATTCTTGCACTTGCATCGACAACTCGCAATGCTTCATTTCCTTGGATTTCATAGCTTCTTGTTTCGCTGTCATTGTAGTGTTTTTATTATCTTTTACTACATGTACCAGTGTGTTTCGTTATAAAAATAAAATAAAATTGATTTAGACGTTGCAGTTAGAACTGCATAAAATGAGAATCGTATACTCACTTTTTCTCGTCGTCAGCCCCATTCTCAGAGCAAGGGGTGGTAGGCTCTTCAAGGGACAGTCGTCTTCGTGGTCTGGGCTGCAAGGTCGCCTCCACCCTGAACAGACCGGAAACGTAGTCGGTGGGCTTCTTGTGCTCCGGCGCTGGAACTGATAACAAACGAGATTGTTGAACACGCACACACACGCGCACACACACACAACGAATTCCCCTTCGCGTTCGTTCGACTTCTAGGCACTCGGCTCTGCGAGAAGCCATAACGCACGCGTTCAATATCGCGGGAATGCAGCGACGAGTAATTGAATAACACGGCCGTCCATTGGGTTAGCGATTATTAAAAGAAAAGGTCGTCGCCCTCTGCGAACGTGCTCCTCCGTCGATGACGCACGATGCTGTGAGACCGTTCGTTTGCTTGAACGTGTTCGCCTGTGGTTTGATAAGTGGACCACCGGTGTTTGTGGCGGTTCGTGCTTTTATATCGAATTTCTTTCTTCTTGTGCACCCAATAGCATTTTATTGCGAAACGATCGGTAGAAGTTCTAAAGAGCTTGAGCCGAATGAAAATACACTATCCCTTCTAATTATTCAATCAAGTCGAACATAGCGTAATGGAAATTTTCATCTATTCGTTTTTTACTTTTATCGAAACGTGCAGGATAAAGTTTGTCGTTACACGAGCAGGATAAAAAGTTTCATAAGATTCTCCGAAGTGATTCGTTATAAAACAAGGAATAAAAAGGCGAGTCTGACACGAGACAATTGGTTGAAAAGGAGTTTCTAAGAGACACAAGTGTGAAAACACATTGTCAGGAAGGTAAGAAGATAATTATGCATATTGAGATTAATCGAGGGCTCAACGGTACCGCATCGCGGTATGCATTCGTTATAAATAGAAACGGTGAGTAATAGACAGACATATTAGTCAGCCATGTATCTCACCGTGCGACTTGGTCATTTTTCAAACACGCTCATCTTCGAAACGAAGATGCATTTGAGCTTATATAATTCTATATTTTTTATTCTCTTCATTACATAACTTCCTAGAAACATTTACCGCGTCGTTCCAATCTTGAACACATTTTTCCTTTCACCTCTTGTATATTTTATAATCGATGCCACTGCAAACGAACGAATTATATTTCATTTAAATAACATTCTGGTAAAGGCTTATGAATCCGAGAACAAGTTCACCGAGCATCTATAAACGAAATTTCCATCTCGGATTAAAATTAGACGATACCCGAGGCGCGAGATGCAATTTTCGTCTACATAGTTTCGAAATTAGCGTCCCGGGTGCAAGAAAATGCAATAAAATCGTCGCGTCGCGCAAGAGGGTTTTCGAAGATGGAAGTTTGACGATGCTATTAGCCGCACTAAATCTGTAGGCTTACGTTAAGTCGTTGAGGAATGACGACCGGGAATACCGATACCGGCGATGTTTGCGTGGCATTTATTAGGCATAATCGGCACGGACGCGAGTAATCCCGGATTAGTCTAAACCGGGAATTAAAGTCGCTGCGAAACTTGCAACCCGTACGCGGTTCGATCGCAGGATATTTTATCCGGGCGATCGTGAAGTGCAATCTGGTTTCTCGACGTAAGTGGTTTCCGATTTGTTCCGTAATAAACAGAGTGGGAGTTTTATGCGTTTACGGCGAAAATGGCCCCGGGAGGTTTCAAACAGTAAGAAGATCAAAGGAATTTACGGACGTCGATCACTGTCATTGTCGAACGATCAAAATTAGCGAAGAAAATTTTCTATTCCGTATAAACGTCCACTTTCAGCAATTTTGATTTTTGTCAGATCGTGTGCCAGAGAGATTTAATTATTCAACGACATTTGCATAGCAAAGATTTGCTTTATTCGGTGCTAGAGGATTACAAGACATACAGGAAGCGAAAGAAGCAAGATAATATCGGTGGCCAAAGAGAAAATCAAAGAGTATTTGTGGTGCAGGACAGGTTAGAACAGGATTCACTTTTTCTTTGCTCTTCTTTGCGTCGACGAAACTAATTTCTTGGTTAATAGACTACACCACCAGATTGCTTCACAAATTGGAATTCGATTACACACTTCTGAAGGAAATGCTGCATTTATTATCTTTAACCCCAGACGCACTTAAGAAATTAATTTACCAGTTAATGGACTAGCGTACAGGCCGACTTAGCGGTTTCAATTTGATTACACACGCCGCCGATGGGAATATTATATTAATTATCTTTAATAACTATGTTCTGTTCGGGTAATTGGTGCGTTAACATCGTGTGCGTCGAATTAGAGCAACATTGACATTTAATTAAAAGAGAGCAATTCCGTTTACGATTGGAATCAATGAAGAAAATTTTCAATAAATATAAATCAGCAAGACACTCACCCAGAAGCGGAACCAGCTTGTCGTTAGGATTGAGTTGACTCGCCAAATCGCGTCCCAATTCCTCGCATTCGATCTCCTCGGGCAGCTTCTTCCGGCAAAGAGCCATCTCATGCGTTTTCGTGCAGACCTCGGTTTCAGACGTCTCTAAAAGATCAGTTTGCGAGGCAGCGTCGCTGGTGGCAGCGTTCACTCGCAGAACAACCTCAGTCCGTTGCATCAGAGTCAGTCCCTCGATTCCAGGCTGCGGAGACACGCAAGGCGACGCAGATGGAGAAGACTTCATCTCCTGGACCGGAGAGTTCCTCGGCGAAGAGGACGACGAAGCTTTAGAGATGCTGGAGATCGAGGACGTCGAGGATCTTCCCCCGGATCTGGATTTAGCCGAGGACGACCTCTCCACTCTCAGCTCGATCTCGTTACTCTGATTCGATCGAACAGGTGAGCTAGACCTGTTCGAAATGCTCTCCGTCTGCGTTGGACTCGACACCTTTCTGCTCGTAGGCGATCCCTCGATCTTCGAGAAGCTGTTCGACAAGCTTCTCGGCGAGATCCTTGGATCGGACGATCTGGAAGACGAGGAGGAGCTGGAACAGCTACCAGACCGTCTAGGAACCGATCCCCTAAGACTCTCTCCTTCGATCTGATCTGGTGATCTCGGAGGAGAACTCGTTGGAGGTGGAGGCCTTTCCGAGGCTGGCGAAGTCTCGATCGAGGTCTGAACTTCGTTGCCACGTGGCCAACTGTCCGATGCGATTGTCATTGTGGACGAGGTCGAGGATGTCGTGATGCAGGTCGATATAGTGGCTGTGGACGTTGAGGTCGCGTTCGCTCGTTTCTCGTTGCGACGGTTTAAGAGCTCGATGTTCTGCGAGGTCATCTCGATCGTGGCGCTACGGTCGCGGAAGAAGTCCTCTTCCAGCGACGAGGGAGCATCCATGCTTCGAGACTGCTTCTGTTGGCAAGAGAAACCGTTTTAGGACTTTATGGACTTTCTAAATTGTAATAATTGGACCGCGGATTTGATGCGTTTCTGGAAAAGCTGAGTAGATGAAAATTTAAGGACGTCTGTATATTATTATCAAGTTTGGAACATGTTTCGAGGTAGCATTTTTGCTTCGAATTAGGGTACTATCTCTAACGATTGGCACAGGATCTGCATTCAGGATTCTCTTCTTATCCATCCCATGGCTGGTCTCAATTTTCCAGTAGCCTCGTGTCACCGCAACTAAACATGTCGGGAGGCTAATCATTAGACTGCGGATTCGATGCAGTTATAACAAATATGGATGGATATAATTTAAAACGGTAAACACATTAAGACGATTTAAAGATAGAAAGAAATTTGTATATGGTTCCTGCATCTTGCAGGTGACGAAGAAAATTTGTATTTTGCACGAAGATCCGCAGTCTGCCAATCATCTTTACCCCCGGATCTCGCTAAATAAATGCGAGTTCCACGATCAACAAATTCCGTGAAGCATGATTACCTCTCTGTTCTGAGGTAGGGGTTCGCAGCTAGCAGCCAGCTTCCTCCGTTCCCGCTCGAGTTGCCGATTCCTATCGTTAAGAACCTCGACGCTCTGCGGAGACAGTCGCTCCCTTCTCTGCTCGTACTCGTGCCTCTTCTCCTGCTGCCGTTTCTCCAGGTGATGGTGATGATGATGGTGATGTCGATCCTCTAGATTGTCGTTGTTGTTGTTCTCGGCTGTCCGTGATCTCGCGTCGCTCGCCTGCAGTTTCTTGTTGAGGTCGTGCGACAACTTTCCGATCACCTCTGCCGAGTGGTGTTGCTGTTGAGCGGCGCGTTCTTCCAGGCGATGATGAAGAGCGTCCACGCTGTGCGACTTGGACAGCTCCGGCTGGTGATTGTTGTGATGGTGATGGTTGTGATGATGCAGCTGATGATGAGGCGTGACGCGCAGCAAAACCGGGTCGTCGTGATCCCGCGGCGGTGGCCAGTCCTCTAATCGAGACGTTGGAGACATCGTCCTCTTGTAGCTGCCCTCGCTATCGGGCGCCCCTCGCTCCCTCCTGTAGGCCAGATAAGAGGCCTTCGACTGGCTCCTGAAAAGAGGAAATCAATACTATAATTAGCATACGCTGTGACCGTAGAGTAGGGATGCAACAAACGGCGACGCTTGGAAAACAACTTTTCAACGCTAACCGTACCACGACTTGAAATTATGATGAATTTATTCGATACATATCTTTATTTAAACACGTATCATTATAAAAATTGTGAAGACTCTAAACAAGTTCTGTCTTGTAATTCTTATAAAAAAATGTATATCTGACACATTTTGTAGCCGGTACGGTTAGCGTTAAAGGTCCATTCGGCGAGGATCGGTAAACTTCGGCAAGGCTTGTTGAATGCTCGTATATACGTATTTTGTATATGTAAACGTTCAAATGTTGATGTACAGGTTAAAAATGTTTCCCATCTCGTCAATCCTTTTTTTCGATCATTTATTCCCGGCCCAACGATAGCCGTATTCGAGACCAATAAAACGCGATGTCATTTGTTTCTGTCAGATGACTGGACTGTCTGTTTAAATAGGTTCTACCGCGACGTGACCCTCTTCGTTTACTGTTCCGTAAAAATTGGTGCACCTACTGCAAGCATGTACAAGCAGTGTGGAGCAACAATCGTGTGGTCAGAATCGCGCAACACCTAAATTTCGCGCGGTTGGTCACCCGTCCGAAATAAATGCGCGGAAATAGAGCGACAAAGACGAAGGAGTTGAAAACAAGCAGACCAGCTTGGTCGATCGTCCGAAAATAAATAGTTACATCTGACCGCGCGTCCATCGAGCAAGGTTAGGTATACTTGAATTTCCAGTGGTCGCAGCCCGGGATCAAGTTCGTTCGAATTTTGATGAGCCTGATTCTCATTGGTATGGACACCGAACGTCGGGCGGCTTCTCTCTGATTCGATCGTTATCCGACGCGTATTGTCACCGTGCTCGGATCAAGGGGCCGACGATATTCGCTTTCAACCTCGATCCCGATTCACGTGAAACCGTCGACGTACACGCGACGACCGCGTGTAAACGCGTGTGGCCTTTTTACGAGTCGTTCAAAAAACAAAGTTTAACTCTTCAGGGATTCGGACATTAATTTTTCTGCCGATGTAAAAGCAGGTAAAAAGAAGTGGCGAGATTTGTGAAATTTTTCTGGTCGAGCGGCGTTGAAAACCGCACGACCGCAGCGTGAAACACGTGTTCGAACGTAAGAGAAATGAAGAGTGCAATTTCACCGGCGAGACTTTAGCTCCATCGGCATGCTGGAACTTCGGATATTTCCATTCCGTGTTCTCATTTGTCAACGCGTTCGTTAGATCGAGACGTTTATGCGCGTACTATGCAAACAGCCGGCCGGTAATGTCTATATTTATCGGTCGGGGATCTGGCGGCGCGAGACGCATATAGCTCGCAGAGCAAAAAAGCTTGTTTGCATAAAAGTGTGCGAAAGAATTCAGTAGAATGCGCCGTTCGCGCGCAGACAGGTACCCCGTTGATCGATACGAGATATTACGGCACCGGTAACACGCTGTTGCATAAATATAAGCACGGAAACTATCCTCTCGAACTTTCCCATTTAATTTATTATAACGCGCGACGATATTTCCCATTCGGCGCATAATTGACACCTAATTACGGGACGACTGGAAACAAAGTCAATGGAACAAGACGTTTGTGCCTCGAGAGAGAAACGATTCTGTAGTCTCGTTATCATATATCCCCGGCCGTTTAGTATAATTTATTTCCATATTTCCAATCGTGCATGGGATTGCCGATTCGGCTTGTCGAATCCGCCGCGATTCCGCGAATCGAACAAAGTGCTCTTTGCGAAGAGTAAAAGCGAGCCATTGTTCGGAGGGACTTGCGAAATCTCACAGACGCATCCGAGATGATTAATCGCCGCTCGCGATTGATTAATCGAGGATCACCTTGGATCCGAGCGGCGCTAATCGCGACCGGATGCACGGCTCCACGGGCCACACGCGAACGATCCACATTCTTCAATTTGTTGCTCAAACGCTCGCCGCGATTTCGATTTATTTACTTTGTCGTAATCATAGACCACTCTACAAATAATCTCGTACACGCCATCTGGTTCTGCTTAAATAAATTCTTTAACATACTAATTAGCAATTACTCTTTCTTCCAGGATTACGTGACGAGCGAAGGATTTGGACATAGCAGGTGAGAAATTTTACATTAAACCACGCGGCCGCCAGTTTTAATCCGCGTTTCGCTTCCGAGTATTCGCAAATCCATTCCCAGACGATTTTCCGTCGAGATGCGGACGAAAAACGATCGGATCTTTCGAACAACCAATGGCTGCCTCTCCGACATCTATCCAGGATTTCGATTATATAAGAACCATCTCGTATGCCGTGCGAACGCCCTCCTACAGAGCCTAGAGGAAAGTGTAACATCTGTTCCTAGCTAGCATTTTGTTAGGCGCGAGCCGGGAAAAAAAGAAATCCTCTATTGGGTAACCGTACTCTGATCCTGTTATGCTATCGAGATGATTGATACGCCTGTTTCCGCGCGAAAGTGTCTTTCTCCTGGATGCTGTGAGCGATTGGGCTTCTTCAGCCTCTTCTGCCATGCTTTTTAGCAGTGCGCGCAACGCTTGTCCATCGAAACAAAAAGAATGGTCCTCGAAATCAGTGGCAAAAAATGTGTGCGACACACGAAATATTCGATAAAAATCGGTTGAAATGTTTGCAGAAACTTTGAAAGATAGATTCGATAATGCGTTCGAGACCGATACCATTGACATTTTCTCGTGTTTTTGCAACACGGAAGCAGGAGATCGAAGATAAAATCGAGACAGGGAGGTCCGTTTCGGCCACAGCTGACCAACTTTCCAGTTTTGAAATTCTTTCCAGTATTCTGGAGCGATGCTAATCAGCGTTCAATTGTTTCGAACCCGCCATGAATCACTCGAGCGGGACCGACGTTCCTAGATCGCTATCCTTAATGATTTATCATTAATTGGCAGAGTAGCGGTTGGTGACCCGCGTGATCCAACGATCGATCGGTCGCATCGTTGACCGGTTTTTCTGTTTGTCTGTATGTACATGCATGTATACATATGTTGTCTGGTATATCCGTGTCAAATTTGTCTGTCTCGATCGGGATCGGGGCTGACATTGTGATGTCAGCCGTGTCAGTCCGAACATCGTGTCACCGTGTGCCGGATTTACGGTGGCAGACAGCGCGCACACTTCGAAAACGCGTGCGTGTAATAAAACCGGCGCGGCGCGAAACACGGTCAAATCAGCTTGAATCACTTTCCTCGGCTGATCGATCAGCAACCGAATCGAAACTCTTCATTCTTATTTTTCCATTCAGACTTCGATCTCCCCTGACACGAAATCGAATCCATTGTATTTCGCTCCTGCGCTCGATTTTTTCATATTTATTTTCTACACGCGCTTCGACAAAAGTTTATCTCCATCATTGAATACTAATAACGAATAACGTTCAATGATTACAACTAGACTGCGGATCTTTATGCAAAATCAAAATTTTCCACCCGAATTCTATGTAATGTCTGTAACAAGTATAATACAACAATATTTTTAAATTGTTCTACCGTCCTTACTGTTTTCAGCTACACCTACAAATTTTTTCTCGTAAATGCATAGAATTCGCAGTCTAATTACAACAAGCTAAATGAGAAATAATTTCAATCAGAAATAATTTCCAGAAAATGAAACGAAAGCGGTACATTTTCGAACAAAACCAGCCCAAGACAAATGAATTATTCCATCGTTGGAAATCGTTCAATGGAAGAAATTGATTGCACAGATTATCATTGGATACCGTTAAGTTCGATCGAGGGATAAGGAAAAAATTGGCGGATCGATAGAAAATCGGTTCGAGACGAGATACTTCGGGGCGGATCGTTGTTTAGAGAGCGCAGCGTTCGTGGAAACTTCTTGTTCGCGGTTCACACGGCTGTTTCGCGCCGGAATGCTCTGGCATCGGTGGCAGAGAGCCGATTTCTGTCCCGTTCTGCTTAGGATTTTGCCTGGCAGCGGAAAAGAAAGTTTTACCGTAACGAGGCGGCCCGAGCGAAGGACGAAAGTAAAGTTCGCGTCTCGATTCTAATCACGCGGACAGGTCGGCACGGTTTCGTGACCTCCTGTGGTGGCTACCTGTCATAAACTTCATACGTGCGAAAACAACGTGTTCGATTGCGAAAAACTAACATCACACCATTACCAACATTCAGAACGTTGGATAGCACGATCACATGGAAATTCAGTGGTTTTATTTTTCATTAAGGGGTCAGGCCACTCTAAATAAAGACAAATTTAAATTTGTTTGGAACCTGTTTTCAAAAATAGGATTTCTGAACATGGCGGCGTAAGTATTTTTTACGATTTTCATCCGGTTCTCTTATAATTTTGATGCGATCTTTCGTTTTACATAATCCAAGGAAGTACGCGTGATTCTTGCGAAATATTGAAAACGTTTGCTACAAACGTTATTATCAACAATTTTATCTGCGATTCACAATGCGAGAGCTATGGCTCGATCCGTGACTCTCGTCGCTTTCGTTGCAAAGTTAATTACTCGATCGGAGGAGTCGCGCGGCGAGATCGAAAATGATCCAGCATCGGATGATCCAGGGGGTTCGCCGATATTAATTACGGGAGCCGGAGCCGTGAAAGCCCGGAACCGCGAACTACGCAAGCGATTGTTGCGGAGTGCGTATACGCGGCCGCTGAATTTGACGAATCGCGTTTCACTTGACACACTTCGCCCGGTAGCCGAACCTATCGGCTTGTGTAGTATAGTCTTCGAATCAAATTGCGGGTCGTCGAAAGCGGTTCATTCCCGCGGCAGGTGTAAAACGTAATTGTATTCCTGTTAACGGTCACGATCGGTATATACGCGACGCTTCAATAATTATAAATCACGGATCGGGAACCAGACGGAATAATCGATCGATCTCTCGAAGACGAAGGCGCGGAGCGATTGAGATTCGTATCTCGGCAATCCAGTTCTATAAATCGATATATGTTTTCATCGATCGATCAATTACTCCCGACCGTCGTCGGGATCGATCTAGAATCGCGAATCGATCGGTTTTTATTCAAATTAGATCGGCCAGCCGCAACCTAGAAATTCGGAGTCGGAGCAGTCGAGCGAGGATTCGTGCAAGAAAGTGAGAAGTTGAACATTGCTGCTTGAATTTTTAATAATAACGCGAAGAATCGGTGATATAGAAAGCAGTTGCTACGAAATTTTTACGATGTTGAGCAGGACGTCGATTTCAGATAGTTCGTCGTGGTGCATAACACGCGAACAACGGCATTAATAATAATCAAAACCCAAAAGAAAATATGATAACGAGGATTTTAAAACATACAAAAATCCTCCTCCGAAAACAGGAGGGCGAGTGTGACTGAAACAACATCGTTTCTCAACAACTCTCCGTCATAAAACATTTCCAAAAAAGAACAAATAGATCGGCAAAAACAGAGGTATAAGAAAAGATACAAAAGACTTGTTGAGAGGAGTTCCGGCAGCCAGAAAAACCGACTCAACGAACAGCGAGCCATCAATAATGCAAATTCCCGAAACCGTCCCCGGCGGTACTCGTCAAACCTGTCCCACAGACGAGAGAGAGAGAGAGAGAGAGAGATAGAGAGAGAGAGAAGGGGAAAAAAAGATTTCGCAACGTCTCTCGAAAGCCGGTCGCGGAAAAATGCGGGTCTCACGCGGCGGGTCTCAAAAGGATCGCGGCGGCGATTCTGCTCGTCGTCGGTGTTCCGAACTATCGTTCTTAGCCGTGAGAAAGAACCGGGCGATGAATAAAACTCTGCCGTCCCGGATCTTCGAGATCTTCGAGAGATCTTGCTCGATCACTTCCGCGAGTGCGCGCGTGCATCGCGAACGATATCGTCCCCGGGAATCTCCTTTGAATTTTCATGCTGCTCCTTTTGCTCTGACAAACTCTTATATACTCCCGTCCATAAATCACCGGGCACTTATTCAAATTTGGATGCAGACGATTTTTTAATATTAACTTATATGGACCCATGGACCCATATTATGAAATAAAAATGGCGCTTGCTAATATTTTCTGATGTAGAGAATATGCAAATAAAATCTGACAAAATATATAAAATTACGCTTCCAAATGAAATCAAGTTCAAGTAATCAATTTTCGAGTCGATGAATTAATTTGTACACGAATTGTTATTCGTAACTAAATATTAAATGAGCTTGGACTAACCCAGTCCTGTACTTAAATGGAGCACCTTGTACTTAAATGGAGCACTCTGTAAAACGGAACCTCTCCAAAAATTTGTCGACTCTTCGCTGTCAAATATCTTATCACAGTGTCCAAGTACAAGAGTAAACGACAGACTCATGGAAAAAAGCGTCACCATGTTTGCAGACTCGTTATCAGTCGTCGGAGGAATCGATAGATTCGTCGAGAGATAAAACACCGGCTATTTATCGGGCGTACAAAGTGTTGGCCGTGAAACACTCTGTCGGCCATCGATTACTATGATACACCGACCGATAGACCGGCTACCAGTCTTCGACAGAAGTTCTGGAAGTTACAAGCCGATCCGACGACTTTCATTTCGTGAGTCCCGCAAATCTCGATTCGGCACACTCTCCTTCCACCTTCGTTCCGTTCATTTTTCTCTGTCTGGGGTAAAACAGCGCGTTTTCAACATCAAAGTATAAGATTTATATCAGAATTGTATCAGCTTCGTATAAGATTTTTTGCTACATCCGTCCTCAACTGTTTCGCTTAATAAACATCGTGTCTTTATAAGGAGAGACATTTTTGATGGCGAATAAAATTTATATTCGTGTTTTTAATTAATGCGATCATTCTCGCGAAAGCTCGGTAAAAACGTTCCGCCCGGACAGCTCGGTAATCTACGACTAACATGTCCAATAAATTGGAGATAATATAAGAATCCTCGTAAACTCTACCGACGTTTTTACCGCCCCGTATTTCACCGACGCATTTCTGTCATAAATGCGGAACTGCAGTCGTAAACTGCGGCCTCCGTATGATTATTAACGATAAGATATAATTTGAAGAAGCGTTCCGGGATTTTTCAATCTTCCAACGAGAAAGAGATCGCAACGATCTCCTAAACCTCCATCGTTATCATCGCCGGTCTGGGTAAACAAGTTTCCAGAAACTGAAGGACCCGGAAAACGCATTCCGCGTTCCGAGATAACAGTTATGACCGCTAATGAAGTTACTTAACATCCACCGACCACTTGGTGGGTTCATTAGTTCTGTTTTCCGCGTGCGGGTCCGCGTTTATCTATTCCGAATTCGGCGATAAAACGTTCGCGTAATAAATCGCGACTCGCCGCCGCTGAAATTCCAGCGTTACTTCTCCGGTCGCGCGGAGTATTGTTCCTTGTCCGTTTCTTTCTATTCCGTAGAGACCGTAGGAAACACCCGTGACCAATAAAAATCCGGAAAAAAGGCCGAAGCGTTGCGTAAAGCGGCGGATTGTTCGAGCGTTTAGCTGAAAACGCGCCGTTAGGCGAAAAATTAGCGGAACGAACAGTGCCGAATCGAGATTCGCGCGAGGCTACGCAGTATCCTTCCACAATTATTTAAGCGATGAATCGACCGCGGATTGTATGCGTTTCTGATAAATAGACAACAGATTTTATGCATTCATGACAAGAACGAGTGGGTGCAATTTAAAATATTGAAAACATTAGACGAATTTAAAAATACTTTTACATTATTATCAACCTGTTAAACTCCGATTTATTGCAATTCGGGTGGACAATTTTTATTTTGCATAAAGATCCGCTATCTAGCGATAAAACTGGGTAGATGGAGCACAAAACAGTACTGTATAAATTGAATTTAATAAAAATGACGGGAATGCGTCTATCTAAATTTTTTACAATTTTATACCCAAAGAAATTAGTTGAATATAATTCCGTATGGGCCTAAGAATCTCAATAATCAAAATATGTGAAATGTTTAAGGATAAAGAAGTTCTAATAACGTTGCATGCCGAATGAAAATCGAACAGCGAGGGGTTAATTAAGCCCTCGATCGCGAAGTGGATCGATCGATCCTCCAAAAAACCGGAGCGGGTACAGGGTCTCGCGTGCAGATTATCCTCGGTGATAATTATCTGCAGCCGTGGAACCTCGCTGGAAAGAGAGGAAAATAACGAGAGATAAAGAGGAAAAGAAAAAGAAAAAGAGAGAGAGAGAAGAAACACGTGTCGTGAAAGGGGTCCCATGCGTGTACGTAGGTTACAAACGATCGTTCGCCGGAGTAACTTTGAAGCTCGTGTTCGCGGGCCGGTGGCTCGTTACTTATTTCGCGAGAGCGGGCCTTATTACCGG
Source organism: Lasioglossum figueresi (assembly GCA_028455805.1). Taxonomy (NCBI): domain Eukaryota; kingdom Metazoa; phylum Arthropoda; class Insecta; order Hymenoptera; family Halictidae; genus Lasioglossum; species Lasioglossum figueresi. Next base: position 12,615,521 of record CM052193.1, on the reverse strand, counting down.
GCCCCGTTTAAAATCGCGACGGCTCTCTCGCATATATCTCGAACGCGAACCAATTTGCGGGAGTACTTTCGCCAAGTTCTCCGCCGTCTTTCCGGTTCTGTATGTATCCACCGGCCGAGAGCTTTTCCTCTCCGCTTAGCGGAAAAATGGAAATAAAACCGAAACGAAAAATGGAATGCTTGCGGTACCGCGGCGCGATCCCGTGGATCGGCCTCGCCGCTAATTACGGAAGAATTCTACACGCACCAGGTATTCGCGGAGCAGAGAACCGGAAATCGCACGGTTATCCCGCCATGCGCCACCGCGAGAGACTCTTGTCCTCGCTTACGCAATTCGAGGTGCGTGCCCGCGATCGTAAAATTATAGACCTCAAGCTATCTTGGCCCGGGTTATGCAATTTCACTCGCGTTGCGCAACCAGGCTCGTTTGCCGGTAAGTAGCGCGTTTTCAACGATTAACCAGTCGATCGAGTGGAAATACACGAGAAACGTGGAGATTCCTGTAAGCTACGGCGAGCATTTAGTGGTTCTTACTCGAATCGATGGTAACCGTCTTTCCAGGACGAGAATGTATCCGCCATCGAACACTCCAAGTTCGACCTCTCTTTTTCTGTCGCGCTTCATTCGTTACTGCTTATCAAAATTTTCAGAAAATCCTAGAATAAAAATTTCAGATCTATATATAAAGAATTACATAAACATCCGCAGTCTGCTGCTCATGGTAAACAGTACTGCCTCCAGGATGAAAATTCCTCCCAATAAAAGTTCCCTCGTCTGATAAAATTTCTCCATTAAAATACACGAACCAGCATATGGTTGTAAACCACGAGGTCAGGAGATATTCAGATCTCAATTTGAATATATTCTGCGCGTACAGTGTAGCCTGCAATTATCTTAAAGTATCTCCTGAATTAAAAGCCTTTTGCTGTAAGTGGCTCGGCAAAAATATATACGAGGAAGCACGTTCCAACAAACTTCCCCAAATTAAAAAATGATATCACAAAATGTTCGAACCCAAAAAGTCCGAAAAATATATAATCTGAAAATTGAGAGTATGTCATTTTCGGTGGAGGAACCGACCGCAGAAATCCGAACCGAGAGCATGCTTCCGCGGGAACGATATTTATGACATAATGGGAGGGAATTCAGTTACACGCGCCACGGACGTTTGCTCGGCCGCATAAATTTCGCTCGTTACGAAAGTAATATATATGTTTCGAGCATTTCGCTCGGGCAGCGGACATTAAATAATAATTTACGAACGCGCTCGATCGTCGCCTTCTTTTTCATTTCGTCGATCACGTTCGAATCGGAAGGATACAGGCGTGGCGTGCGAAACAGGCGACTTATTTTTCCCCACCTATGTGGATATCTATGGGGGATATCGATAACATCGCGATCGCTCGTGTGCGATGATTTTTACGTCGATTATCCGTGTGGGTACGTGTTTTCTCGGATTTCCGGTATACGGCCAACCAACCAACCAGCATTATCGATCCGATCTACTGCAATTAGACGAGCTGATAACAGTCTTTTATCGCGGACCACTCGAAGCACACCGAGCTCAAATACATGGATAACCAATTTTACCGGCAACCCGTTTCGGTTGACGAGGCTCGCCGAAATATCAAATTCCACGGAATTCTCACATAGGAAACCGTGTTTCTCGTTGGAACTCGTGCTCGATGCAATTGGTCGTGAAATACTATGCTCCCGGCTTAATTAAACGCACGTCGAATGAAAACGAATGGACATTCTACAGGAATTTTAATTTCCACTTGCGTTCAGCGTAATTGCTGGTATGCACACTATCCGGCGACCTAAGGTCTGAAACTTTTGTGTTCGTTTAGTAATACGTTTAGAAAGAGTTGCTGGAACTATTTATTTTTGCGTTCAATTATATAAATACCAGTCGGAGAAACCCTCGAAATTCAGCAATCAGGGGTCCGGACCGAAAAATACGAGACAATAGATCCGTAAAGTTGAAATCGAACAAATTAGCGTTAAAAATAATTGGTTCAGACGGTTCGTTAAGCCGCGATTTACGGTTGATAGAGACTGACTGGCGGAGAGATCATGACTCGGCGATCGTTGATTTCGACACGTTGCTAATTCACTAAAACCGAGTTTGATCACGCGTGACTCCTGCGCTGACTGGCAGAATGCGCCGAGCGCAGCGAAGACAGAGGCCAGAAGGAAGTGCAACAATTTAATATTTATGAGAGCGTCACGCCAATAGTTTATTCGCTTGGGTCGCTGCAAACGACCGTCGTATCCGGTGACAGAAAAGGATGCCGGCTCGAGCGAATCATCTGGAACGTGACGGTGCGTGGGCGTGTGTCTGACCGGGACGAGCTGATATCACTTGTTCTTCTGGGAAGACACTTCGCAGACTTCAACACCGCGCTTCAACGGTACAGCTAAAATAGTTGAGGTCTCTATCGAATCGGTCAGACTCGTAACAATCTTTGGAATGTTATATTTCATTTTGTTATGCGTAGGGGAAAGTTTTTGGGTTGTGTAATAAATTCCCGCGTTTTTTGTATTTTATTTTTCTCTCGCAATTTTGTGTTTTGTTAGGTAAAGTATATATATATGCATTAGCACGTCTTTTTCTTGCTCTACAAATCTATTTGCTGAAATTTTTCGAATTAATTAAATTTAATCAATTTTCAGGCTTTTTCGATCGAAGTTCCAGCAGGCAAAATTCATTTTCGACACCTGCTCGACGTCTCACTCAAGTTGTGTGGCACTCAAGCTCCAAGGTTTTCAGTAAAGCCAATGGAGCGAAGATGGTTAGCGATAGTTTTGAAGGCACAGCCCATCTCCATACTCAAAAACTTGGAGCTTGAGTGCTACACATCTTCGGTCACCTTTCTTTTTGATCACACCTCGTATACTTTACCTAACAAAACACAAAATTGCGAGAGAAAAATAAAATACAAAAACCGCGGGAATTCATTGCACAACCCAATAATTGAGACTTGACAACCTTCGCGACAACATGTTCCGAATAATTGTAAAAAGAGCGATATTTTCAACTATCGAAATCAAAACTTGAAAATTTGACATTTACCGCGGCGAAACTCGTAAATCCTTTCGCCAACAGTTCAGATCGTTGACCAGTTTCGTTCGCCTAAATTCGTGTGAAAGTAGCATTACCCTGATCCGGTGATTCCGGTGATTTCAACGCGTTGGTAAAGCGTCGAACATATTTTCCGGTCTGAAACTTGGTCCTCGCGATTTTTTATAAAGAAAACCGAACTTCTTTTACAATAAAACTTGTTGCATCGTGCTATACCACAAACGTACAATGTAGAAACGTTTTTCAATCCGTTCTTTACTAACATTTCGGGAACGCTATTATTATTTTTCCAACCGTCGAAAGGTTTCGCCCAACAATGCAAACATCCCAGAAGCCAGAAAAGATCGCGAAGAGATTATTCAGCGGAACTCAATCGCGTTAGGCTATCGATCCAGCAGGCCTCGGTCGGATCGCTTTCTACGTTGGAAAAATCTGATCGACAAAGGCCTAACGTAATCGACGCTCTCTCACGTGGCCCATTGTGTTTCGCGAGAACACACAGCGCAGGTGTTAACTAAGGAAAACATCGATGCTTGGCGATCGGCGTTTCAAAACCGTGCTGCCTAATGCAGAGACGGCCTGCGTATGCTAATACCACGAGCATTGTCGAAGGTGCACGCGTTTCTTCGACGATTTCAGTCGAATTGCCAGGTGTTCGTTTAGGGGAACCGGTCGCACGAAGGACTAATTAGATCCTCTCAAGCGACGATGTTAACTGTTGCTGTACCTCAGCTGCTATCTTGTCGACGAGCTGAAAGCGAAAACAAAGGACGCCTTCTGTCTGTCCGCTGTGCTTCCGCTTGCTATTGTCACTTTGGACGTGTTCGGGATGAGAAATTAATGGCGGACCTTGTGTCCGGTCGGAAGGTCGAGAAAGCCGTATTTGGTCGTTCGTGTTTTTTTTACAGTCTCTCAAAAATTATTCAAAACTTCAACGTATAAAAGTTTCTCACCAAATTTTTTTGAAAGATACTGCATCTGGCTTCCTTGTTTCCAGTGCAGCGTAGAGAACATCTAACAAAATTGCCCGTTCCCAAAAGAGAACAAAGGATTCCGAACGATCCAATAGAGTCTTCTACGAGCAGTTTTAGCAAACAATAAATCTTGGAAAGGGGGATTGAGCCGAAGCGAGCTAGCGAGGTGCGCCAGAGTCGACAGCGCAGCTCGATTGTTCGATTGTACGAGTACACGTGCTCGGTTTCGCGCCTCCGACGCTCCAACAGAGCTCTCGAGACGAAAACACCGAGTGAAACCGCTCCGGAAAGTAGGTAACCTTCGCCGTCCATCCGGGCGAATGCGTTTCGAGTGTTTCGACCGGATCACACTGGGATGAAAGTGCGTGCTTCGTCCCGGGAACCGTGTAAACGCTTCTTCGATACACACAGGGGACGTGTAATTCCTCGATGCTCGATATTTATCGCTGGGATCGATTGATTATCGAGAGCAACGAGCTTAACGAGCCCGTAATTTATCACTTGCGTTCACCGGTGGGAGACAAAGTGGAGATTGAAGATTTTCGATGCGACACCGTTGGATCTACTAATTCATTTTAGTCTCAATAAGTTGGAATCGTAAACCCTTCTCGAAGCATTTTTAATTCCAAAATCGACACATTTCTTTCAACACAGATCATTTTTATTCTATATAATTTTTTTTACATTGTGCAATTTATAGAATGCGACTGAGTCGCCATTCGAGTGCAAAGGGTTAACACTGTGAACTTAGCATTGTTCGAAGCAATTAAACATTTTACCGATATCAGGTACTTTCAGAGGTTCGATTTTGCTCCTCGCTGAGACTTACGCTTGAATAGAATGAAATAAAATTGATTTAAGGCAAGGGAAGACGAGCATTCGAGTTCGATGTAGATCGTGGAGGTTCGCGACCTTGCATGGTCGCGTGACGAGCCACGGTTTTCGACCTCCTGTTCGTGGAAGAGAACCGCCTCCGCGGCCAACGTACCGAACACGTACCTGCAACCCGCAACCTACCTCCTCTCCTCCCACTTGGCTAGGAACAACGAGGAGTACTGTTATAAGCGGCCGGTGTCTGAACAACGGATCGTCATAAGCACTTCGAACAGGTATCTCGCTGGTTTCTCGCGGCACTTGACTCGCAGCTAGCGAACAATCGATCATAAAGTTTGGCAGATCGCGATCTGATCGCACGAGCGTCGACCTTTACGCAAAATATGCATTTTTAGGTGAGAGGATCTTTACGATTTACCATTCAATACGATTGCTCCGTGTTTTCTGGTAACCCCTTGCACTACTATTTATTCGAAATGCAACTACCGCAATTCCACGAGCACGAGATCTTCGAGTTGCCTGAAAAATCGCAAAAGATCGTAGAGCAAAATCTCATAAAACTTATTCTAAATGGTAAAAAATTGGCTTTCATTTTCCCTTGAGAAAACTCTAAATGACGAGTGTCGAGTGTAACAAAATAGAATTTCATTTTGGTTAAAGGAAAATTAATAATATACAGATTTAGTAGATCCTCTTAAGGTGTTAAGGACTGCGTCTCCTAGACCGATGACACTCGCGCGTGACTGCACACAGTCACCACGGTACACTCGCGCACCGCTAGACCACGTATTCGTACGCGAGAATTGCAAAGAAGGGGTTCCTTAGTAGTCAAAATCGCTAGATCGAAGATCAATCTAGGGGGCTATACGCCTCGAAAGTCCTACTTTTACGTTTACGACGCGGAATTCTCATTATTCGGCAGCATATCGACAGCCACGATAGGCAGCAGCACCGTCGCCTATCCATCGCTTCTCGTGGCTTGCGACATGCTGCCGAATACTGAGAATTCCGCGTCGTAAACGTAAAAGTAGGACTTTTGAGGCGAATAGGCCCCTAGATTTATCTTTGATCTAGCGATTTTGACTACTAAGGAACCCCTCCTTTGCATTATTAAGAAATCAGGAGTGGAATCCCGGACCCTTGCAATTCTCGCGTACGAATACGTGGTCTAGCGGTGCGCGAGTGTACTGTGGCGACTGTGTGCAGTTACGCGATAGTGTCGTCTGTCTAGGAGACGCAGTCCTTAATAATTCCTTGGTAAACATTTTCATTCAAAAAATATTGGAAGCCGTCATTTCGACTGATCCCGAGAGCCAAGTGTTAAGACGAGTTTGACAGAGTACCGGGAGCATTGATATCGAAGGAAACGAATCGTGGAACAATGAAACCGGGCGACCTCGATCCGTGCATGGGTTTCCCAATGCAAATTGCGTCCAAGAAAATATTCAATGAGCTCATCGGCCACTGAAAGCGTTAGTATCGCGCGAGGGAAACCGAACGCGAACAATGGGACCGGCAACCTCGATCCACCAGGATTTTCCACCGTAAATCGAGGGGAGTAGCAAAGTGTTATACTAATGGAGGATCGAACACCTGCTTATCAGTGAACACGACTACGGGAAATTGGAGCATCTAAATAACACACGGCGAGCGCGGTGCGCGAGTACTGTAAAACTAGTTTCTATAAAGAGATGATAACCCCGACGCGAGAGGGAACTGCCGAGGTGTACAACGATCTTACGTGTTCCACGGTTGATTTAGAGAGGAAGCGTGATATAATTTTCAGGTGGATTCTATAAATATTTTCTCGTTACTCCGAGACTCCGGACAGCTACAAATCCTCGGGTTTTCGAAAGGCTTAGGCAGCCGTGAGACACGGTACAAGAAGCGTTACGGTTTCATGCAAATTTCTACCCGGTGGCACAGGTGGTGCGGATACCCGCATAATGAATTCCTAGAAACGATTTATCAACCGAACGCGTTCAGATAAAATGTCGCCGGACTGGATATACTCTAACGAGATAATAATCCGCGGTGTCGGGAAACTTTTCAACGCGACATTTCACTCGACTTTCTTCAACCCCGTTGGATTCGAAGTTCGAGCGTCGAGAATCAAATTCTTAAATGACAGCTCTTGAAAAAAAACATGATCGTGAAATTTTCGTAGGAGAACGTTGATTTCTCACTCGTTTACAGAAGACAATTAATCGTTCTGTGACGTAACCCCGGTAGTTTCTGCTACCAGCGAGTTTACGACAGCAGCTTGTCATCGTTAATTTACCCGGCACTTAACAAACAAAAACTATTAGGCGCTCTCTCCTTGTTTTAAGCGTGTCGAGAACGCTACAGGAGAGTTACGATTCGACTGGGTTTTAGTTCGGATCGCTCGGGCAAGGAAGTATTATCAGCGAGTCTAACAATAGAAGGTCAAATGTAAGTTCAGGTAATTAGGCATGCAGGAAAAGTTCGGGGTAAGTGGTATACTTACGCGACTGGTATTATAGCGGGCTCTTATCAGTGGAAGAATGAGGTATTTCGTGTAACTAGACCGCGAATTTCCATTTGAGTTCTTCATTGTTTAAATTTCTTTCGTCTAGGGAAATTAAGTAGTATATGTTGGAAACGTGCTTCTTGGTTTTGGCGTTGCAATCGTAAACAACGAATACAGTGCAATATGAAATGAACACGACGAAAAAATGAATAGCTAAAATCGTAAAATTCTTCAGGAAAAATAAAAGAACGAGGCAAGATCGGATAAGATTGGAGTAAAATTGTTCCAGCAAGGAGAAACCTGTGAAAATGACACGAGGTCCAGATAAGGGTTAAACGAATAGCCGCGGTAATTAAAAAGAGATAAGGCGTAACACGGTTCTTATCTCGCGAGGTAGAAGCATAGTGTATGCGAAAAGGATGTTGAGAATGGCAGAGTCGGAGGTCGTGTCCTTCGAGGCAATCATTCTCGTTCCACCTGGCCTCAGCGACGCGTAGCGATCACGAGCTAAAATTCACCTGTTCGTTTACCAAAGAATCAATTTTCTCTCGCACTTGTAAAAATGTGATAAATGTAATAAAAATTATAATGGTTAAAAATATTCAAAGAAAAATTGCTTTTCGTTTTGCACGAATTTATTTAATACCATTCAGGAGTTAGGCTTTCTCGGTTTATTTAAAGGCCTGAATAGCAAAGGTTCAGTTCCGGACCACTGTACGACATGCACCAGTTGAACGATTAAAGATCAAGTGGTCTGGTCTCGAGAAAGAGAGAGAGAGAGAGAGAGAGAGAGAGAGAGAGAGAGAGAGAGAGAGCAGAGTTTACCTTCCGCAAATGAATGCCAGCGAAGGAATTCCGCTCATCTGCCTCGCGGAGAATCGAATTAGACGATTCCACAGGCCCGAGGTTACGCTAGCCATCATTACGTCGTCCGGAATTCGCACGTGCGCTGCTAGATCCTTGCGTTTAATCTATTAGCGTGCACCGATCGCTTGCGTCATGCCTTCTAATCTGCTGCTCACCGCATAAACTCGCTGGTTTACTCGCGATTATCGCCTGCGCTTTTTTTAGCGCGATAATTGGCCGAGATCGGGATGTGGCACGCGATAACGCCATTTTTGGAGCTGTTTCTCGCAACTGCCTGTTGACCAAGGTCCGGAAAAGTAAAGATGCAATGAAATTTTACTTTTTAGATCGGAAACAATATTGGAACATTTATCGAGGCTCATGATTTCGGATTTTAGAAGAAATGGACCAGATTTCGATCGAACGTTTTCCGTGATAGAAAATTGTCGAGGTGATCCAGATGCGGCTGTAACTTTGACTCGAAGAGAAACTCTCGAAAACTAGTTGCAGCAGGTTGCAGATTTCCAATCCATTCCCTTTTACTCAAGCATAAGTATGCGGGTCGATTTTTTACCAAACAGGGATTAATAGATTTCCATCGGTTGCGGCAACAGTGACAGTGCTGCATTGTTCGAGATTTTTCAAATCCATAAAACAAAGAGGCAAGCTAATCCGTAAAGCAACTAGAAAAATATAAAAGAGAATCAACGTTACGAGAACCGAATGGAATGGATAAGTCTGATACGTCGAATAAAATTGTACACTGATTCATCAAGGTTCGAGAAAATGTGAAATCCCTCCAGGAAGCAGTGCAATAATATTTTTGCGAGTATTACATACTGCATTCCTCGTAGCGTCGTTTCGTTTAAGTTTGTCGAGCCAGTGACAGCAGTCAGGTGATCCAACTGTTGCTGGTTCGTGAGCACAACTGCAAAGAGGACACCGACTATGTTTTCATGGATCAGCTATCGCATATTTTCCATCCAAGGCTGCCGTGATTCACGCCGTTTATGAAATATAATATACGCAATGCGGGCGGGTGCGCGACAGTTGCTTGCGCATTGCAATCATAATAACGCACCTCGTGACATCATTCCAGGATTACAATGCCTGTACGTACGAATACCGCGAACTGGGAGCAGCTGCGGGTTTTCGTAATTCAGTTGAAAAAACAGAACTATGATAATTTTTTCCCCAGCCATACGTTCTCCGTTTTTACTCGCAATTTTTTATGGAACAGTTTAAATATTGTACCAGCTGCAGAAAAATTTTCAACAGAATCCCTTCGTTGTTAAGGTTTTTAAAAGTTGTCAAACGCCGGCAACTTTCTTCTCGGAAAACCATCTTCTTCCGCAAAGCAGAAGCAAAATGGAAGAAAACAAAGCCCGCCGAATCTCCCTGGGCGCAGAAACCGGCAAGGCTACCCACAACAAGCTGCAGCAAGTTATCAGCAATCATGTTCAAGCGGAGGCCAGTATAATTTGCGTGGAAACGGTTGTGCCTGGCCATCGAGGCAAGAGTATCGACGGATAACAGCGGCGATATTTCACCTGCGATCACTTTTGTTCCCTCGAGAGTCCCGCAGCGATAAAGTCTCCCTTATCAGACCCGCATGGCGGCGTTAACGCGCCGTTATCGCGGCTACAGCTCGCCGCAGAATAATGTATATTCCACACAGAGAAAATTTTCGAGTTCTCTCGCCCGGTTATCCTCGTCGATTTTTCGTTTGTTTGTCCTTTCGTTTGGCCTCGATCAATTAGCTCGAGTGTCCTTCTGCGCGGTTCCGGGAACACCGGGAAATCCTTTCAGGAAACATCGCTCGGAGATTTAGTGGCCGGGATCGATCCCAGTGTGTTCGCTTTTAATTAATCGTCGCGTAATTCATGTACCGGGAACAACACGGCCGAGAACACGGGTTTATTAACGGTGTCAACGTGTGTTATTAAACGGACGCCGAGAGTCTCTGAAAACGATACCGTGGGACTATTACCAGAGAATTATAATCTTCGGGCAGCGGCGCGGAAAACGCGTTAACGAGCGACGTTGTTGCGAATTTCGAGTCCCCGGTAATCGTTCTGCGGTTTAAACGAGTTTCAGATCGCAGGAACATAAACAATTATCCTTCGGTTTTTAACCGTCACGAATTTTAATAATGTGTCCTCGGTTCCTGTTGGTTCCAGAAATAAAATTTTTCTCCGATTGATTTTTCGAAAAGTAGAATCTTGAGATATTCTTCCGCCAGAAACATTTTTTACCCGGTTCTGAACAAACAATCGTCTCCCGCACGATTCTCAGTCGATTTATCAACAGAATCTTGAAAAATTCATGATGAATTTCTTTTCCACTTCCCTGGCCTGATTAAAGCCTAACCATAGAAAGTGTATACATAGATTAGTATTGAAAAGATCGGTATAAGAGAATAAAACGATAGCGGATAATAGAGAATGAACGCGCCGAGATAGCAAGTAGAAAGGGGCGTTCACTGATCGTACTAAAAGCAATTAATAGTTCGATGCACCGGTTTCCATAATTGTGGGATTTCCTTCAAAATGGATCTATCAGTGATGTGTGTGCGCTGTAGAAATTACGGTTTTACCCATTGACGAGAAGAAACCGTCGTGCACTTGACACAGATCGCCGAGGAAACCAGCCCCCGTTACGACCGGCTACAACAATTTTCCTTATTATATCATCAAATGTATCACGGTGCGTGTAGCCGTACGAATAAAATTCGTAACGGGCTTTTACGTAATTCGACGATGATCGCGACACGTTTCACCGCGGTTGAAAAATAAATGTGTTTATACCGGCAAGAAAGCTGCGAACAATGCGAACACGTGCCTGCTCGGGACTTTCGCCAACGTTCAGCTCGAGTGTGTGGCCACTTCAAACCGAAACGTTTTACTCGTTTCTGGAACGATTCTGTTGGACAGCGCATTTTTCATTCTGGTTAATTATCTTCTAGAGGAATACTTTTACTGAGACTATGTCTCAGTGTCAAGCACACTTCTTGACACGATTGTTTCAGAAACTGCTAGTCCTGCGAAGAAAGTTATTCTTCAATTGTTTCCATTTCGAAGAGAATTCATCTTCACGAATCCTGAACACGTTTAACGTATTAACTCTCAGCACTCTGCGAGGCCCCACTACAAATTGCTCTGCACCATTATTCAAAATATTGTTTACATTACTAAATATGTTGGTATCTAATCGATTACTAAACATTTAAGTATTGTACGAGGTATTATATCAATTTTATATTCGTACAAAGCAAAAGATTAATACAGAATGGAATTGTTCTAGGTCGGAAGAAATATTTAATTTTCGAGTTAAAATAGCTCCGAGTGCAAAGGGTTACAAATTACACGGATTACACGGATTACACCGATTCGTTCACTACGCGTTTGTTTAGACACACGCGAAACAACGATCTCTGCCAAAAATCAAATTTCCAAGGTACAAATCATGATTTGAATCGAGGCAACTGCATTTTTGGCGAAGGATCTGGGAGTGCGAGGATTTCGAGCTTCGCACAGCCGACAATCGAGCTCGTTTCTCACTGTTTAGTCACCGTGTCAGATGCAGATCGTTCACCGCGAATTCAATTCACCAGAGTATCCGCGAGTCGAGCGTGTCGGACAGCGTCGCAGACAAGCGTAGAGAAAGCGAGAGATCGAAAGAGAGAAAGAGAGAGAAGTGGCGTCCATTAACGACCGATTAATCCGCGGCGTGGGAAAGCGTGCAACTGTTTCCAGCGTTGACTTCCGCGAGCGCGGACACGCGTTACGTGTCGTCCACCAATTAAGGCGTCCATTACGTATTAATCGACGCCCGGGACCGTTATCGCGGACGTACGGGGGCCGAGCGCGGGGTCACCCATGAATCACGCCATCGCGTTTCATGGAATACGTAACACGCCGCCTCCTTGGCAGAACCCTCTTTGCTTCACGGTCGTTGTTCGCACCTCTGCCAAGGACACAGGAAGAGAGAGGGAGCTGAGGCATCGCCACTGTTTACGCTGATAAGCAAACATCGCGAATTTACGCGCGAATCGATCGTTTCTTAAACGGCCCTCTCCCTCTCTCTCTCTCTCTCTCTCTCTCTCTCCGGTGTTTCTCCCTTGGCTTCTCGTTAACATACGGAATCTATCCGGTTTGCTGGTCTTTCTCACGTGTCCGTTTCCCTCGGTTATAACTACCGGCGCGAGGATCGAGACGCAGCCGTATTTGCGCGACAGGAGTAATTAAGGACGCGATAACTTAACGCGCTAGCCACCTAATTAACAGACTCGTTCCCGTGTCGCGATCATCGATACTCTATCCGTCCAGCTGGAATGTCTCGCTGATTGTCCACACTTCAACTTCTCTGCTAAGCTAGATACTAAAGTTTCCTAAAGTAGTTTCCTAAAGAATGCGTTACATCACGGTACAGTATGATTGTTTCATTTTTGGACATTTTTGAACTGACGATACAGGATAAGTTATTTCACCTGTCGCTCGACTCTCCGTTTAGCATAGATGTTTTTATTACACCGGTACTCGAATCACGGTTTCACGTAGTGGAACCCGAGCTTCGAATTTCGTATCAGCCGTTCATGAAATTCGAGACAGTGCGTCGCGCGTAACGAATGCGTCATGAATGAATAACAACGAGTCAAAGTGGGCAGTCTATGAAATATTCATTCGCGACGTGCTGCTAAGTACACGGACTTCCAAAAATTATGTTACACAGAGACCGACAAGGAAAGCCTTTCGAAACGTTAGGAATGCTTCAACGAGTCTCGAGCCTTGACCGAAAAGAAAATGTATAATATCGTGAATCATTCTCTTATTCTCGCGTTATCCAAAATTGTACTGCACAGTCGTGTTCGTACAACCGGTAACAAAAGTATTCGAACACTGTATGTACAAATTGCTCGATGTTGTCTCGGTGTGGACACAGCTTTAGAATATGCGAGCACCATCAGGTGACTGGGACAGGTGTCCCGGGGCTTCGGAGCACCGTACGCGGGATCATGAATTTCAAATGATCCCGCTCGGGGCGAGAATATTTCGGTTGGTGCCGTTGAAGATCGAAGGAACAATCGGTAGCCGTGGAACCGTGGCGATTCGAGAACATTGTTTCCGCGGCGAGAGATCAGTGTCAGCAGATTGGCCTCTTTTCTGGACCGAAGAAACGGGTAGCCCAGAAGAGCCGAGCGTAAAGAACACGTAGAAAGTATTTGTCATGGAGACACGGAGATCTCGCGGTGGCATGTTCAAAACCGGGGAAACAAACTGCCGCGAGCGATCCGGCAACAAGTACTCTCATTTTCCATGGTCCGGTGAGCGGAGACAAGGTCTCGGGGATTCGAACCGGCACGGAGATGCATGGCTACGATACATGGGGGGCCATGAAGCGAAAGCCCCCGTCGTAAGAGACGTTTCCAGGCTGTGGGCGAAAAGAGGCGCCGGTAATTTGTACCTTGATCATTCCTGGGCAACGTCCCGTCGATCTTCCCCTTCGACTGTGGTTGATCTAACGGTAAATATGTATATTAAGAAAATATATTTTTCTGTAATGTGAACATGACAACATGACGTCATGGCTTGTAAGATCGATATAGGAGAGATCGATCAAGAGAGAAGATAGCCACACGCGCGGAAGGAATAAAATAGCAAAGAAATCAAAGTGTTTTCGTTAATAAAATTGAAAGGGGAAAAGCGTCGGAGAGAACTCGAATGTCGTTTTATAAGATCCTATTCGATCTCACGGGAAATTTGTCCAGAAATTAACACGACTCTTTTGACGGGGCAACGAGTCGTGTTCATTTCTGGACAAATTTCCCGTGAGATCGAATAGGATCTTATATGTATCTTGCTGGATTTTTGTGAACAAGGAAACAGCCCCTAATCCAACCTCGAAGAGAATTTTCACAGCTGATTTTTAAGAATGGGTCACCAGTGGACCTCTGCGCGAATTGCTGTTGCTATGAATTGTTTTTTGGAGACAAGATTGCGAAGCAAAACGATTCGTTGTTCGTGGAGAATCGTTTCAAACGACCATTATTTTCTTAACACGCTGTACCAACAGTTCGCCGTTCCCGGGAGCATGGTTCGAGGAAGATCGTTTCGCGATTTTATCACTCCCCTTTCTGTCTCGCTCGTGATTTTCCTTCCGACGGGGACACAGCAGGGAATTGCGGAGATTATCAGGGTTTCGATGGATGAGCTCGCCAGCCGCAGGACATCGTCCGGATCCGCCGATGAGACGTCTTTTCCTGATTACTGGTTACACGCTACTCGTGTTTCGCGTCCGTACGCAACAGACGAGAAATTAACGCTGATCTCGAGAAGCTTAGAATTGCGTAAAAGAACTATCAAAGACACAAATGCTATTATTTTCACACAATTTTGATGATCGACATCCAATAAAATTTGTTTTCTCCGGACAGACGACTCGAACGACGTACGAATTGTTGCGCTTTGCATAATAAAGAGCGCTGCACAATCATCCGCTCGATCTAGTCAAGACGTATTTATCCCCAGGTAGCAATTGTCAATCGAAAGAACGTAACTACGAAATCAAATGTTCTGTTTTTGTTGCAATAAGTGTGACAAGCGACTGTGATAATTGCCGTCGGTGACGCATAGATTAGACTCTTCGAATCAGCTGCGTTTTCATTCGAGTAGAAATGAAATAAAATCGAGCAAATAGACAGTAGGGTAAAGGAGATTTATAGACTCTGTAGTATATACACTGTCTTTGCCGTGCCTAATGGATAATGAACGCCTGATCTACAGGTAATGACAGTCATTTCCAGTCGACACTGTTTTTGTCTTTCTGCGACCTGTTGCAAAAATGTCCGCGCGACTGATGAGTGCTGTTGCGTGGACCGTTTCGATCGGTTCGGAGAGAGAGAAAATTAAACTGCCGGCAACAAACTACTTTTCTTACGATTCTCTATTTCCTTGATGCAATTGAAAATCTGCATTTTCTAGTTCAATTCAGCAAACGATCGACGAAGAGAATTCTCATTTTCTAGACACTCGCTATCGCCGCGCGGAGAATAGTTCACTCGGGTCGAGGCTGTCGCCATTTGCTCGCGGTTTGAAAAATAGTAAGGATGACCGACAGTCTCGAGACCTCGCGTGCCTCGCGTTCCAATTTTACTTTTCCCGCGATTCGCGCGACTAGCTCGCCTCAGGCATCTGCACTCGCTCGCTTATGGCAACGGTGACGCGTTCGAGAGGCGAGTAAACGATCGCTCGAGCGAGAGTGTGAAGCGTCGACAGTGGAATCACGTAATCTTTGGTCGTGAACAGCACCTGGTATTTACCGTGCCGAGCGAAGCACCTGTTGTGGAAAATTTGCGAAGTTTTGGAGGCGAGGAGAATTCACGAGGCTCGTCAAATTCGCGATGTCGGAATTTTTATTCGACTGTTTCGAAGATAATTTCACAGTTTCAGAAGTCTTCGAAATGTCTCTGAAAAGACGTCTTTTTAGAACGTAAGATTTTCGGACCCAAAATGGACGAAAGCAAACGTCTTTAACGCGTCGCGATCTATGTGGGCTGATCGTTAGCTAACGAAGCCATTAACGAGGCTCCCGATGCAACAATCGGGTAAAAAGTCTGCTGGAACAACGGCTCTCGCTGCCGATGACGCAATCGTCGAAATGGTCGGGGGAGCGAGGAGGAGCGTGCGAACTTTCTGCGTCTAGAATTAATGAGAGGGAACGCCGGTAGCGACTGGTGACGCGGAAATAATTCTCTGGAGAAAATCTGCGAGGAATTGTAGCGTCTCCTCCCGGCGGTGACAGGCGTGAAATCCGCGCGCGAGTGCAGCGAGTACAGCGAGTACAGCGAGTACAGTGAGTACAGCTCAAAGATGCAGGCTCGTTCCAGAAATTAATGCCGAACCGGATGACGAAGACTAATTGTAAATGGTTCTGCCAATCGTGGGAATCCGCGGTGATTAAATCGCGGTACGTCCAGCTGCCGTGCCGGCTAAATGATGGACTGCCCAACGCAACGGTTCGCCGTATTAACGATTTCCACGGAACAAGAGCGCACGGAACAAATTAGGAAACGTCAATTCGACGGGACGATTCACGCTGCGCGATACGCGCGAGCAACGCGGATGCACCGCGATGATTGACAATGCCGATCGAACGACCTGTTCCACGGAAATGGTTAACGGTGATTCTGCGCGTGCGTCGTCGCTCCGGGAAATGCGTATTTTTTAGGCGAAAGAATAAGTATAACAGATAATTAAACATTTTTTTTAAATTTCGATGTACAATCTTTGTATGCAATTTTCGTAAATTTCTGTTGTCGAAGAAGGTGCGACCGTCGATCAGGAATATTCCAGGAACAGGTGTTGTCGCGAGAAGTAAGTAATCACACTCGCACAGCAATAAATAACAGTCGAGCGTAATGCAACGGTATTATACACTGTTTCCCTGATGCCTATAATTTCTGGTAATAGTTATCGCTGCTACCTTTCATATACAAGAACAAGAACCAGGTGCACGTGAGATCCGTTTCACTCTTCGGTGGAAGATATCGCAAAAAGCGCGATAAATCAAAAAGAAACTCTCTAAAGATTAGCCTAGATGCCACCCCTTGTCGGTCTATCTAGGAAACATTATCTCCCGACATTAAATTGCAATAAATTGAATTAAATTACGGTACGGAGCCTAGTTCGTAACGAGCATCGTAAATTCCGTTTAATAGCGACGAATGCGTGATCGTATAGTAGAATAATTCTGGAAAACAAAACAATTTTTATCGACCATAACAACCACGACAATCAAAGAAAATCAGGTCAGAGTTAACCACACAGCCTGTAAGGTAAACACAGGACAAAGGAGCATCGGGACACGCGAAGAACACAAACTAATCGTCTCGAAACAGTAATCCACAGTCGGAGCAGTTAATCATTTCTGAGAACGAGCGATCCTTAAGGGGCTGAACGGTGTCAGTAGATGATTTCGATTACAATTTCCGGCGAGGACGGTCGATTAACATGTAAGAGGAGCGGTCACGAAGTCTCGTGTGTAACCAGAAACTGCTGTAGTGTGTCTAGGACGAACAGACAATAATGCATCACGAGGAAAAAGAACGAGAGAATCGTCTTCTCTCGGGGAGAGAGATGAGGTAAGATTGCTAAGCATCTCGAGCGAAGGAGTAATGAAGCAAAATGAAAAAACGCCGAACGGTGGGAACTAAATAGTCATTTCGAGGCGTCGGAAGACAAAGGATAACGGAGACGGCGATTTTTAAAGGCGGTTAATGGAGGCGGCGGAGCGGCTACGAGGAAGTCGGAGAACACCACAGTCTCGGGCTTCGAGAGAAAAAGAATCCGATGCAGTTAACGGTCGCAATACGAAAGGGCATACTGTTAAACGCCTTAAAAGTACCGGCACGCTGCTGTTACGAATCTATTCATCCTGGTAGCAGACGCCGCCACGATAGGCCGAATATCAATCCTGAACGTGGCCAACAAAGTGGGTTAGGCGACCCAGAAACACCAGGAAATTGTTGAACTTTGCGCGCAAGCGAAGCGCGCGAGCAAACACAGTATTTTTGCAAGCTTGGATCGGTTCAAGGTCGTTTCAAAGACGCCGTTTCAAGAAGTATGCTGAAAATTCGCCAAAATGTCGCAAAATTCTTTGATCCAGCGGCACGGACCACCTTCTTCGTCATTACTGTGGAATGGCGTGGCGAGAACCATTTACGACACAGTGATTGCTACGAATGACAGTTGGTTCGGTCTCGTGTCCGCAAAAACCGTAAAAACTAGCTCCGATCAAGGCAGAACTACTCCGAACCATTAATCAGCTGGCAATCGTAGGCCGAGCCCTTTAATGGCCGATATCTGGTGATAACGGCCAGCAAACTAGCCTCGTTTATTGTTTCTCGGGGCTGGAGAATCTGCAATTAGACTAGCGAATCAGCTCTCTAGACGGGTTTTACGATTTCTTCGAATCAGTCGCTCGTGATTTAATATCTGCAATCCTACTGGACAACCGGCGATCGAATCGGCGCGGCGTCTGGATCGCCTGTTTTTGCGCAATCATTCTACCTGGATATTTTTCATCGCCTTGAAATTGTTTCTCCGATATAGATAATATTCAGGATCATCTCAAGAAATGTTTGGACCGGTTCGAATTTCCAAAGAAAATTTCAGAACATTGGTAGATGTTGGTTTTGACGTGTTGACTTTTTAGAACGCCATCAAGTTCTCCGACGAGAACTACCGCGCGCGGTATAGCGATCGGAGTTCTCGGAAGCTGCACAGCCTAAACAAAGACTTTCGTTGTTCTTCCGCCTACGCTTTAGCTGGCAGTCGCACGCGTCACTGACTATTTTCAAGGTAAAATACCTTCGAATCCCAATGGGTCCGCAACGGTACCGATCGCGAGGAGACTGCCGATAGTCATCTCGGCTGTCCTTCGTACGGGAACTTTTATGATAAGTTGCTCGATGGCTACCGGTAACCAGACAACCTAACAATTCGAGGAACGTTGACAGCGATACCGATCGATCACTGCGATCCAATGGTTCGGGTTCCTGTGGCAGGCATGATCGATTGGAGACACGTGGATCTTGCAGTTAAGATTGTCCGAGTACCTGGATTAATTGGTCTTTTGCAATATATCTCGTATATATTATAATCGTTAGGAGAAGAAATAACATTCAATTTTTACGAAATTACTTTCCGAACGACCTAATAAATTTTAAAATTCATTGTGCAGAATTACTCACGAAGAATCTAACAGCCGTTTACTGTGCTTTTGGTTTCAATAAGGAAGTGTTCGGGATTCGCACCGAGTCTCCACTTTCCCATCGAACACCTAGCTCCCAAAACATCAAGAAACCATTACCCCACACTCTCACTCCCATTAACATCAATTACGAGTCACCCCACGCGACTGGAAAAGTTACTCTAAACCGAACTCGACACTTGCAAATCACAAGCCGGCTAC
Organism: Lasioglossum figueresi; assembly: GCA_028455805.1. Classification (NCBI taxonomy): domain Eukaryota; kingdom Metazoa; phylum Arthropoda; class Insecta; order Hymenoptera; family Halictidae; genus Lasioglossum; species Lasioglossum figueresi. Next base: position 12,596,321 of record CM052193.1, on the reverse strand, counting down.
TTAATTAAAATATCATTACTCACATTCTAACCATCCGACACCATCCATCAACCATAGTACTCTAGACAAGGTTACCGCTGGGTTGTCGATGTACAGGGCGACTCAACGCCGTTCTCCTCAAAATAGCAAACAATTTCAAAAACCGTGGCGTTAAATAAATTCACAATTTGCACAATTTGCAATTTTCAATCTTTGTAGACAAATTTTAAGAAAGCGGTGCCAAATAAAATTCTATCGTCATTGATAATAGCGTCTGTAGATGCAAAATAAATAAAAAAAATCGTACTAAATTCTGTTAAACTTGATACTTCGGTATTTTTTGAAAATTTTGTATAAGCCACAAATGCGTGAAGATCCGCAGTCGAAATTAGTCGTGACTTTCGAACCGCCCTGTAGCGCCAGGTGCAGTTTCAGGTGATCGTCGGAGGTCGCGCAGGGGGTGCGCAAACTTGCATACTGAAATTACGCGGGGTTCTTTAATTACGGGCGAGCGATTAATCATCGTGCGGCCGCTTTCTCCGGGAGAGGATTCGACGCGCAGGCTTTTCCGGCAGGATCTATCGCCGGCGTTGAATCGATTACCCCTGGGTATCGTGGATCACCGGTCCGGAGACCGGACTGGACCGGACTGGGCCCTGGAGCTTTCATAAATCAACCGGGAAGTCATAGGACTGGGCTGCAGGGCCGTAAATCCCGAGACGTCTCTATCGTCCGGTTGCGGATGCACGCGCGGCATCACCGAACGTCCGGTCCCGGACGTATCCAGACCCTCTCGACGTTTAGAAACTCCTACATCATCCATTTCGGTCCTCGAAACAATTCTTATCGGCGCGGATAAAAAAGTTATGAAAATTTTACTATTTTCCGAACACGTTCCTTTGATTTAGCTCGGCCACGATTCACGCCCACGCGTGTGCCGTCAGCCGTTGGATAGATGTTTCAATGTAGAATAGCGGGAAACAGCGACTGCGAATGCTATCGTGATGTATATGCACTCTGATTCAATGATTCCCCGACACGGTCGTCGCTGTAGGGCTGCTGTTTGCTCACAGGATGCCAGAGTCGGTTTCCACGTAAAAACAAGAACGATAAGAGTGATCGGAAAGCTGTGTGCACTAGATAATCGAAAGGTGGACTTGTTTATTTATGATATTATAAGGTGAGTCAGTGGCGGGCCGCGTATCTTGTAGCTAGGAAAATCGTCGTGGGTTATCGCCGGTGCATCTAGTTACCTCGCTCGTTGTTTGAAGAGAGGGTGGAGCTGAGAATCGAACGATAAGACGGAATTTTTCAGCCTTGGGTATGTTTGTCGATCGATATCGCTGCGGAAAAATTATTTTCATTTTTTTGGTAGGAACTTGCGGCTGTGACGCGAATTATTGAATTATCTTTTTCATCGTTACGCCGGATTATTTCGACTCCTCTCAGTTTATTTAGAGCATTTAGGAAAACGAGCGACACGAACGTAAACGGTTATTCGATTATGTGAGACGAGATATATCGCGAAACGACACTGTCACTCGCACGTGAGTGGCGTGGTACAGATCCTTAGAAAGTTAGGCGTTAATCCTAGAAAGATTGAGCCTCGAGCGTGAGCAACTTATCCGCGCGCATACTAATTTATTTCCGACACCGGCTTCGAGAAATAATATCTGTATCCCAGACGAAATAACTTTAATCGTGTTTAATCGATAAGCTCGCCTAGCTTCGGGCTAGGTTTTCAGTAAATTACAAAGCGAGATTACACGTAAATGGTTTTAGTTTTACCTTTTTAGAATTGAAGATTTTAATAAAGTACCGGCACTAAATAACCGAAGTACCAAACCTACATGAAGATGTCTTCTGTAGAATCATTAGAAGTCCCGACACAAAAGCAGCTCGAAGCGATTCTAAGATAATTCGGAAAAATTCCAAAAAAATTCCTGGAGCAAAGGTATCGTAATTAAATCGCCGACCATACCCGCCGGTATTTAGGTTCGCAGTCTCGCAGGGATCGTTAGCCGCGGTGTCGGTGAACCCGTGTCACTCGGCTGTCAATATTAGCCGAGCTCTTCGCGACGCGCTCGATCGATACAGCCGTGTCTCGGAGAAGTATCAAACCAAGATAAGGATCTCGCGCGGAATTGTGGGGCCGATCCATTCGCTCGATTTTCTTCGGCTTCTCGGGCGTAATTGGAGGAACGGTTGCCAAAGGAGAGAATTAAGCGGTCGGAAAGGATCGGCGTCCGGCGAGACCGACGTCGTAATTAATTAACCGGCCCCGTTTCCTCGAATCCGTTCAAACGCCGATTAGAGTCGCCATTGCGACACCCGGACTCGCCTAATAAGGGAACCCGAACGGTTACAACGAAAATCGTCCGATTAAAAATCCTAATTGCTTAATTGAATTTTTATTTTCGTCCAGCGAGATACTCGAAACCTGAAACACGATATCGAAACGCGTTTATACTGTACACCATGGATTGGAAATTAGAAAACGATCCCGATGAAACTGTTTTATGGCGGCAATAAATCTCGGGAGGGATTGTAGATCGGAAATGAGTCAGTGTTGTCCCTGTTAGCGACCTACAAACATTCGCGTCTTCGTTCGTATCTTTGCGCGATCATGGCTTAATGGCCCGTTTAATTAGTGTATTGTGTGGGGACGTTGTGTTTGGTTCAAGTTGTTCGCTGGGTAATTCTGTCATTGGGTCATGAACGGGTCGCTGAGCTCGATTTTTAATGTAGCGTCCTGGAGTGAAGCAACAGGAATTGCTTTTTCTTGAAATGTATTATTTTAGAAAGCAGTAAAAATTCAATAAATACGAAGACAGTCGTTAAATATCATTCTGGACAGTTACACGTACAAGTAGACATGCAATATATAATAAATGTATTTTGGTGGCAGCTGAATTTTAGTTTGAGTTGGCTTCGGCAAGGTAGAGTCGTTCGTGAGGCGAACAAGGGGCCATTATGTCCGACACAACGGTTTGCGTCGAGAGAAGGAGAAGACCGGAAAAGTTGCGACGCTCCCAAGAGACAAAGAGAGAAAGAGAAAGAGAGACGAATACAACAGCTCGACTCCATCCGGCCGATTCTAATTGTTATTAATTGGATCGATCGGCCGGTGGACGGTGACTCGGATCGAGCGAGAACCAGATCGGTCGTCGGATAGGCAAGGTGGTCGCAATTAGAGTCCCGGGACACGGTAATTGAGCGTCGATAATGTTGCCAGCACGAGGAAAGCCGATCGCCGATACCAACGTCCCTCCCGAGGACGAGAATGAACTCTCGCAGCAGACACGACTCCGGGACTCTCTTGGGTCCCGCTGATTGAGAGATACTCTCCTCGACGTGGAAACGCTCGAATCCGAAAGGGCACCGCGGTGTTCTGGGCCGATTTTTCCCGGTAACGATCGCGTGCAACTGGAACGTGAGAAAAGAAGATTTTCTGGCGACCGTGCCCCCGCGGTGAAATCGACGAAAGTCCACATTTTTCCAGACGAAAACAACAAACCAACTGACAGCTCGACGACACTGATCGGTGCACGATTCTCTTATTTAGCACTATCCTGCTGCAGTGGGTGTACAAAGTGTCCGTACACCTTTTAAAATAGAATAACTTTTTTTATCATTGTTTCAAACGACCTGATATTTTATAATCAATTAGAAGCATTGGTTTACGAAATGATACGAAAAAAGATTTTCCACAAATTACAATTTAAAGGTTGCATGCAAAATTAGAAAAAGGCGTTTTCTAAAACTTTTTTATTTGGGCCTTCGATGACAATTTAAAATATATGTTTTGTAGATCTATGTTAGTTACACACATACCGAAAATTTCATCGAAATCGGTTGACGCAGGAAAAACTAACCAACATAGATCTACAAAACATATATTTTAAGTTTTCGTTAAGGACACAAATAAAAGAGTATTAAAAAATACGGTTTTTATTTTTGCATTTCATTTCTTAAACCAATGCTTCTGATTGATTACAAAAAATCTGGTCGTTTGGTACAATTATAAAAAAGTTGTTCTACTTTAAAAGGTGTACGAAGACATTGTACACTCACTGTATTTAACCCTCATTTCACGAAATGGGTCTGTCGCTCTTCTTTTATTGAAATTTACGAGTTAAAAAATGGTCAAAAAATGAAAGTCGCGCAGCTCCGGGCAAATTTATCTACAAATAACGGAACAGTATAATTTGTTTCAGGAAAACTGTGCGAAATTGACACGAGGGACAGATGAGGGTTAAAATGATCCTTTCATTTCTACTCTGCCAAAATAATTTAAAAATTGATCGGATTAGACTTTCTCAGGGAATTCAACGAATCCGTCTGCGACAATCTCTCGCCAAACGAAGCGCAACTATCTGTGAGAATTGTAATGGACGCAGTGCAGAGTGAGATACCGGACCCAGCAGTTTTTCAAGCTTCCGAGCTACGTGGAGTAGATAATTAAACGAAGGCAGAACCGGAGGCTAGAGTATCTTTCGTCGGTGTTAGATATAAACAATTACGGGTCCATTAGGTGTTCCGTCGACCAATATGTCATCTGATAAACGCAGACTCTCGACTGGTTCTCCGTAGAGCTACACCCATCATTCCTTTCGGGTAGAACGCGACTCTTGATATTCTTACCGAGGTGGAAGGATCGAGCCAGGTGGCTTAATGGTGCCGTCAATTTATGTTGGACAGTTATTGGACGGTTCTAAATTAATGCACGATTCATTGCAATCTTAGCACAGCTACTGTTTTTCGTTTGTAAAAATCATTGGATATTGATTCGAATTGACCTGAAGTCAATCAATTTAGATCGGATCAGAGGAACTTCAAAGAATTCACAGCTAAAGGATTTATTCTCTAACGCTTTGCACTCGGTGTGCTGTTTTAGACATTATACATTTTATTGTATTTCAATTCCATTTTTATATGTAAAGAATATTTTGAATAATGGTACAGCAATATTTTTAGTGGCGAGACACTCTGAGTCTAGTGCCTGATCGCTTGGAAAGTATTAATCGTAGAATGCACCTGGAAGCAGACACGTTTCACGCGGAAAATTGTGGAAGAAAGTTTAAAGCGTCTGCGCGACAAGGGAAAGAGAGTATCGTCCGCGATCTTTCTTGTCGGGATCGACGACACGGAGACAAGACGCGAAGATTTCCCTCCGAAGTGAATCAAATCAGATAGGACGCGTCGTTAGCATCGCAAACAATGCGTGCGACGACGCGGCCACACGCATCCGTTCTAGACGCGAGTCTGGAGCCTGGCGTAATGAGCCGTCGCTCGTTTTCTGCCGAGATCGCCCGCGATGCCTCATTACCTTTCACGCCGGGACAACCTGAAAGTGGCCGAGCGCGTCCGCCAAGCTTTTAGAGCTTCAACTCGCAAGGCGCGGGTCAGCCGAATGCGGGAGACCGTGCTCATCGCACCGGAATGCACGCCGAATTCACCCTTACGCTTCACCCTTTTTATTCGACATTATTACTCGAGTCTATCCACGAGGAACTGTCGTTCATCCGTAGATTCGAGAATTATTTTGCCAGCAAAATACAGAATTTTCGATAGGAAAGAATTATTGTTTGGTTAAATCGAGACTTACACATTTTTACAAATTTTTCTAGTGACTTTTTTTATGGCGCAGCTCTGCTATCAAGCGACATGCAGAAAAATGGTCGCCGGTGTTCCCTCGCTAATAACATCGTCAGATTCCGAAATCGCGCGATTGCCGCGCGGTCCTTGCAAAATCATCGGTGACAACAGAATAAAGTGTCCCAGCGTTTCATGTGGCAGCGATTGTTTATTATCTGCGAATTTGTATGCAATTTGCGTGCCGCGGCGGCAACAGTTTCCAGAAATCGCGGCGTGCAGCGTCGCAGCCGCGGAAAACAAGAGGTAAAGGAGATCGCGCGAGAGAAAAGAGAGAGATAGAGAGAGAGAGAGGGGGGAACGTTTCGAAACGGTGTTGCAACCCGAACGGAACGAAACGACATTGGCATTTCACCTTTCTTGCGGTAATTCAGCCTCCCGCGCGTGCCCCGAGAGACTCGACGAAATCGAGCCGTCGAATAAAGTGCTTTTAATTGCTTCGAATCAGTGCTGCTCGCTCGCCGGAAGAAAAAAGAAACGGAAAAGAAAAAAAAATTCAATGGAAAAGAAAGAACAAAAAGGGGTCAGCAAGCGATAAACCACGAGAGCCCATGTTGCACGCTCGAGAGTATCGAGGCACGAAAATGCACCGTTGCCGACGGCGAGAAACGGAAATAAATACGGCTGTCGCGTCGTAACGTGTAAACGTTCAATTAACCGGTTAAATATCCGTTTGATCCGGCAGCCGAGTTACTATCCACCGTCGACTGTATATACAGGGTGTCATGTAACCGCCTGGATACAACCGGGAAGCGAATTCAACACGAAAAAGCGAAACGAAATCGCAAAGTAACGTTTCTCTCGGGAAAATTCCGTTTCCAAGCTAATCGGCTTTACACATTTTTAATTGACGATTATTTGCCAATTCGACTCGTTCGTTACAGTCTTCCCGATCCAAACTGTTGGCATTAAGATACTGGAAATTAACTTCCTATCCTGTTTATGCTCCGACTTCATTTTTACAGAACAATGTCCAATTTGGAATCGGAACACAAGATAAATAAAAGTTTCACGACGATTTTATCGATTTACGCAAAAAGTGAACGAATAAAATCCAAAATTGTGGGGATATCAAAAGAATTTAAGGACATCGTTCCGGCTTATTAGCATTATTGAACGATCCTGTACACTTTCGTTTAATCCCTGTCCCTGACACCCACCTTAAACAACTTTTACTCCGCGCACAGTGTCATCCACGAGTCCAGTCGACTTTCCATTAAAATAAAGAAACTCGCCCCGACCAATTTATATTCTTCTCCGATCTAGATATACCGAATCCGAATAATCCTCATGAACTCCCGTGGACGATCAATTTTTCAAAAGGACACAAAAGAATCGAAATAAAAATATTGTTACCGGGGGACAGGAACACCGACAAGAAAATATATTCACGATACATTCGACCGAGAACCGTCGATAACCGGAGGATGAATCTCGATCATCGTTCGATAAATAAAGCGTCCTTGCGTCGCCGTCGAGGATCACGATCGCGCAGCCAAGACAAATAGAGCACGAGGATCGAGGGGGATCGAGGGGGATCGAGCGTCGAACGAGAGACACGCTCGCCATCTCCCCTCGTTCGTTTCTGCTTCTTGCGGCCGTATCGAGCGGATAAGTTCCCAGGCTTCGCTCGGCCGGTTACTTCTTAGGCGTAAGCCGATTCCCCTGGAACCAGCCGATCTATACCAATAGCCGACGATCCGTATCGAGCGCACGTCCCGTCCTGGTCTCGTCCGATGGATGGGTTAATTAAAACGGGCGCACGCGGAAACCCGAGGGAAGACGAACCGCCGAGCCCGATCCTTCGCGACTTTTATTCCCTCTCGCTCGCTCTCGTTTTTCGACGCGGATTCTCGTCAACGGTGAAATAGAATTCGACCGCCATTTCGCCTGTCCGCTAATCCGACGGACACTGTCGACCCGGAAAAAGTAGCTTTCGATGCGGAGTCGTAAGAACCAAGCTCCATGCGGCACGAGGAAAATCGAGAACGTCGATGGACTAGTGTACCTTCGTGTTTCAGCATTCCTGCTTCGGAAAACTTTCTACGTCGACAAATGTACAGCGATTTTTTTTTTGGAGCGAACATTATCAGGCAGAATGTCGGTGTAAAAGAGTAAAAGATGTTCCTCGTAGAGTCCTTTCCTTCCAAGGTCGAAGATTTCGAAGCGTCGAATTTCGAAATGAAATATTTGAAGTATTTATTTTCTATCGCGGTTGATCTTAAGCGACCTTGAATGATCATCGTAACAGGTAATCGCGTTTGTCTTGAAACACGCTATCGGAATATAATAAGACTTTTATCCCCGTACCTGGTGCAGAGAAAAAACATCGACCGCCACTTTCGTCGTTTCCTCGCCGGTCTCAAAACCTTGTAGTCGGAAATGGGCCACTTCGGCGCCATCCGTCGTGTCCCGCGAATTTCGGCCCGCGCGGACCCGACTATTAACTTGTCACGATGATTTTTTGCCGGTGACTCGATACACGTCGCCTGCGACAAGAAGACTATCCTGTTGCTCATCCATCACTGTCACCGCAGCCCGGCTTCGACCGCGCGATAAACTTTCTACTTATCGTTCGCGTACGCAAATGATAAAACGTGTCCGCGAGAAGGTGTCTAACCTTGTTTCTTCTGTCGATCTAAACAACAGTGGAATATTGAACTCTGCGATAATGAAATCTCCGAGATAATGGTTCGGTGATGCACGCGCTTGACGTGTCCGTTGTTGTTTATCTCGTTTATCTCGTTTATCTCGTTTATCGCCACGGAAAATCTGTTCGAGTGTTTCACGACCGCGATATGCTTTCTTAGATAATGAAAGAGGAAGCTGCCTCCACTCGATACCCGTCAATCGCGCTTCAATGAACCGGAACACGCTTCCTGGCACCTTATGCTACAACGATTTTCCGCAGATTCCTAATCTCCCGACCGAATATTCGCTTCTCTTGTGCAACAAAAGTTAACAATGCTCGAAGACCCGGCGGAAATCTACCGTGAAATTCTTGATTGTCCTTTGTGTCCGCTGTATGCGAAATTGGGACTGTCCATTGTTGCTAATGGCACGTAATTTGGCACACTTTGACGGCAACGTATGATTTATTGTATTGTAGCCTTCTTGTTTTATGCTCTCGATTATCAAATTGGAAAAAGTTCTGTGCACCGTTTCTGTGGGAATCTGATCAAATGTCAAACTGTGGTCAATTTATGTGACAAGGAGCAATAGAAACTTTTATAAACGCACAGAAATGATCGTGCCGCGAAAATTATGAGGCTACGATCGACGGAGACGACGGAAGCCTCGGAACTTAGCATGCGATAAAATTAAATACGCAGCGACTACCGATTGAGAAATAAAATAGCCATCCGTCGAATCGTTTTTCCATTGGTATTCATTATCGACGATATTGGTTTCAATAAGTTACCGAGTGCGCGCGTGTACTCTCGACACACGCATACAGTCTCGTGAAATTGCAAACCGAGAAAGCGAACGCGCGATTTATGATGTAAATATTTAAGGTCGTCACGTTGTCTATACCAAATAGATTTCTTTCTCTCGATTCCCTTTCGGAGAGCAACAGATTGATGGAGCGGTTGACATTAAAAATTATTAAATGTCCGACCTCGTGACGGACATGTTGTAACGCACGATCTCTTGTGGATATGGTAATAAACAAACCGTGACTAATGGAATCTAAATGAATGACTCGGGTTAACGACCTATCGACTTCCGCCGAACAAAAAAATTGATCGCGGTTTCGCCGAGTCGTGAACGAAAGCCATTCCTTACACGAAAGTCGGAGAGCAACGCGAAAAAGATAAGATAAACAATATTAACGACCGACAAGCTATTCGATTCGAAAAATTTTCATCCTCGAGAAATATTTATTTATGCATACAACTTCCGAAAAGTAAATGTAAAATTGAGAAACATCGGCAAACTCCGTAATTGCAAAAAATATTTGAGAACTCATTCAACTGAGTAATCGAAAGGTTTATCTTTGTACAAATGACGATGCCTAGGATAGTCGTTTGTCAATTTTATAAAATTTATTTCTCGAGGTTGTTTACGAAGATTCACTGACCTACATAAATTAATTACTAGAAATTGAGTGAAAATGGACCGGGTGGACCGCTATCCAAGAATCGATATAAATTTCCATCGATTGGCGATCGAAGAAAACGATGCGACGGAATTCTAATAAATTGTGCGTTTTATTATCTTCTAACGAGCCGTAAGCGGCTAAAGATCCTCGATGCAGTTGTCAGCATAATTTCACTGTAACGACTTTCTATTAATAAACGCAGCGAACCCCCGTTGGTGGCAGCAGTATTTGCTTTCGATTTAAAGTTGAACTACACACCGGCACAAACCCGGGTACCAACGGCACTATTTACACTTCGATTCGAACCTCGTCGCAATAAGGTTAAATCCCGCGTCGGTACGGCGAAAACAATCGGTCTCGCAGGAGTCTCGCGTGAAACTGCTGGTTCTAAACTGGTGATCAACATCCTCCGAATGGTAACGGTGCCTCGAATTAGAATGACAAAGGGGTTATCGCGGCGAGACGCATCTGAAACCAGCGTATACCTCCGTATCCGGAACTTGTTGCTGCCGAAGACCATGGTGCTGATGCTGCCCACGACGTTGTAAATACTCAAATTCAACATCTGTCGCGCATCAGCCGTTGCGTCTCCGCGGGAAAACGCCTCAGGTCATTTTTATTGAACACTGGCTGCGTTTTCGGCTCGCGTGTCCCCGCACGGTGCAGCGAACGATCACACATTTGTCAACATCCTCACTTATCCGTGCACTCAGCCGACGATCAATTGAAACCAACAAAATAAACTATATCGAGGTCGAGAGAACAATACGATAAGAAAAATTGAAAACTGTGGAACACTTTTCACAGATACAGTGCTGGCGATTGTTGACAGCTGTCAGAGCCGAGCTCCGCGCGACACGAGCAGCTCGAGCGCTGTCACCGCAATGACTGCGGAGCGGGGCTCGCAGTCGGTCGGTGCTAATAGCGGAGTGGGGGAACCACGAAAGAGACCGAGCGAGCGCGGCGAAGCCCGAGCGAGAAGGACGCAGGAGCCGAGGGAAACCGAGAACGTCCGAGGAGTCCGGGCCCGGTCCCCGGGCGGCGACAGGTCAACGCGTCTCATTATCTTCCCCCGAGATCTGAACCGGCAAACCGTACGCATGTAAATAGTAAGGGGAACGCTGATGCTCGCACCCCTGAATCGCATTAATGCCGTTGACAGGTCTACCTGGCACTACCGTGCTACGAAGACGCCGCTCGACGAATCGAGACCCAGCAAACCGGTTTAATTCGATGTCCGGCTAATAAACTTCGAGATCCAGGGTGGATCTTTACAGATCGAAAGCTCTAGGGCTTCAGGGGTGTCTGTACCCGGCCGGAAGAGACCTTGAATTTTAATGGGAACCTCGCTTCGCGCCAGGTGCACCATGTTATGTCACTTGCCATTTGCCAAACGGTTGTAGAAGAGTTTTTGTAAATGGAAAACAGAAGTGTAACAGCCCGAGGTGGCGAGACGTTGCTCGCGATTTAATGTTTCCCTGTGGTTTCGCGGAGCCGTGGAACTCGTAGAAAAGTTAAAAGCCGTGTACGCTGCACGATGTCCTTCCACGGCGACTGCTTATCGCCGGTACAGTGAATTTAATCGAGGCCGGACGGCGTTAACAGACAAAGACGAACGCGCTCGAACGATGTTGCGACACGGTGCGAACGTGTCGGGGAAAATCTAATCGGTGGAAATTGTCACCTCGGGTGGGCAAGGCCTTCGGGAGACTGTGGGAACTGGATCGGCAGAGGTAGACGATGGCTGAGATCAGGCGTTTTTCTTTTTTCCCGACGCTATTTGCATGATTGATAAGCCGTTAACCTGTTGCGTGCCGCCGTTCCACGATGGGAACACGTTCGACCGTTGTTTTTATTCTCTTTGGGTCGGCGGTTTCGGTCGAAATTTTTCTAATGGATTGTCAGAACATCTTATTATGTGCGCACAAAGTTTCCAAGCGACCCTTTCAACGGTTATGTTTTTAAAAATTGTCTAACTCGATGATCGGGTCTCTCAAATTTGAAAGAACTTCGACAAGGTTTTTTGCACCTTTCTGCTTGAGATTTCTCGACGAAATTTTTTTGTTAGACGGTTCGAACCTCGTATCGTACACAAACGAATTACGAGAAAGTTCGTTCCACTGATATCGCCGTAAAAAATTATTTAACGTTCGCTCGGCTGCTGGAAAATCTCGTATGCGAAAGGATCGATCGAGGTTCCACGAAGCGGCGATTTTAATCGATCTCGAGGGATCGAGAGAGAAAAGGGACGGCCCCGATGAGGAGAGAGGCGGCTGAAAAGAGGGTCTCGACGAAGTATTCAGGCACGTTGTGCGTCAAACTCACTTACCTACGACAATCGCCGCGGGCTGTGCCGGTTTTCTGTGTTGGGACGAGCGGGTCCGGCCGATCCTGGCCGGCAGACCTGTTATTACACGGGAATGCGAAAAAGGAGGACCGGACCTTCGCAGATCGAGGAAACTGTTAAAAATCTGCGGCCGTAGCTGAACACGCCTGACCGCCCTTCGCCTCTAATAAACGTGGCTAACGTACCGAGGAAGAGTGGACGTGCCACGTATATAGAAAAGTTTCTCTCTGCCTTCGTCGGGACCGTGTAGCCACGTCGTCGATGGGAACATTTGCCGGGATCGAGAAAGAGAGAGAGAAAGATCCTCGAAAGTTCGATGTTCGAGAAACGAGCGCGGGGTTACAACCAGAGAGACATCATAGTTATGCAACAAGCCCCACGGAAATGATGCTCTTTTAACCTTCCTTGCGTTCCTCCGTTTCACCACTTTGCGACGCCCTTGGGGATCGGCTTGAACACGCGTGACCTTGGACTAGTGACAATCAACGGGACGCGTTAGGCGTCCTTCGGTTCCATTCGGGTATACTCCGTAGAGTATAAACAAACGTCGCGTAATTGTAAGCTTCACTTTTTCGTTACCGATCGCCAAAGATTGCCAAAGATATTTTTGGCTTGTAACTTCTTGGTTGGCTGGCGCAAACGCCGCATCACGGGTAAATAAATATTCAGACAGATCCCTTCGTTGGCAACGTTTTTCCACATTGCTTAGCGAGCCCATCGATACGCAGCGTGTTGTCAGGCGCCGAGATTTAATCGCGGCTCGAATGAATACTTCGGCGATGTTTATTACGCGAAAAAGGATAATCGCGCCGCGGAGGACCTCTGCCGGCGTCCTCGTCCTTTCAGCTATAAACTCTCGCTTCGTAACTTCGGCAGTTGTAACGTATAAATTCCGCGTAGCCGCGTTCACGGCTACGGGGCTGCTTTGCCCGCCGCTTGTTCATAACTTACGAGCGTTGTCCTCCTAGGAGGCGAATTACGGCCGCAGATGTTGCAACCCGCGAATCACGACCGCCACACCGTGTAATAATCCGCGAAGACCAACCGCCCATCTCAGAATTAATTCGCGAGTCTCGTTACTGCCCGATCAATCTCCTGCGAATCCAACGTCGTCTTTGTTTCTCGATTTTTGAACGTTCTTTCGAGAAAATCGATTAAGCGCGCGATGCTCTTCTTCTGTTATCTACGATACGGATAGCGGAGTCGCGGCCAGGATCTCCTCGATGACGAATGGAATCCACGGGGACGGACCAACGAACCGAGGAAGCGAGGTAAGAAAGGAAGGAAAAGGACGGGAGGGGCGAAGAAGGAGGACGGAAAAAGAAGCGAGCCGGGCAGGCTGGTTTCACCTGATTTTTATGGCCGCGCACGGGCAAAAGGTGCATACACGGCTGAGTAATACAGCGGACGCAGTCGCATGTGCACTGACACCGTTACTTTTTATCGTGCTGGATCCTCCGAGAAGCGACACCGAGCCAAAACGATTCGACCAACAAACGCGCATTATGTCCTCCTTGGACATAAATTAGACCTCGATAGCTAATGATTAGAGTTAGAGCTGCTGGGAAAATGGAATTAGTATCTTCGTAACTCTGGATCGCAAAGAATAATATTCATGTTTGGTAGAGTTTGTTTGGAATGTTCGTCACGAGTCTGGCTCGTGATTGTACAGGAAGGAGTTAAAAATGTATTTTCAGAGGAACTATTCTCCCCTGTCGGCACAGACGTCTATTCTGGCGCCATGGGTTGGACATTCAACGAATCCAAGACGGAAGAGACGGACATTCGTTGGCCAGGCCGGGCAACTTTCCAAAACGGAGCCAGACCCCTCGCACTTTCCACCTTCACAGTATTTAGATTCTGGAGTTATGGCTTATTGTTAGCGAAGAAGACGCGTGCCGCTACGCTGACATTCAGGACTCAAATGTCGCTGGAATGGTACAAATGGGTGATCCTGTAGCGGAGAGCGAGGATTCAGGCTTTTTAATAAGCGTGTTTTAAAATGAAATTTTGAAACCATTAAAATTGCAACACACGACGGCATTTTTCTTGTCGCTTTCACGTTTTTGCTTGGATATTTTTATTTTGCATAAGAATCCGCGAGGCGTTTGAAAAATTAGCTATAAATAATTTCTCATACGGTTCTCGTACTGGTCGCAGCACGCCTCGAGTCCCCACAAAGAAATCGCTTATAAAAAGCAGAAACTCGCACAAAGTGCACATTCCTCTCACAATACCTCGCACAGAAGGCTGGTATGCAGATAAAAATACCGTGTAAGAAACTTGAGCGACTCCCACGAACAATTCCACCGAGAGAGCACCGAGCAAGTCAACCACGAAAGCTAGCTGCTTTTTAATTACCCTGTTATCGGGCGACAATATCCCTAACAAAACGCGTAACTCGACAAACAAAGAACACGGTTCTAGTCCTCGCTGCATAGTCCGTAGCAGGCAGGCTTATTATCAATTTCGTTATCGATGCACTTCCGTGGACAGCTGGAAAAACAACTCTGTAGAAAGTGCGTTTACACTTCGCTCTCGTACAAATGACAGATTGCGAAAACGGGGGCAGAGTCTCCGCGATATTTTTCTTATCTTAATGCGCTCGCTTTTGGAGGCGAAACATGTTTTGAAGCCGGTACGGTGTACAGGGTGTTTCAAAATTATATGTCGCGACCAGTGTAGCGTGATTCTGCACTTCTAAATAGGCGGAGATTCTTAAAAGATCGTAAAAAGTTCTATTTTTACAGTTACGAGGCGTAATTTGCATTATTCGGCAACTTGTAGATGTCGTAGCTTTATGCTTCGGAATAATGAAAATTTCGCTGCCGAAATGGGTGCGGAATCTACAGTGGTCGCGACTTATAATTTTGAAACATCCTGTACACGCGTTCCCGAAGGGTTAGGTGAGCGCTACCGTGGTGGAGCGAAGGGAGAGAAAATAAAAAGGTGGACTCGATGGCGAAAGTTCGTGTTCCGAGAGCCGACTAATAGGACACCCACGCAAAAGATGTGTATAGTTAGCGGGTGTACACCTTCGAAAACGAGCGTGGCCTCCCTATCCGTGCGTTTATCGGCGATCGGGAACGAACACGAGCCAAGAAAGACTTTCTCTCGGACCGTCCGAGATTCCCCGGCGCAGAACTGACGACCTTCGATGCATTATCTCATCGTTCGCGCCGCATCGCATCGGAGACCAGCTAGTCAAGATCGAAAACACTTTCTCCGCGCGAATTTATCGCGGCCGAGAGTGCTTTAAAATTGCATTCCGCTAAGGTCGACCCTGCCGACCCGGTTGTCCTGTCTGTCCGGGATGACACCCGCCGATTAAATACCTTCGAGTATTTTTAACGGCGCAAACGGGTCGTCGAACGCGAACTTTTCTTCCGGGAACCTGCTGCGAACCTGCGAAAGTGTTTTCGACGATAAAGGAAATATTAAAAAATAACAGCACCATTTTCTCGGTCCTAAAAAAAAACCCTGCCGTTCTTCGAACATTACCAAACACACCTGGAAAGTTCAAACCCGTTCTGTCCATCCGCATTGTTCAAAAAAATTCCCAAACATCTCGCTCGCGTTAAACACAAGAATGTATAAAACCAACAAATCCACCGTATGTCTCGGCCACAAAAAATTCTATTCCGTTCTCGAAACAATATCAAAGATACCCGTAACGTTCGAACCGGTTCCGTCAATCTTCCTCGCTGAAAAATAATAATATCCCAGAGATCTTGATTCTCCGACTGTCAAAAAGTCACCCTCGAGCGTCGCTAAATATACGCGCGGCGATCGTTAATGGAATCGTCGGTGGCCATTAAAACCATGGATGGTAAATAATCGTCTCGGGACGATGTCGGTGCGTTTCATACGTCCGCAACACTTCCGATATAACTGTCGCGTCGAACACGCGTTCGCTATTCCCGGAACCATTCGGGGAATCTTTTTTTCTTCTCGTCCGGTCGATCTCGATTTTAACGGCGCGTCGGTATCGCGGGGAAAAACAAAACCGCGAATCGCTGGCTCCATTGTCCATTAATCTTGCCACGCGTCCTTTCATTTGTCGGCGGGGTTTAATAAATTCAGCGGAGCGGCGCTCGTGTAATCCCGCGGCGCCGAGCGTGTATGTATATTCGCTGGCTCGCTGTCGATTAGATCAAGATCCGCGAGACGATCTTTATGGCTCCGGTGAGCTCGCAACGTCGATGTCTCCTCCCCGTTCTGCACCGAGACATTTTGCTCGACGGATTCCATCAGTCTGGCTCATTCCGGTGAGATCATCGCCGTTGTACAACACTTTTCGTTGCCTCCGATTCGAATCGTCGCGACCAGTTCTTCAAAGAAAACGACGAATATTTTTTACGGTTTTGTAAGCGTTGAATTCAAGTAGGGTTGCGTTTAATCGATCTACGAGAACCGTGTAATTTCATTACATTGTATTTTATATTCACAGTATTCGAATGAAATTGTAATTGCGTTACATAATTCGAACCTTTCACTTAATTGAATTGCTAATTACGAGAATCACGAGTGTAATCGAAATACAATGTAATTGAAATACAACATAATGTAAACGATTCTTTGTAATTATAATTCATGAATTGATTCAATTGCAATTCAACAGAACTCTGGAGCACGGGCGTGCTTCTTCGAGAGCAGCGAAGCCACGCCTACTTAAGGACCACGCCCCTAATGAAACACACCAAACCCCGCAAAGCTAGAACAAATAAGTCTATCGTCCGCATTGAACTTGCAACCTAACGACCTCCTTTTTCACCATCATTTGTCGTCGAACAATGGCTCCGGGAGGCAATTAGGAGCTCGTTGCCCGTTTCGAGAGGTCGAAATTCAGAGCTCGATTCTCTCGAGCGATCCTTTCCGCCTGGAGTTCGCCTTCGTTCCAAGCGAAGTGTCGCGATCGTCGGTCACGGAGAAAGAGTTCGCGGCGGCAAGAACAAGGCATTGGGTGGACAACAATGACAACGACGCGACGAGGAAGACAATGGGCAGCGAGTCGAGACCGGCCCCGACACCGGACACGGGCTCACGGGAGCGTCTCGAGGAACGGTATCCGCGCGGCGACACTCTATCTTACGAGTAAATGGTTAAATTGCCCGACATTATTAACGCAAGTAATTTACCGTTAGAGCGCGTGGCAACAGAGACTGCTCAACAAAACGTTCGATTTTCGAAATACACGCACGAGTCGATCGTTCCTCCTGATCGCGAGCCAACACGAGAAAAAGAATTACACGCCCTCGCTGTTGCTCGCACCTGGATAAACAAGCGCGCACGCGCGCGCTCCACCCACACGACAGTCGACGCTACCTTTCATCGTTGACGGTTCCATTCCGCTCGCGCAGCCCAGTTTCGTTTAATTAGTTCCTGTTAACGCGTACTGGGTGCGCCAAAGAATTTTTCATACCAAGGATTGAAACTAGAAATTATTTCTTTGCGGATTCGCTGAATCTTAGTCTTCCGTTAAAGATAAAAGGTGCGGGTTGACGAAGCTCGTTTCCAACACGCAGTTTATTATGGAAGCCTTGTTTATGGTCGTCCCCCGACATCCTGGACGCATCACCGTTGCTCAGGGTAGTTTACGACGCATTCGCCTCTTTATTGCACGGCGATTTCGCACGTGGCTCGCGCGACCACGTGTTTTTCCGAAGGGAAACACGGGGACCACCCATCGCAATAATAAAGCCGTTCCGGAGACCGGGACACGTGCTGCCTGACGAGAATACGCCTCTGGAACGCGTGGCCGGCAGACTTGATCCCGTGCCAGGTCTTTCTACGATCTTTCGACCAGCAGCCCTGACTACGGCCAAGGTGCTCGACCATAAGCTGGAACCCGGCGGTAATGTTTCGTGGAAGAGCTGGCGAAAGGAGCTGGATGCGGATCGTCCGAATGCAACGCCCAATTTTATCTGATCGGGCCTCTGTTGGGCCCAGATGGACGGGAAAGATTGCTTGACCTTCGTTCACCTTGCAGAGTTTTATGTCGTTCCGACTGAATTTGCGTTTGAAACGGGAGCAGAAAATTTGATCGATATCTTCGTCGCGAGTCTTACTCGATGCTATAGTACAGAGTGTCACATAATTATTTGTCGCGGACACCGTATTGCGATTCTATACCCCCGATTTAGTCGAAAATTACAAGAAAACCAAACATTTTTTTTCAGATTTAAGATTTTCAATCTTGGAAAAGAAATTTTGGTATTTTTACCTTGTTCCTCGCGTTCAAGCTCAATTTCGCGAAGGGTTCCTCAAGATTAAACATCTTAAATCTTAAAAAAAATTTGTATTTTTACCCAGTTTTTTACGTTCAAGATCAATTTGCCGGGAGTTTCTTATGTCATTTTCGACTAAATCGGGGGTGTAGAGTGGCGCTACGGTGTCTGCGACATATAATTTCGTGACACCCTGTACAAGCGGTTCATATTTTGAAGAATCTTTAAATGGGAAGCAACGAGGACCAGTTGGTGCAGACACGTCCGAGGAAATCGTTGACCGTTCGCTGGCTGGAAAATTGCCGAGGGTCAGTGACACCCGCCAAGCAAACCGCAACCACTCGCACCTGCTGAAGACCCGCCATAGAACCGCAGGTACCCGACCAGGCGGGTAGCCCACCTATTTGCCTCTAACGTGCCCTCCGAAGGTAGAACGCGAGCGGTCGTCGCCGGTTGGTATAAATAGGATGAGTAGATCTATGCGTCTGTTGCTTATACTCGCGCTCCCGGAAGCCGAGATGATTTTGGAATGGCGGGGAATGCGGAAAAGTGGTGAACCGCGGGCCAGCGCTTCGCGAAACCGGAGGAGAGTCAGATTTATTTGCCTTTTTGGACGTCTGGCGCGAATATCTGACATGTTCTAGAGAATTCTTTCTATTTTATTCTTCGCTTGGTCGATTGCTTTATGGACAGATAAAATTCTGTTGTATCGAATGTTCTGTTCTATCGAATTTTACTGCGCATTGTACAGCATCGACGAGCACACATCTGGATCGTTAATGCCTCGAAACGTATTCAGAACTGTGCCGAACCCCAAAAATCTTTCTACGCGAGGATATTGGCAAACGGATGGCGGCAAACACATCTGGCGAACAAATGTTCCGATCCCATACCTGGACTTACTCTGAACAGCTTCGTTATCTCTGGAGTTTTTCTTTGTTCCTTGAATTTCAAAGACGAACATTTTAGCATCGGATACCATAAAATAGTAGAGACAAATCTCGGTCATCCGCTCCCACGAAACTCATAAAAATCGTATTTTACAATTTTCACACTTCACCGACGTGTTCAAGAGCTAACACGAATTTTATCGAACGATCACGAACATGTACAACGTTGCTGCTCTAAATGCTATAAAATCGTAGACTTAAAAAGTCGGTCAGCACTCCCACAGAACTCGGTAACGTGTTCGACACCTAATCTCAATTTTATTGGAGGAAGAACACGAGCATCGACAACATTGCAGCTATCATAAAATCGTGAACTGAAAAAGTCGGTCGCACACGCCCACGAATATCGGAAAAATGGATCAACTATGAGGACTCTGTCCAAGGAGAAACACACACCTCGTCTGTTCCACTTGTACCATGTCGAAGGAAGTGGAAAGTATTCCGCGGAGCGGAGGATTCCACGCGTACATTTTACATCCGAAGCGATATACGTTGCTGCATAAAACCGACCGCTGCAGTATTGTAAAATCTCCAGGGGAACGATGATGTTCGTAGATCGCTCGGGAAAAGAAGTAACCGAATCAGAATCTGAGAGATCGAGGGCAGGAGAGGGATTTTATTACGCAATTTATTGCGCGGCCCGGCGTCCGTGTGCATAATTTACAAAGTGGCTCGCGAGAGAAAGTTATAATCGTTATAATACAACGAGCGATTAATTAAGCCGCTATCAGCTCCAATAACTGAGCTATCTGTCGAACACTCTGCTGTGGTAGGCGAGGCTGTTCACCGAATAGAAAAGTTTATCAACACTCGACTCCCCGACTCAATAAATTCTTTGCGCCTCGTGTATCGATACCGAAGCGATCAAGTTCCTATCGATAAAGCAAATATCTTTGCAAACTGTTGCACTGAAAAAATATTTCTGTGAATTATTGGTATAATAAAATTATCGTAGCGTTGCTTCGAGATTCAAGGCTTTAACGCGGTGTTACAGTTTCCTTTCGCGATACTTACGATGGCTCAAGAATATAGACTTTTATAGCACAAGACTAGCGTATTGTCTTTTTGAAAAATTCCGAAAAGGAATTTCCCAGCCGAGCACCCCAAATATTGCACCGTGCATTGGCTTGCGCATTCCTAGTGCGGCTCGTCGGGTCGCATTCTGATTCACAGGCGGCGGGGTTGCGAAATTCGGGATCGTTTTTTCCTCTCTTCCGTTTCGACGTTAATCAGCCAGGTTAATGAAGGCGTGCTTCGCTACCAGTATCGCCGTCGCTCCTAAACTCGCTCGGAATTAGTCGGGATTGCATGCAATTGACCCCGTTCCTTAACAAGTCGTCAAACGAGTCTCGCCACGCACCAAGGGAGGACGTTACACGCTTTGGAAGGCTGCATAGAGACGCATAGAGATGGATGGAGAGAGGCGGAGAGACTCAAAGGAGTGCACTGTGCACTACGAGTTCCTCGGCCGACGAAAGTACTTCTGCTGAAACGAATAGCTGCTCTCAGCGAGTCTCTTTTCACGTCCCGGCTCGGCCTACGTCGTTCTCCTTTTAATTGCCGTTGATAATTAGCAGACGCGGTGCGTCGCCGTTGCTTCACTTCGCTGTTGCGCCACCGACCTCCAAGCGTCCGCGTCCGCCTCGCGAATAATCGTGCAAACGCGCCGGCAATTAGCGAATATTATAAAACGAACGGTTCAGGTGACCGGGCAACGGTTGCCGGTACACCCAAGCGCAAAAGTGCGCCTGCACCTGCCGATTTTTTTGATCCTTTCAACCGACATTTTGTGCAAATTTCCGAGCCCTCGAAGGACGATGTCCTCGTACTTGTTTCGAGCGGAGGAGAATGAAACAGCAACCTGATCAAGCGAAAATCCTATAAATTTCATCTAGATTTTTGTGACTGACTATACGATATCGTGGTTCGGATACAGATACCGATCGACTTAATTGCTCGATCCGAACAAGACAATAAAACCAATATTAACCTCGGCACGAACTGTTCGATTCCGTAGCTTCCATCAATCGAGCAGCGTAATTAGCGATAAACGTGCACAGTCGGTAGATAATCAATCAAACCGGTGATCGAGCAGACGGTATCCATTTTTCTTCGCACCGAGCCGGACGCTTCGATAGCGAACATGACTTCCACGGTTTCGAAATCGCTTATCAATTGCGCTGCGATCGACTAAATTAAACAGACAGGTTAAACAAGCAGTAAATTCTTCCAATACGCACGATCGATCATGATAGGTGTTCCTCGGTGGCTTTAAAGAAAGATTATCAATAATAATCCTTACCAATACTGTTGGGTAATAAAATTTTTTTTAAAATTAATATTTGAATCACCGGTTAAATTTAAGTGCCCCCGATACGATAAGAGTTCGGAATCGGCGAAAAACAATCGTTTCAACATTCCTGCGTAATCTTGTTATTGGCGGACCGATTGTACCTTGCTGCTACGATTCTATTAATTAATTTCTGTGTTCCACATCGAGTAGTAAGATCAATCATGAATTCACTGGGTTAACAACAAAACAAAATGTAACCAACTACCACGAAAATCGATAAAATGTTAGAAAGATGGAAACTACTGCTCCCTGTCCCAAGATAAAACCTCTTAATTGGTCCCATTACCTAAAACGACGATTTCATCGAGCCCGAAGAGAAATAAAATCGT
This sequence comes from Lasioglossum figueresi, assembly GCA_028455805.1. Taxonomy (NCBI): domain Eukaryota; kingdom Metazoa; phylum Arthropoda; class Insecta; order Hymenoptera; family Halictidae; genus Lasioglossum; species Lasioglossum figueresi. The sequence continues at coordinate 12,574,379 of CM052193.1, read as the reverse complement.
ATCCAGGTCAAGATGAAACGGGGAACCGAGTTTCTAAAATCCTGTGAACAGTGACTACCGATCTGATAATGAAAGATGTCCGAGGAAGGCGGAGAATAACCTTTCCAGATTCTCGGCAGCAGCAGTGTAACGAAATCGGACGAGAGCCGTGCTGGTCGTATGATAATACGATCCACCGTGTGCGCCTCTTTTTCTTCTCCAGCTATAGCCTTACACGATGTCACCCGACTTGGTTGAGAAAGAGAGAGAAAGAATGAGAGAGAACGACGACGAGCAACCGGTGTTAAGCGATACCCGAGGCAGCCTGTTGGATACCCTGTTGAGGTCGCGGTCTTGCCTTTATACAGCCGCAGGTGTTTCGAGCGAAACGAGTTCTCTGCTCGAGTCCGGAGAGGAGCAAGAATGATGGAAATGACAGAAAATGGGGGAACAAGGTTGATCTAGGTCGCTCGATTGTCACGGCGACACTAAACAGCTTCGTCTACGCCTAACCGCCGAGGAGCAAATGGCTAAAGAATTGGCTACCCGTTCTGTGACACTTGGAACGCATTCTTTACTTGATTATCAGCTCCGGCAATTTTTACTTTGGCGTTCAATTAGATCGAAACTGGATAGGACTTGTTACGTTGTCCGCATGCAATTGTACTTAATTTTTTTACGATTTTGACTCGACATCGATTGAACAGATGTCGGTATGAAAAGATTGATTTTTGGAAATTAATTGAATAGGACTTGCTAGGTTACCCAGGTATAATTATTGTATTAAATTTTTGACGATTTTAATTCAACATCAATTCAATGGATATTGGTACGAAAAGATTGATTTTTGGAAATCAATTGGATAGAACCTGCTAGGTTCTCCAGGTATAAAAAGATTGATTTTTAGAAATCAATTGGATACAGCTTGCTAGGTTATCCAGGTATAATTATTGTATTAAATTTTTGACGATTTTGACTGAACATCGGTTCAATGGATATTGGTATGAAAAGATTGATTTTTGGAAATCGATTAGATAGGACTTGTTGGGTTGTACAGGTATAAAAAAAAATTGATTTTTGGAAATCAATTGGATACGACTTGCTAGGTTACCCAGGTATAATTATTGTATTAAATTTTTGACGATTTTAATTCAACATCAATTCAATGGATATTGGTACGAAAAGATTGATTTTTGGAAATCAATTGGATAGGACTTGTTAGATTGTACAGGTGTAATGTATTCAATTTTTGACGATGTTCACTGAATATCAATTCAACGAATATCGGTAAGAAAATATTGATGTTTGGGAAGGTTTTCTCGAAGCGTGGGTATCTACATATGTGTTCTCGATGCAGAGAGAAGATGGGACGCATCGTGTAAACAGGCGGCTCGTTCAGCCAATGCTGTTTACGCGTCTGCCCGGACCAATTTACTCGCCGCCCACGATCAATTATCAGAATTACACGCGTTTCTAAGAAAAAAGAACCGTGTGCGTCCGACGGTGTTGCCTTGGGAACACGCGTCGTCCGATCTGGCACATGATTGACGTACGCGGCTGATCCCGTTTCCGATCTGGTTCGCTTTAATAAGACCGTTCTGCAGCTGGACCGAAGATAAATGGTCGACGAAGGTCAACGCGCGCATCATCGGCCATTATTCCTACCTTATAAAATGGAGCTGACCGATGGGGGTAGATGAACTCCGATTGCTGCGCGCAAGAACTATTTTCCACTCTTAATAATTTTAATCGATTGACCTTAATTTAAAACATAAAATACTAAACATAAATTGAACACAGGACATGGAAAATTATTGCAACCGAAGTCCGAGAAGTTATCGTTCGTCGCGATTAGATTGCTAGATCGAGAAGTATCTATGGCTGACTCGGCGCATTTTTCGCCAACTGCGATTTTATCGCAGGAAACGTAAATCGTGCGATTCCTCGAGTATCGCTGATTCCGCTCGAAGAACCTCTAATATTCTGCCGAGTTGGTGACTTTAAAACGACGTTGAATGCTTACTCGATAAAAATGGATTTTCAACACAAAATTGGCCTTCGGACGTAGTACATCGGCCTAGCGGAAGACTCATGATTTTCATTATTTCTTTCCTCTTCCAAATTGTACAAAGAAATTTACTCAAATTTGTTTACTTCGTCTGATACGAGCCCTATCAAAAGAAGATCAATCCACCGTCGAACCACGTCGACGAAAATTCTCACGCGCTAGACTGCTCTGTCGGCGAGCATAATCGAGCGGCGAGGAACAGGCCAACACGCCCCTGGTGCCAACACGCGGTAACCTTTTTTCTGACATTTCTACCTCGTGGCTCGGGTTCACCGGAAAGGTTAAGCCTTCGCGGGCTCGAATACCCCGAAGAGGAGAGAGAGAGAGAGAGAGACGAGGAGAAGAAGTCGAAGGAACCATCTCGTTGGCGAATGGTCTCGCACAGTTGTCCGAATCGACGACGTTCTTTGGTGCAACTTTTCCAGTCTCGTATTACGTGGACACATGCTGGGTCGACAGCCGATGTGGTGGAGTAATAATTACGCTTGCCTCATTACGGTTGATTGGCCACTGTGCGAAACCACGTGTACGTGACGGCGACTGCAAACGGCTTGTATACTTTTCGTCAATTTTGCTCGATGTTTTCTTTCCTAGATTTTCTTTCGAAATAATACAATTATACATTCTTTAGAATCACCGTGGCCTCTTCCACGGATCTGTAACTCTTCCTGTCGAAGGTCGAAGCGTTTGCTCCTCGAACCGTGTCCCGAGGTCGGCGTCGGACGACCGCTCGACCGTCACAGAAGCCAAGCTAGTCACCCAATCAGAGCGAGAACGAAACAAAAGAAAGGTGAAACGGCTTATCGGCCCGTGGGATCGACTGTACATCCTGTACCCTTCGCCATCGCAATCTTCTCCTCGCGGCGCAATTATTATTAATCCATCGTTAATTTCCTCTCGCGCCATCGTTCGAGTCCACTCGAACACCGCAATCCCCTTCTGGTGATCGTCTCGTGACCCAAAAACGGTCCGATGGACAAAGAGACGGCCGGATGGGTCACGAAACCGCCTTCGACCCCTCTCGTTTCCCAATCCTTCAATTCTGAACCCTTAGGAAACCAAATTGCCACCTACTGCGCCTCTTTAAGAGCGCTTAGAGTATCATACTCGTCGTGACTCAATATTGCGGGGCAAGGTATTAGGGTTAAATAGAGACGCGAATAAAATTGATTATACAGTCACGACATACAAAACCTTAGTCCACGATCGTCAGCCATGCGTGACTCCAGCAGGGAACGTCTCGATACAAAATTCTTCTCGGCTCATGAACTACCACCGATCCACGGTCGCCTTCGAATAAATCATACGTCCGATAAGACCGTTTCTAAGCCACGTCCAAGTTCATAGAATTATGATGCACGGTCCGCTAAGTAGATCACGCTAAGCTCGGAGTCACGGAATCGAGCCACGGAAATGAAGCGAACGAGTCACCGTGGACACGTCTCGCGAATCGAGTGTCGCTCGTCTAAGAGGATCGATCCGTTACCGTAATTCAACCGAGGATTTAATTGAAGCGATGCATCATAATCGTTTCCGCGGGGCTCGATTGGCGACGTCGCGTCGCGTCGTTTAGGGCTTCTCGACGGTGGACGCGATTCAGGGAAAGTCACACGCTCGTAAATCAGCCGGCGGTAATGGGCACCGTTAGATTTGCAATGATAATCCGATGGTAATGCATGCGATTCGCTCGAGCGAGCGAACGAGAAGATAATTAACGACCGCGCGGTCTCTCTAACTGCGCCGAGGAGTCTCGAGAGCAGTTCGCCGAACTATCGGCACACCGTCGACTCCATGATCCCATGGGGTATTTACGAGTTTGCGGACCGACGAAAAAGAAACACCGTCTTACCGTTTCGTAGCGACGATAATCTCTGCGCGGCGATTCTTGCCCAACCATTCTTTTCAATGACCGCTCATCCAGCCCGGTCGATTTCGACTTTCGAATCGTGAATTCGATGGCTGGCCCTAAACACCCGGTCGCCATTTCTACGGGAGACCGTGAGAAACAATGGACGGAACCGTAAACCGCTCGCCAAGGTTCAGGATACTGTACCGTTCGACTGCGAGTCGTCAGACAAGACAGTAAAACTGGAACCTAGATTTTTTTAAGACTCTGACGTGTTTAGAGGGTAACTAAAAGATTGGCGATTTTCTCAAGGATTTATTGATCTGTGGAAACAATGCTAGTCTACGTCTTAAATCACCGGAGAACCAACGTAATCCAACAGAAATCTGTTTCGTAAATGATCGGTGAAATCAGTGTTATCCTCTATTCTCGACTATCAGGTGATCGAGATGAGCCAACACAAATCCGAGTTTCAAATCTGAATGTCTAGCATCTAACGTCTAGCATCTGCCTACCGATCTATCGATCTCCCGGGCCACTTCCTCCAGAGTAGATCCTCGAAATGACCGGTACCGTTCTCGTCGAACCACCAAAGAATCAATAAAACACAGAAATCCTCGTTTTTGAAGACTCCGTGTAGCATTATGTCCAATGATCTGCGAAAGGGCTGCCAAAGGGTCGTCTGTCCGCCGGTTTCTCGGCGATCTATCGATCTCCCGGGCCGTTAATAAGCGTCTTATCGACAACACCGAGGGAATGCTCGCGGTTACCACTGATTCTGCTGATCGATCTCGGGATAAGCGGCCGAGACGTCGCGCAGCGGGTATAATGGATGACGCTGCGAGCGCGTCGCGCAGGCAGCGTCCATTTACCATTCAATTACGCCGCAATTATAGGATCGTGTGCGTTCCCCGTTGCAGGCTTCGTCCGCGATCCACGGGATCTCTAATTGACGACCGGTTAAACAAATGTCCGCGAAGATCCCCGCGATTGCGAAAACCAGTACCTTCGAGAACGTTCCAAAAACCAAGCGGTGTCTTTGCCACTGATCATCGTCGGAGACGTTCCTGCGGTACGCAACATCGAATCGGCGAATAAACGTCGCCAGGAATAATGTGACGAGTTTGGCGGAACGGCTGAAAAACTGGTAATCGCGAAAATGTTTGCGGAAAGAGTACATTTGAACGTTCGCAGGCTTCTCCGCTGGCCAATTCAATTTGTTAGTTTGGAATTAATGAAACGGCGCGCAGATAACGCGATGGGGACATAGATAAATGTTGTGCAGATCTTGTTGGTTGTTGGGTGAGCGGGATGAGATACAGACAAAATATTCTTACTGTTCCAGTAATGACGATAGACCCATTGTACATCCCCCAACATCGATACTGGGTTTACGGAGCATTAAAAGCGACTATACTACATTTTTGTCATTTTTTTAGAATATACTGTACCCAAAATTATAAATATTATGTATAAACCCAGTGTTAAGGACAGCAGGCTCATTAGAAGTCTCTCATAATCAAAACCATTAACCAAAATATCAAGACTCACCCTTGAACAGCATGCGGGGGTGCAGGTCTGGGCGGGGGTGGCAGCGACTTCCTGCCAGGAGTGTTCTGTCTAGGCGCAAGCGGCGGAGGTGGCGAAGTAGGCGACCCAGATCCACTGAATCTCTCGGTAGGACACTGTGGCTGAGGCTTTTGTTTGGGGGCATCGATATACTTCGGCGGCAAAGCATAGTAATTTCTCTGAGCAGCATCCCCGTGTCGTTGGTGATGGTTTCCCATGTACTTCGGTGGCTCGTGATACTTCTGAGGGTTGGACTCTGCAGGGAACATCTTCGAGTTGGCTTCGTAACCCGTCTTCACTGGGCTACCGATCGAAAACGCATGACTCGCGCCTTCCAGGTACTTGGAGGCACTCTTCTGGTTCTCAGGGACAGGTAGATAGTTCGGTCTCGTTGATTGGTTCGCCTGGTTGCTGGATGAATTCTTGTCGACACTCTTGGGCACCTGGGGCTGAGGTCTCTGGCCCGAAGATGACTCCAGTCTCTGGGAGGACTCGTTCCTCGGTAAGCCAGAGACGTCGAGCCTGGAGCTATCCACTCTCATGGACTCCTGTCTGATGATTCTCGGCTCGACAGGCACTTGGGGAGCAGGCCTCTGGTTCCCGGAATCGCTATAACGCTGGGAGATGAGATCAGGGAGCTGTGCCGGGGGTCTGTTAGCGAAGGACCGTTCTTCGGATATCCTCCTCGCTGGAGTCACTCTTCCGTTCACCATCAGCTTCTGCGTGGAGGGGTATCTCAAACTAGACCTCCCTGTGGCTACCATCCGGTGAGTAGCAAACCCAGCAGAGACACCGTTCTCGAGAACTAATTCAGATTCTGCGTGTTTCAGAGCTATAGCAGCTCTGACGAACTGATGATCTTGCTCCTGAGGAGTCTTGGTAGGAGAGTTAGGAGACGACTTTCCTGAAGAAGTAGATTTTTCGAGCTCTCGTTTGCTACCATGCTTCGATCTTCTCATCGAGTGTCTCTCCAGCTTGTGTCTGTCGCAGGACCTGTCCCTGGCCTTGGGCTCTTCAGGGTGATGATTAGGCTTTCTCTGAGAGTCGGTGAAACAGTCTTCGCTGAGTTCTGGGGGCGGAGGAGGCAGCGGATCATCGCAATCGTGCACCTCGTTCTCAGTGACGGTTGGGGGTGAAGGCGGAGGCAAGTCTGGGCTAGGAACACGATCGTTATACACGTTCCTCAAGTGAGGTTTCTTCGGCGGCCTCTCTGGGACCCAATCGTCAATGGATATAGCTGGCCCAACTATCACCGGGCCTAATAGATCCGTAGATAAACTACCACAGCTGTTGCTGTGCTGATGCTTCGGACTCGGCAAGTCCCCGTTACCCTGATTCTGACTTCTGTTAGCATTGTCTCTCCAGGCACCGCTGGCATAGTCGGAAGCAGAGCTAGCTCGTCTAGAAGACGATGGTCTGGGACGTGGGGGCGGCTGTGGAGGTGGACTCTGCGGAGCTGGAGCAGTTCCCTGGGCTAGTTGAGGCTCGGATCGCCAAGAAGCTTGATGATGACGCTCGTAGAACGATAGCAGAGCTTTTTTCTGTATAGCTTTCAGTGTTGGGTCCGAAACTCGGTGACGTTTCTCAGGATCTAGGTAGGTGTAGCGCATTTGCTGCTGTTGCTGCTTCTCTAACTCGTTTATGCGTTCCGCGACTGACATCTGGGGCTGCTGGGTGGATGGCATCCTGGAAGAAGAGAGTACGATTAAATCAAGCACGAACTACCGTCTCGTATTTAGAATTTTTATGATGAAATTAAAATAAAGGACTCGATCGACTTCATCCTGCTACCTTGAAGACGGAGATGACTCCTGAGGCTGCGTGGTGCTAACAGGGTACAGTTTCCGCTGGTTCCTCTCTCGATCCAGATAAAGAACACTCTCGGAATGATGTCTCTGCGGAGTCTGCACTCTGGCACTATGAGCAATCAGCTGTTTGCTGCAGGACAGTCCATTAGCCTGGCTAACATCGGACATAGACCCGTGTATAGGATTCCACGTCTCAGGACTCTGAGGACTCGTCGGTTGACGAATAGGGCTCTGCGGCATCGGCTGGGTAAGGGATCCATATTTATCGTTCTCGATCCTCATCGATCCATCCCACTCGGAACTGCTCTGCGATTTATCCAACGATTCCTCGTCGATGTTAGACTCTTGCCACTTGCTCTCACGAACCGTGGACGCATCAGCAACGTTCGTTGAAGAACTACAGTGGCTGATCACTGCAGGCAAGCTAGATCTTCCTTGAATCTGCTTGTTGCGATCGTTCATAGAGACTTGCCACTTGTCAGGCCATTTTTCACTGTGTCTGCCCTTGGTGGTTGGAGACAGCCCGGTACTGCTCACATCGCTCATAGAACCTTGCCATTTGTCGTGGCAACCGTTGCTCGATTTTTGAGGGAGGATCCCACCGTTTACGCTGCTCACGTCCGACATTGATCCATGGTGCCAACGGTCCGACGTGCTTTGACGTGCTGGCAGGCCGCTCGAGACGCTCACGTCCGACATCGAACCGTGCCATTTCAGGGTCTCGCTGCTCGATGCACTGCCACTGGAGGTGGTCACCACGCTGTCTCTGCCTTCTCTGGAGGTGTCCTCCCATGTGGAAGTTGGTCGCTGTGCTACTGCCTCGCTGTCTCTTCGCAGTCTGGAAGATTATTACGTCTGAGTAGAAGAGTTCATGATTGTTGATAGAAGATTGAAGAGGATCGCGAAGATTGGTACCTGTCGAGGAACGGGGTGTTCGTTGTGGAGTCTACGCTGGAAACATAACTATGGTAGCCTTCGGATTGTGCGTAACTGGCTTGCTGTGAGTGCTGCACCCTCGTGTACTCCTCCAGACCTGCTTGTGTCAGCGTGGCCTCTCTGTATATATCCACCTGCGCCAAAGAAATTTGTTACAATTAATAAAAAATATACAACGCGAGTATAGACCGTATTTAACGTTTCAAGAACAAATTTAATTTAATTTGTGAAAGACATCGACGCGTGGTAAGACGCGTCGTTCGGGAGACCTGAACGCGCGGTAAGACAGTTCCGTCGATTAAGATTAAACGAAAGTAACTAGAATTTACCTGCGACACCTGGGGATCCTGGTAGCTTCTAACGTAAGCCTCCAGGTCAGCGTGACTGAGGGTCTGAGCGGTCTGCTGCTCGCGTTCAGGCGGCGATGGGACGACGTACTCTTCGTCACCCAAAGCCTTACCCTCGCGATCAACACGGGGCCATAATCTCGGCTCCTCTTCCACATTGGCCCTGTTCCGAGACTCGAAAGTCTCCGCTGGGATCTTCTCGCATCGCTCCATGACAGTCTTCAGCTGCAACGAGGAAAATCGTTGTTCCGTCTATGAGCCATTCGAAGAAACTGTTACTGGCATACCCTAAGAACTAGGATCTCAACCGCGTGTACGCTGACTGCGTAATTCATTACGTAATGGCGCGTTGTTCGAGGTTCACCGGGGACCATAATCGTTGAAGCTAAGCGTTTCGCTTTTTCGATTGAAAGTCAAATGGTGTCGTCTAATTACGCTAATGAAGAAATCTTGTTAGAGATAAATCAACCAATTAAAATCGCAATTCGTTTCTCTGAAACTTCCTTGCTCTTCCGTTGAAATTTGCTGGGTCTCGCTGGGTCCCCGTGGACCCCGTGCAGCGAACAACAGGGCCCGTGTGTGTTGCCACGAAATTGCTGGCCTACTTCGCCGGCTGGCGACGATTATGTCACTCGCGGAGAGAAAGGAGGGTGCGCGGGTGTGGGAGATTAATTGTGTTTGTCGTTTTAGGGCGCAGCACGATCTTGCCAAGGTTCTGACCTACGTTGGGGCCCGATGCTTAACGCGACACGCTCCCGGGGCCAATTAAACTTCCTGGGCCCGTCGCGAAACCACGCGCGCCGATTAAAACGCGCTGGAAACGGAACGATAACGCCTCTCTCCTTCTTTCTCTTTTTCTATCGGCTCTCTCTCTCTCTCTCTCTCTCTCTCTCTCTCTCTCTCTCTCTCGTGACTCGTTAACACCGTCGAAAGTGCTTCGCCTCCTTCCAAATGAGTTTTCAATTTCGTAACCAACTGCGACGCACGAATACTCGCCACGCCGACACGTACACGCGGACGAATTACCTTACAAAACGTAATTGGCACGGTGACGTATCGCTTTCGGAGAAACGCTGAGTGTTTCTGCATGTGCTCTCGGAGGATGAGTCAATGGTCTACCAATAGGAGTGACGGAAAGTGAGAAGCTTTTGGTCTATTGGACAATAACCAATTTTTTCAAAATTGCATATGAAAGAATGTGCATCTATGTACGAAGAAAATTAGCGACCCGATACGAAATAACTAGACCGCGGATCTGTTATTTCTTCCCTTAATGATTTTAAAAGAGAAGAAATTATATATTGACATCTTCAATTTTTAATTTAAATCGAAATGGAACGAAACAATCCACGATCAACGAAAGATAAAATTCTGGTTCATTATAAAATATAGTCAAGAAGGCAGAGCAAGATCCTGTCTGATATCAATGAGCTTTCAGGAGCAGCGTTAAATAAATTGGTTGTAACGATTCGGCTATTTGTGAAGGTCTAGCAAGTTCGTGGAAGTTCGTGGAAGTTCTCGAGCCTCGATATTCGTTTTGGAAGGAAATAATGATGGATAGGAATGAGAATGGACGTTACCTGCTGCGTGAACGCAGGATTGGGCCTCTTCGTGTGCGGTCTGGTGTATTGGGCTGGCTTCTCCTTCGGGTAATTGGTGTGATCGGTCCAGGACTTGGAACGATGGGATCCGCTGTTGTGACCTGCGCCGTGAACGTCCTCGTCAGGGTGTCTCTCCGGCGCACTGGGCCACGATGGGTATTTCTCGTGGCCAGGCCCATAGCAAACTCCTTTGAGGCTCGAAGCGTCTCGGACCGGTGGCGTTGGCGGTGGCGACGCTTCGTCTCTCTCGTTGAGAGGCAGCGTGAAACTGTCAAATCCGACGCTCTCGCTGTACCTGTTGCAACAGATGAAAATCATCCTTCATTTTCACCCTCGAACCTTCATCCTTCGTCGATCTATCCATACCTCCCACTGTTTCATTTTATACATTCGCGAAGCAACTTATAAAATAGATGAATTCATCCTTCATCCATCGACACCTTCCACTCTTCGTTTTCCAACTTTTATATGAAATTCTACTGTTATACGATGGGGCGAAAAATGTTTACATAAAATACTTTTTAGATTTTGCAATCGTAAATATCAATTTATACGTTAATTATAAAATCGTAAGAGACACAAGTAGTTTACCGCCATTCGTGCGATCGATTTGCATTATTCGTCGCTAGAATTGCCGTTTGGCCCACTGTGTGCCGGTCTCGGCACTGAATGTTCCCCCAATTTGTCAACCGAGCTCGCTAATGCCTCGCCGGCACGATCAACAAACAAATCCCCTAGCCCATCCGCAATCAATATTCATTAGCAGCGGCGGTACCGCGCGAAATGACAGTGTAATTTCGCTTGGCCCCTCTCTCTCTCCAGATTAACGTCGAAAAATAAGCAAACGCGACGTCGCGCGTCGAGTCCATTAAAAGTCCGGTATCCTAAGCGAATAAATAAGGACTAGCAGCAGAGAGGCAGGCGAAGTTTTCCCGTGCTGCCCGTAATTATACGTCGGGCGATATAGTGTTCAGGGACATGGAAGCAATCCCTGGGTGCGACCTCTCGCTAGATTAGCTGAATGAATCACTCATAAAACGCTATAACCCGGTAGCTGCTGGAGGAACGGGTATTACCCGTGTACCATCCCGATGTCATTGAACCACTTTATTACCGGGATACGTGGCCGCCGCATAATTTATGGAATAGTCAACAAGTTCAGCGTAACTGGAATCACGTATAATCAGGCTATAATTGCAAGCGTCGTTACTCGAGGTCCAGGGGAAGCATCGTTGGCTGCCGTTCAGACGTAATCGCGAAATCTAAGTGTGCCGGGACTAATACAGAAAACGTCTAATTGGCTGCCAAACGGTATCTCTTATCTGGCCCGCAAAAAACCTGCCCGGCAGAGAGCCAACAACCGTAGAAACTTGTCTCTCATTAGCGGAACAATTAATTCCCAAGTAATAGGGGTTGATTCGACGACTGACCCTCGATCGTGGAATCGGGCCACCGAACCAATGTCATAAACACTTGCTGCAACACAGTTGCTTGCGAGAATTCTATCTGTTGCAATTCGGAGCATGATTTTATTGCCGAGCGTTGCATTTGTCTCAAGTATGTTTACATTGTAGGTACAGCGCGAAGCGAACGTGGGTCGATCGTATCGTTGCATTAGAATGAAATGCGGTCAGGCAGCTAAGAATAGACTGCGGATGTTTATGGAAATATGTTGTATGTTATGGAAATATATAATAACGTTGTTTCGTCGTTATATTAATGGTCGACCGTGATTGGGAGCTAACGGTGATCGTGACGAACCGAATTAATTTCTGTTCGTTATAATATTTATTTTTAGTTGTACTTGAAAATCCAACTTTATTTACTTCTTCTCCAGCTCCATGCTCCATAAAACCCAGTTCAGCAGTCTCCTGCCATTCCACAATAATACAAGCCCCATCCATCGCTGTTTACTGTCCACAATTAACTCAAACTACCAATTAACCTCCTTACAGCCCTCCAAAAAATGAGTACATCGCTCAGACTTCTTTATCGCGATGCCATTACAAACTTTGTTCAAAAAATTGATTAGCGTCCCTATTAATCCCAAGTTTGAAAGCCTATTAGCCGAACCAATGGGCAACATATATTAAAAGAATTCCTCCAGGAATCGATGCTCGCGAGTTCGGCTTGAGAAGGAGAAGAATCTACAAGGAAGAAGAAGAAGAAGAAGCAGAGAGGTGGAGGGTTGATTGGAGGCCTGCGTACCCGCTGTCGTTTTTGTAGCCAGCAGTATTCTTCTTGTGACTCTCGTTGTAACCGGGAGCCGTGGGTTTCTTAGCCTGGTTGCCAGGCTCGTGCTCCTCGGCGGACCTCCTGCCGTCGTTTCTGCGCCTGCTGGTATAGTAATCGTTTGGTAGCGCCGAACGGGACGGGCTCTGCTTGAGGGCATAGCCTTCCGGAGGATACGACGTGGCACTCTTGAAATTGGTAGGCTCGGCCCCGTGGCCGTGGCTCGCGTACTTGTACGGGCCCGGAGGACAGGAAGGTGGGCCCGGGGCCTCATCCTGGACTCGATATCCTGGCGGCGACGGCTGCAGTTCCGTCATCGTGTAACCGACGTCCCCGCCATCCGGGATACACCTGGAACATCCAGCAAAAACAAGCCTGTTAGCTCCGAAGACCTTCTCGAACTCTCCATCGATGATTAGACTCGATTAACATTAACGGTTAACAACTCTTTCTCTTCTGCTCTTCAAGAAAACTTTCATTTGTTCGTCGTCGATTTATACCGATTTGTTGTCTTTCCTAATTCTAGAAAAGAATGGCGGCTATACGTATAATTGATTATTGAAGCTGTATTCTTTATAATTTAACCGTTGAATTTTATTTTCAAATCGGGCACGAACTTGTTCAATCATCGGATACGTTTTAAGCTGTTCATTTTCAAACTTCGGAACGGGATTTACGACCTCGCGAAATTCGACGTACGGATTTACGGTACTCGGACGCTTCATTTGTCTTCTGGAAACGGCCCAGCAGGATCCACGGCGATCCAGCTGGATCCCGGATCGCGTGCCCGGTACAAACAGCACTGTACTAATCAATTTGTTCGCGGGGAGAAGTACATTGTCCGGGAGTAGGCGCGAGCTCGTAGAATCGAACGCTAGGCGTGTCCGCGTCAAGATAAAATCCGAGGAAACCTCTCACCGGTGCGCCTTGTTTAACCTAACAGCCGCGTTCCGGGCCCGTGCGAACAATAATGAGCCGACGCTAATAGCGACGCCGTTCTATCGCCGTCGATCTATAAACTCGATGTAATCCCATTTCCAAATTACGGTCGACCTAATGATACGCGAATATACAACACAGGCGAAGCCGCGCCTCATTGACACCTTGCTAACAAGGATCGATTGTCTTGAAGGTGGGGCTCGATGTTCCCACGTGTACAACCAGTGGCCGTGCTCGAATTAATTAGAATTAGTTGTCGGGGCACCGTGGACATTTTCATGCAATTTATGTGCGACTTTTTCAGCCGTTCGATCGGCAAATATCGAATCAGCGACGATTTCATTTGAATTTCTTGCAGGAATTTTCTAATTGAGGAATTTTTAGCCTGTTCTAGTTTTGATGGAGCGAGCTATGTAAACGTGGAATTGCGCGCAGTGGACCGTCAGAATGCGTTATTAGGATGTAACGGTCTGGTTAATTATTTCGTTGGCTGGTGAATTTTTGTCGTTTAACATCAAGCGATTTAGTTTTAGTAGTTCTACAGGCCTTAATCGCGATCTTAAAAGGATTCGGTTACAGCGCTCGGTTTAATTGATTTAATAAAAGAACGATCATTTTTAATACAATAGCGGTTTTATTAGGAATTCTGTTCAGACGGAGTAGGATCTCGAGGAATGTAGAAAATGAAATTTTATCTCGTACATATGTTCCGTTCAAATTTTAATAGCCGCTCGGGGAATGCGCATTGCATCGTACGGAAATAGAATTCGAGTAGAGAATGCGAGTCGTTTCGTTGTTTGCGTGTAATACAGATATGAGCGCAGCAGTGCGGCAGCGGTAGCACGCTGGTCGAGTGATTTCAATGCGTGGTCGAGTGGTGTCGCTCTGGGTTACGCATAGCAAGCGAGCATTCCTCGTATGGCATTAATTCAACCAGTCAGGTATTTTAGTTATCTTTCTTACAGTCATACTTTGTGAATGTAATCGGACCAATTAACCACTCTAATTTCCAGAAGGCAGACTCGTAAATTTTACTGGAACACAAAACCCGTGTTAGCTGCGTTTTCCATCCAGCAATGTTGGTCGAACAAATTAATAGTTCGTAGAACATTATTCGATACCACTGCTTACTTAACTTCGATTGGCTGTAATTTCTTCTGTTTTATTATCTTTTGCGTGGTTGAATTGTTTGCTTAACGTTCGTTCCTTCTTCAAATACTTTCTTCTTTTTTTGCAGCATTGTAACACCAAATTGTAAAGCGAAATGGATCCGTTTCGAGGTCTGAAGAGGTTAAATAAAAAAATTAAATCTCGTCCGGGTCTTTCAGAAAATCTGGCAACCACGAGGCACCATCTTCGACCAGTTTCAGCTAACGGATTACTTTCATTTGTCAGCGAAGAAAAATTGCGACCCACGCTGTCTCGCGAGACGCTTTCGTCGTGCGGGACGGAAACGGTAACATGTCGTATCGATCGTCATTTAGCTAGCTGGAGATCTGGGTCATCCTTGTGCTCCCGAAGATTCGCGGTTCGACGAACAATCGGCCATATATCATCGGTTATCACGACGGATCCGTTGATGACAGAGATACGGATAGAGGGCCCCGTCCCAGATTCTTCCTTGTTTATTCAGTGGTCGTCGTGTGTCCGAGCACAATCGGCCGTCGTTACGGCGACGACGATTAAGATCGATGACGTTTACCACCAACGGAGGAAGAAGAAGGCATCCGAGACCGTTTTCTATGGTCACTGGGTCCAAATGAAATCGTGAAAGGGAGACGAAGGAGAATGTTTCGCGGGCCGGACCTCGTGACGATGTATATTTATGTTTATGCGCATATGCAACCGACATTATGGCAGCTGCAAGTTCAGAGGATACAGTCACTGAATCATCGTGGTCCCGATTTTTTCAGGGGAGCAGAAGTTTATAAAACTTTTATCGGAACCATTTATTTTTAACGATTTTCTTAACTCTTCGTAGTCGGAGCTACTTCAGCTCGAAAATTAAACGTTTCTTCTGACTTGGAATAATTCCATTCTGTACGATTCTTTTCATTTTATGGATATAAGATTGATGTATCAACCGTTTAGTTTTTTGGACGTCGAAAAATTGAATTTTCACCGCTGCTGCGAACAACGCGACAGCCATACGCGTTTACGAATTCATTTCGAGCTGGGACAAAGGCGACAGGGAGCAGCGAATCGTCCGAATTCCCCTGGCATTATAAAACATCGCGTATTTCAGTCGAAAAAGGATCGTAACTCTGTCTGCGGCGGGTCTATTCAGGCTGGTTGTTATTATGCAAAACTACGGCGCCGACACGCCCACCATAACGAATCCAATTTAACGCACGCTAAAGATTGCGAGTTCCTAGTGTGTACCGGTCCGCAGAAGCAAGCGGCAGCATGCTTTTATATTGAATTTATTAGTCGTGAAAGCGACTGTTTGAACCGCGAGCGGTTTATAGTTTGTCGTGCTTTGTCAAATTCGAGGGTCGCGCCTCCGTTCGCCAAAATGGCGGACGTTGCATCGCTCGTACAATATCGCTAACTTATTACGACTTGTCAACGCGCACCATAGCGTATTTATCAACACCCGAGAGAACCCGACACTCGCTCATTAGCCTAACCGAGTGCCGGATCGCTACCAACTCGCGGAACGATCGCTTATTATCGGTTTTTACAAGCCGGGGCTCATACTCGCGCATACTTTCGCTCGTTACTAAATCGTTCGGGCATTTTGCAACCGTTGAAACCGCGGAATGCGCGCGCGAAACTTCGAGCTGGACGTCTTGCCTTTGTGTCTCGGTACGGGAACGTGATCCTTGCGATATCCTGCTCTCGGTGGATGCTGTTTCGGATCGATTTGTTACGCGCATTTTGAAATCACCGTCTGGACGAAGGTTGATCGAGAATGAAACTGGAAATGCACTCACGCCGATGCCTTTTTTTGTAGGAAATGAATTGCGGTTTAATGACGTGTAACAACGCTGTTCAATTTTTTGGTATCTTCAAGAAGTATCGATTGGGCGTGGATTAATCTTAACAAATACGGAAATTTTGTTAAAAGTAGCAATTATTACTGTATAGGCTACGTAGAAAATGTTAAAAACGTTGTTGGGATCAGTGACAAGACTCGAGGCCAATTATCCTGATGCCTCGGCGAGTCGCATGACAGCAGACAACAAAATATCACGGTGCAGTGGTTCTTAGTAATAGTTTAATAGTAGTTGCAGTAATCGCATTCTGCCTGACTCTGTCTGCGCGCACGCAACCCTAAAGACGGAACGTGTAATTTCAACTGTCGGAACCGTCAAAACTACAAACGAGAGAGTCATTTTCATGGGGGAACGTCTGCTGAGATCGATGACTCGTTCGGAGTCTCAGGAGAAGCAAACCTCGAAAATTTTCAAACAAAACATAAATATTTTCATGCGCACGAGATTGATGTAATACCTCGTACATAAATGTTTGGTAATCGATTTAGGTACCAAGGTATTTTTAATAATTTAAGCAATATTTTGAATAATGGTACAGCAATTTTTAGCGGTGACTCTGAACCGCCACTCGAGTGCCGAGGGTTAATAATCCATAACCGAAGATGGCCCTTCAGAAAATACTTGAAACGCTCATCTGCATCTCCGAGGGACCTCAACACGCAGCACATTACAGCGATGCCTCCAAACCCATCGGAATAACGCAGCAGCAATATAAATTGCTGGATAATATTCCGAACGCCGTAGATACGGTTACCGCTCGGACGCAACAAAAATCGTAAAACCGATTCAAGTATCCTTGAACCTCTCATCTCGTTGCCATATTCCCCATTCGATCGTCAGCAATCTCGCCCGATAGTCTCGTATTATAGAACCCTTTGAAACAGTTTAACAAAAAGAGACGTGCATGCCAAAGTAATAGTGTGGAGTTTTAGTTGAAATCCTGGAAGCCGTTTTCGAGATTACAAAGTAAGGAGCGTCGGGATTCCATTGAAACGGTCCGAGACGAACAGAGTCGGATGGCGGTGATCAGTAATTTTTTACCCGGTCGGATTCTTCCGTGGAATCACTATAACGCCGCGGTATAGTGGTCGAAACGCGATCGAGGGAACGAGATTACACGCGCTCTCGCGTAAACGATTCTCGCGTTTATGAATCGCGTTTCGTCTGGGGAATAGGGTGTGGGGGAGAACCGGGGGTTGGCTAATAAACTCATCGGAACGGAGTGGAGCAGCGCAACAAAACGAACTCGCGTGCACGCGAGCCTAAATTATCAGATCGTTGCCGAGACCCGACGAAAAACGAGCAACAAATCGAGCCGTGCCTGAATGAAGCTGGCGAGAGCGCGTGCGACAAGACTGATCTGAATGGGACGAGGTTGTTCGGTAGAATTTAAAGTTTTCAGATTGTACATAATGTATGCGAGTAATTAAGAGTTAAAACTCTCGGTATTTTCTCGTAATTTTCAAATTTTGAGTTCAACGCGCAACCTGAAGACATCTCCGCACAACTTTGGGATTTTAATCCTGTCGTTAGTCCGCTGTTCAGCGACGAACGAAATTCCAAAATGCAACGATACTTAATTTATTGGAAAATTCTGATTTTTATATGTGTCTGATACGATGGTGAGCCTATTGAACGTTTATTTCAAAAGATTTTGGTTTCTACAAAAATTGATGGGACACCCTGTCCAGCAAAACGAGGCTTGCACGTTATACTCGGACTAGCAAATTCCACGAGGATGTCGCACACACCGAGGGTCATTCCCTCGCTCGTCCTGGCCTCGAAACACTATACCGCGCGCGCGCAAGCCACCGATTCCGTGAACTTATTACACGGCCGCCTAACAAATCCACTGACAGCCGTTCCTCACCGGCCGGGATTCCGACGGTCGCGACCTTGCAATCCGAGTCGGCGCGATAAACCTGTTGGCAGCCAGGTGAGGAAAGACAGAGTGAACAGCGAACAAGGGAGGAACAACCCTCCCTTGTCCCTTGAAGGGACGAGCGCGTGCTCCGGCGGATTTATCGCAGCGAAACTCGAGGCGACGAGAGACGGCCTCGCTCGCAATTAACTCTCGTGATTTAGGAGCGACCGTTTTAACTCCACGGACCATCTTGCTTGTCCTGTGACGTCTTTTTCTGGGATAATTATTCGGTCGAATGGCCGAATTGTTTTCCGAGAGGACGGAAAGTAACGTCTCAGACCTCAAATTGGGGTAAAAAGTCCATTTCATTGAATATCTTCGAAATTATTAGGCCTGGACGAAAATTTCGAAATGCAATTTGCGCGTCTTCGAACGACGAATCTTTTAGTATAAAATCAATTTTTTAAAAATAATTTGTTTGAAAGTTGGTTGATTTAATGGAAGTTACATGTACAATATTTGCAATGGATCGGGATTAAATCGCGTTCAAATGCAACGCTCTGAACCTAACACATATTTTCCTTACGAATGCATAGAATGCACAGTGCACAGCCTAATTATAATCCTCTACGACACAGTGAATCCACGAAGACGATAGTCCTCGGACTCCTCAGCACCGCAAGGATCAATTAGGGGAATAAGGAAGCGGTATTCACGCGTGTTTCGCAATTTTTAAGATCCCGATGCTGTCTAAGGGGATCGTGATAAGCTCGAAAACGTGGAAAGCAGGATTCCAGGCATCATTGGTCCATAATCATCGAGAACAGACGTCGATCTCGGCACGTAAACGAGAGTAAATGAAATATTCCGCGTGCCGGTTACCGTGATCAACGTTCCACCGTTGTTTCCGGCAGCCGTTCGCTCGAAAAGTCGCGATTACCGTAAATCTTTTCTTACGCAACGGCATTAAGAGGCCCATATCAGCTTTTACACCGGCTGCGCGCGTGCTATCGGCTCGCATAAATTCGCGCACGGGGCCGGTATTACGATGCCAGGTCTGCCTACGAGAGCTATTTTCCGTTTCCGAGCTGATTAACGGGCGCAGATCCCAAGGGATCAACAAGTAACGAGGCTTTCCAGTGGAGTCGAGAGATTACCGGTAGACACGCGTCGAACTGCGACGACGCTTAAGTGCTTTACATGCGATTATGCACAGACGAACACTAATCGACTGAACAGAATTTCGTAACAAGCGAGAACGCGCTGGTTTCAAAGAAAGTTCGAAATCATGTCGAAAAATTGACTAATCCTGAAACGTTGGACAAACGAAAAGCACAATAACAGTACAACATGATCTTGCTCAAACCATTTTTACTAAAACATTTTATGGCTATACAGCTGAGAGGGTGCTCGATAACATCGTTGGCAAATAGAATTGTTATAAACATTGAACAAGCAGAGATAATAAGTATATCAACTACATTTCCTCGATATAAATATGCTCGATAATATTCATGTATTAGAAGTTACTTTGTATCTAGAGTTTTATTAATTATTTTTACTAAAAAATTAGGTGGTCAGCTAGTGAAAGGAGTGCTCGTGGACATGGTTAGCAAAAGGAATTGTTATGAACATCAGTTAGAAATGAAACAGTTAGAAATAATAAATTTATCAATAATTGTCACGGCGATCGATCTCGATCGATATTCGATCAGGTGGGGAGAGTTGCGCATCGCTGCGCACGTTCCGCCTGAGCTCGGCGAGAGCGCTCAGTCAGTCAGTCAGTCAGTCAGTCAGTCAGTCGGGCCGGGGGTGTCGGCAGGAACGGTCGGACTCTGGGACCAGGAGGTCCATCAGGGGTCATCCAAAGCTACCCTGACCAACCCTTGAATACCGGATCGAGTAGTCATTCCCTCTCCTCCTTTTCCTCTTCCACTATCCCATTCCACTACCATAAGCACACTCCAGCGTCCCCCACTAATCGTAAGACCGTACACTGGTCGCGCAACGTGTCACATATTGCTCTGGTCATCAGAGATGGGGTAAATTATATTCTCTTGGATTTCCTCCTGGAAAGAACCTCCTGGAAGGAATATTGGATTCGTTCCGATTCCCTTCCAGGTCTTTTGTGCAGCAAACTCTTCGTGGCGAGACCTAGGCAATCGGTATTATCCTCTATTTGTAAGAACTTCTAGTATCTTACAAGTAGGGGATAATATCGAGCTAATTGCTGCACACTTAGAATTTGCGTTGATATCGTATACTAGAATGCAAGACATGCTAGATTTGAGAACAAATTTTGATTTGAGAAGATGAATTAAGAATTTGTCAATTTTATAACGAGATATCGGAATTCTTTTGAAACTAAAGTGCCCCTATCGTATTGCGAGAACTTCAACCGTCAATTTAAAGTTAAGATTTTAAACCTTCGAAATTTCAAAAATCCACATAGCGATACATTTCGAAATCGTCTCGAATCTCCCCTTGGCAATCCATTTCATGTATGGCTCTGAAGACACGATCATGTTCGCGAGACCCATGAATCGCGAGTCCCACGATGCGAGGGTGTTCGATCGATAGTTATTTACGATCACATATTAATCTCGGCTTCTCTCGCCGACAACGAAATCAGAAAGTTCGTATTCGCCGTGGCGCGACTGCGCCGAAACGGTACGTATCTTTCGCGCGGCGTGCAAAAGGTTCGTGATTTCACGTTACATCACGTAATTAATGCGATTCGCGTTCGTCGATCGGGCAGGCACACGTGTAATTCAGGGGAAGAACGATCGAAAGCAAGCGTAGTAGTATACCGTGACCGAGTCGGATTTAATTCTCCGTTGATCCGCGCGGGCTATTTTAATCGCGAGGCAACGCGGAATTAATGGCGTCGCTCGGGCATTTATCAAGCTGCCTCGAAGATAAAGACGTTCCGATGATGCCGAGGCGTGCGATACAAACTCCGCTATTAAACCGGTGAAAGTTTCGAAGGGATTCGCTGTTTATATTGGATTACCGTTTAGACAACTTCGAAACGAGCACCCGAACGAATCGGGCCTGCACGATCTGTCCGATGCATGACGACCCTTTCGGGAAACAAACTCCGAAGATAGTTCGATTTGTTGACCACGACTTATTCATTCCGGAGTGTTTAAGTTTGTTTTTATTCTGTGCGTGTTCAAATATCTATCTTGAAAATAAAACATTTCTTTCGACCTAGAATAATTCCATTATATATGATTTCTTTTCATTTCATGAATGTGAAATTGATATAATACCTCGTACAATAGTTAAATGCGTAGAAATTGATTGGATACCAACATATTTAAGATCATCCTTAGAATCAAACTGCTTGGAAACGAAATCTCAATAAACGCCTTCATCGATTCTTTACAGCCGATAGGAGGGTCGATAATGTTCTTCAAAGTGTCGAAACGTTTCGGTGTACATTTTTAAATACGACAGAATGTTCGTTCCTAGGAGCTGGATGAATTAAAATAGATAAGTTGTACAGGAGAAACAGAGACAGCGTCGAAACAGTATCTTCGACGATCGGTATCTCGCAGCTCGTTACACCGGCAATTTCAACGTTCGTTCTGTTAATTTCCCCGAACAATGGACGACTATAAAAGACAACATCAGACTGGAAAACCACGGTCCCTCCCACTCGGACAGAATCTTCGCACAGCGTGCCACCCCCGCACCATTCGACGGCTATCGAATCGTAATCGATTCAGGGATTTTTTTCCGGTGGAGAATCCACGGATCAGGAATAATTGGTTGCAGAGATCCGGCTTGTTCCGGATGGGACGCGATTCACGATGCATCGTAAAAGGAAGCAAAGGAGCCGATGGAAAAACAATGAAGGTCAGCTGGCGCGGGTCGCGTTCCTCGCGTCGACACCGGGGCCTGCTGGGCCCACAGAAAAAGAAATTGACGAGGAATGCGGGAGGGGGCCCGTTGCAGAATGCGAGAAAGACGTACGAGGGGCCTTATCGTCTCCGCGTCTATTTCTCGGCCGCAGCCTTGCAGCGGTAAATTCAACGCGAGCCCTGTTCCCAGTCAGCGAAGACGTTGATTATTCTACGAAAGCAGACAACGATTATCGACGAGGCTCGTAAGTTGTGCCACAAAATTTAATTTTCAAAATGTACGACTTCAACCAAGGTTCGGAGGAGCATCCTTGTTTTCATTTTTATTTATTAACCTTTTTGCGTTCGAAGCTGTTTCAAGTTTGTACACGATTTACGCGACAACGATGAAATTTTTCGATATAACCACAGCGATGTAAAAATTGTTTCACATGATAAGGCTCCAATCAACTCTACAAAGACAAAGACAGCAATAATTATGTTTCCCACCTAAAGACAGTATGCAAACGATTCTAACCGCTGATCCACGCAATCGGTGCATTCGGATTCGACCGAGGACTAATCAAATCGTCGAGATCCAATGGCAAAGGTCTCCGGCTACTTCTACAGTGGCAAAGGCAGCAACAGTTATGTCTCCTATGTAACAGGCAATAGTGTAAACGCTCGCTAGACGTAAAGAGCGATTTACAGGACAGTACGACAGAAGACAAACCAATCGAACGATAGAATTCGACGTCGAGCGCCGTCCTACGCCACTGGGCGTGCACAATTCCAAAGGCTTCCTCGAGACACCGGCAGGATGCACGCGTGGCCTGCATTTTCTAGAGCCACGCCGTGTCCCCGGCTACCGTTCGGTGCAACCTAAGGGCCCACGCAAAATCGTGGCACGGCCCTGCCGCCAACGCTCCGGCTGGCTCATAATTCTGCCAGGCCTGGCAACAGAAAAAATCGAATCGCGGCCAGATTTCCATTCCGCGGCCCACGGATTCCTGTGAATCGCTTCCTCTCGGTCCCCCGACTCCTCTTGGAATAAAAATCTCTAGCGCAATAAATCTCTGGGGGAACGTCCGACATTGATACGTCGCTGATTGGACGATTCTATTAATGTTAAGAATATTACAATAAGTTTCACGAGACATTTCGTTCCACGATCGTTTCCGAACGACCTAATATATTTCGGTAGATCCCGTAAATATAATTTATAAATATAATTTGTCGTTTGCTTTCGCCAATCGAGGAACGAACAGGAATAACGAGCGGATAGTTTGCCTCAGCAAGGCGAAGAGTGCCGATAAATACCGTGCCGTGTAACAGAGCTTATCCGAATTGATTTCAGGCCGGGTTAAAAAGGAGCAACGGTGAATCGATTATCATCAACTCGTTCGTCACCCGTCCCCGGTTACATATTCAAGTCTGGCTCGAAAAGGATCATGCTACTGCACGATCGAGCGACATCCTAGCCACGAGGCTCGTAAGAGAAGGAGACACTGCACGTTACAGGGATGGAATTACGACGGAGGAGTAACCGCTGCTAACTCGTGCTGTTTCGAGAGTGAGCTGCCACGTGTTCAGTAGCGAGTGGTCCAATTGCTATTAGCAACAATTATTTATTCTGTATGATTCTATTCTATGTCGTCGTGCACTGTTATACCTGAATTTTTATGCACGCGATCTTTTTTATTGAATTATTGTACGTAACCTCTCGATTACGCACGGAGATCGCGTTCTTATAATAATAATGCAGCCGTCATTCCCTTCGTCGTCGATCGTACCGACAATATTTCAACGCGGTCTCGAGTGTTCGCGCGCGAGTTCACATTCGTACTTCGTGTAACGCGGCGACGTCACACGCGGCACACCACGCGGGAATTTATTATCCTATGGATCATTGATGCATAAATAATCGCGGTACAACCCGATACACGGGTGGATACCGTCTTCAGTCCATTTATCAAGGTTATCGAGGGCCGTGGTCCGGGAGCATCGATAACGCTTGTATTAACAACAATTAATTAACGGAGAAGCGTATCCGATTGGAAGAATTCGAGGCTGCCGTGGGACCCGGGATATAACTGTGTGCCCTCTCCCACACCTGGAAATTTTTCAGCTGTACCGTACTACGCGTGCGTGTGTGTCTGCGATTGTGTAGGTATATGATCGACACGCATATTTCCACGTGAGAACGACGCCGTTCGACGACCGGCGCAAAAACACGCGGCCACTTTTACAGCCGCGAAATGGGCCGACGCCTGATCGACAAGCTATGTCGAGTTTTATCGCGCCGATATATCCGTGAACGTCACTCGGTAAACATTCGACGACTACCAGCGTGCGATGATGTAAGGCGGGCTCTCAGCTAGCCTGTTTTGCTCCTTTATATTCATACTGGGCGCAGAGAGTTCACGGATCCCTGGCCAGGAAAGGTAAGGTTCGCAAACTTTTCGATATAGTTCCGTTCGATTTTCTTTAAACCATTGTCCATCCATCGTGAAGAGCCTTTTTCATCTTCGATCTAAGCCCTCGAACGGTAAAAAATTCGTACGGGAGCACATTTTACAGGAACTCCCAAAAATCACTCGATATTATCTCGAAAATTGAACATTTCTTCCGACCTAGAATAATTCCATTCTATATGATTTTTTCATTTCATGGATATTTTATAATGTATTAATGTATTATCTGTATAATTTATAATATATATTACTAAATTAAAAACACACGTTGCTAGCGAGTCATTGGGAAACAGGAATCGACAGGTTATCGGAGAGACGGCAACATATTAAACATATTTTTTCAAATTGTTTCACAAATGTTTCCTTCAAAATACTTTGAATACTTTAGATGCTTAGTAATCGATTGGATACCGATATATTTGATAACGTAAACAGTATTTTGTGTAATGGTACAGTAATTTTTAGCGGTGACTCCGAGTAACCGCTAGAGTGCTGAGAGTTAATTACACTCTGTACGCGCGGTCACATCGAAAATTTCAAAAGGACGCGTAAAGAGAGATTATCGACGGGTACCGAGCGGCGAATTAGAGAAACACAATAGCGTATCGGGCGATCGATCGGCCACAGAGAGCGAGCCTATTATTTTTTCCCTCTGCCCCGCGAGATATATGATCCGGTCGATCGTTTGAAGTATCAGCGGGATCTCGCGGTCCGGAGAAATATGCAGATAGATAATCTGCTTGGGAACAAATGGACGGGCGATTCGATGTGTCGTAAAACTGGTCGCCACCGGTGCGACGTCGGATGGAAGTGTTATCGAGTCCCATCGCCGCGGAATAATTGCTACCGAACGGACACCACACGCTAGATAACAAATTACACCTACTCGCTTTTTACCATTCCGGCTGCAGGGAAAGTTCTTCCGCGTGATAACCTAAATTCTTGTATCACTCGCTCTCACCCTCGTGTTTCATAATGGCAGCTAAAAGAATAGCAATTTTTCAGGTGTGAATACAGTCGATCACAATACTATTTGCGCGAGAGTAGAAATGTAAAACAATCTTCAAAATATTGCAACATCGTCGACAACTAATTTTTCACATAAATACACTGAACCAATCTCGAAAACCGCAAGCGTCCAGTCGTAAAAAATAAAAATTAATATATTTAATAGGTTCCAATGGTTTTACTGTTTCAAATTACACTTATTCGTTTTTGTCGTAAATGCATAAAAATCCGCCGTCTAATCATCAACAACCACAATTATAAAAAGACCTGGCTTAGCACACTCATAAATACCGTCGATTTTTACAGTGGGGAAAAATGTTCTTTTTTAAACATTCAGCGGTGATCAATGAATCACAGATTAATTTCACAGTGAGCACAGCGGAGGTCCATAAATTTAATTAGTATATGGGCTCTGTGATAATAAATCCTGCGGAAAAAGTGTATTTACGGGTAGGTTTGATAAAAATCGAGGAGCCTCCAAGCTCTAGACTCAATCTCCGCGGTCTGCAGTATGCAGTTGGCAATGCAGCTGCACCGGTTGGCGTCCATTACGGCACTGGAACCGGCGAATCGATTTGTCGGAGCGTTAATTAGCGCGTTTCTAGCCGGAGCGATCGCGAACCATGCGAGTTTACGAGGACCGTCTGCCGTCGACCGGATATCGATACCGATCCACCGGCTCGATAATCGGTGTTTTCGCGTTTATCGGCGCTGGAGCAGGAAGAGATGCTACAGGAGAGAATGAGAGACGGAAAGAGAGAAGAAGAGGAAGAAAGAGAGGAGGGCAGTTGCTAGGAGAGAACGGCCCGGGGCCGTTACTCCAGGAAATCCTACGCGCGTGTACGCGTCGCGAGCGAACAGCACGCTGTTGCGTTTACGTTCACGTTTACGTTCGCGTTCGCGTTCGCGTTTAGCTGCGTGTGCTGTGTATGTTTAGCTGTATTCTTTTCGACGCATTTAAGCGAGAGAGGCAGATAAGGCTTGCGATGCGACCGTGGGAGGAACCAGCCGCCTGGATTCCTTCGGCCTGAGAGCCTTTCCTCGTTTCCAAGCCGCGACCTATTCCGCGGGACGAATTTATTCGATCGGCAGCAACCGGTCGCTGCTTCCGGATGCGTGCGTTGCACCCAGATGGTTCTTTCGGAAGCCATTGTCTCCCGAGAATCGCTAATGCGAACCCGGAAAGACGAATTCTTTTCGGAGGATTATAAACGAGCGTTCGGCGATGCTTTTATTTCAACGCGCGAATCGTTCAGATAATTGCAGAAAATGTTGGAAATTATTGTCGACGACTGGGGACTTTTATCACCTGGTAAACCAACTCGTCTAATATCTCGTTTAAACTCGAATTCAGAAGTTGCTCATTTCTAACAGGTTCGCGAACACTCGTGCTAAAAATCGTCGGAGAAATCGATCATCGATCGCGTTCCAGAGGGTCATCGTTATTTCCGAGGGTTCTCCCGATAAGATCGACGACCACGTTCCGTTCGCCAGATGGCAACGAAGCATTTCCCCAGTGAAACCCGAGTAATTCGACGAGTTTCGCGATAGCCGGTGTAGGGTTCCGTATTTACGGCGATCGGGCTCCGCGTAAAGTCGCGTCCCCCGCGAGATAAATCGGTGAACAGAGTGGGGAGAGCAGAGAATGAACTCGACCGGTCAACAACGCAGAAGAGAGTCGCGTGCTGTTATTGTTGATCGGTTTCGGTCGCGTGAAAGCGCCTGTTAATCAGCCGATGTAATACGGGCGCGTAATGTTTCATGCATAACCGGGCCGAGAACGGGCCCCGTCCCGCTCGAGTTATGGCTGAAGCTTTCGAAAGGGAACACGAGCCTCCGATCGGACGATCCTCCGGACCGAACCTTGATGGAAATTACGAGCCGTTTCACTCTGTGTTTGACCGTCGCGCGTCCCGTTGTAACTCACGTCCCCAGTTTCCCTCTTTCCCTTCTTTTTCCCCTGGTTCGCGGACCACGGTTCCGTTTTTAGCGATCGCGTTCATACAGCCAATAAGTCCCGGGGACAGGAAGGACTTACGCGTGTTCGAGATTCGTATTTTCCTGCGGGACACCATTTTCGGCAGATCGGTAAATTTGCGGGACTTTCCAATCAAGACATTTTGCTTTCGGAAGTTGAAAATTGTTTTCTCGTTAATCTTCGAGGAAAATGTATCCACGAATCTTATAATTAATGAAACAGGCTGCAGATAATGCGGAATGTGGAGTGCAGAAGACAGAGTGCACAATGCACAATGCACGATACAGAGTGCAGAATTGCAGAAATACAGAAATACAGGAATGCACAATGCACAATGCACAATGCAGGAATACGGACCGAAGAATGCGCGTTTTAATAATTTTAAGAAGTCTAAAAAGTTTCGAACCACCCGATCTCTAAACGATAACAGCTAGCAAAGAAGCCTTTTGATCCGCGGTATAATAACAACGCCAGAGCGGTAGGGATTAGATTAATTAATGCGGAAGGAGGTTTCACAGCGAGACCAGGTGGAGGAATTACCGCCTCGAGCGACACGACCTTGCCAATGTTCGCGTACATACCTAAAGTATCGTAAAGGTGTGCGCACCGGTGACGCAAGAATGCGTGCATAGAATAATGCACGCGTTATTCAGCGGGGTGGCGATTTGCATCGCAATTTTTGTATCGTGCGAAGTACCGCGTCCGGGCGAGCACAGTAGACGATGCATTAGATATTAAACGGACTGCAGCTGAAACGAACTTTTGCGTAAATATTTTTAGAATTCAAACGGGTTAAATAGAATTTTAGTTTCACTCTGAATTATTTTACTGCGGATCTTTGTGCATTTTAAGGTTTATTTTAAGGAATTTGGCACAATTTTTATTTATTTCGAGTCTGCAAAGGCTGTTCCCGCTAAAAGTAGGATATTAAAAAATTCCACTTTCATCGAAAGCGTCTACAAAAATAATAAATTGCATAAACATCCGCAGACTAATCATTCAAAAACCAACTCGCAAAGTGCCCCATCTTTACATCTGCCATTGAGACCGAGCGCGCAAGAACAAGGACAAGAGTAATAAGAGGAATAAGATGAATAAGAGGAATAAGAGGAATAAGAGGAATAAGAGGAAGGAGAAGAAGACGCGAAGTCGCGCAGTGACGCGTGTCCACGCTAATATCGCCATTAGTGTGTGTCCGGTGCAGCTTGAACAACGCTACGCAACGGACGGAAATGACTAGCATCGGGAGCATACGTAGGTACGCGAATTTATTAATTGCTGGAACGCTTGTGCACTCTCGCGACTGCAGTTCGCGGCTGCCTCCGGTGCAACCCGCTTCCTTATCGAGAGAAGGAGTTATCGGGGATGACGTATCGACCGATCGGTATCGTCCCGCTGCGTAACTATGGAGCGGCGAGTTATCGAACCACTTGCGTGCTTCATCGCGTCAAGAGAAGCCGAAGGGAGGAAAAGCCCGCGGGATCGTACCTCCTACGGCGCGACCGGGTTTCTATACACGGACGCAATCAAAGAACACCGACTCCTTCTGCTCTCGGACTCGGGAACCTCTCCAGCTGCAGGACAAGCGCCCCGGGGCTGCGTCTCACTGGAACGACCAACCAGCTCGTGTCCTTTTGCACGAATACCTACTTCCTTAGAATCTAACCTCTAACGACTTTTACAAAGACAGCACCGTGACTACGCGAAAATCTGAAGACAGCGAGCGAAGATACCGCTTGTTCGCGCGTTGAAGTCTCTGGGCGATCGCGCGTTGAAGTCTCCAGCGCACAGTGCTTTCGGAGACAGAGAGACCAGCTGAGTTGAACTGTACTTTTACACGATGAAACTCTAAATTATTGTATGGTATTCCAAAGACTTTCGGACTTTATTAATTGATTCTTGCGTCACAATTTTGCTGTTACATTTTTTTCCAACTCGCTAAACATATTAAGAAAGAAAATAAAAATTTCGATTTGACGCTCGAAAGATCCGCTGTTCAGCGATGGACATTCGTAATTGCGAAGCCATAGAAATTAAATTATTTGAGAGACGGACATTTTGAATATTCGAAAAAATCTTCGTTCGCGAAGAGTTAAATTTTCTCTGGGACTGTTCAAGACTGGTGGAAAGAAGTCGAGGCTGTTCTCGAGTCTTTTCGAGAAGGGACGGCGGTAATGAGCGCCGGTTATTCGCGGAGAGGCCGTTCCAGTCGAAAGTTAGTGTACCGGGTGAAGAGGCCCTCGTCGAGCAGCGAGTTGGGGCCTGGTGGGTCCATGGGGCCCCGTGTGTCTACGGCTAGTAGAAGGGACCTCGGCGCGACCGGAGAGGAGAAGAACCGGTCCTACCTCGCTCTCGTCTCGCTGTCCATTGGCGTAGGACACCGAGCGTGGGTGCCAACCGAAGACTATACACTTTTTCCGACAATCGACGAGGCTCTCCTAATACGACCTACGTTCCTCGTTAGCGCCTCGAACAGAATAATCACCTGGCAATGTTCGCCAGTTATCCGAGATAACGAATAAATTCAATCTTGCGAGTCCGGAGAAAACGCTAATTAGTTTCTCCATCATTCGCGAACAACAAATAAATTCAATCCAGCTCCTCTTATCTTCTTCGATATTTAACACTTGGTACCATTGTTTGATCCACCGTTATCTAATCAATAATTAAACATTTAAATATCGTACGAGATACTACATCAATTTCGTATCCATCAAATTGAAAAAATCGTTCTCAAAGTCGACTCGCACATTTCTCAGAAAATTATTTACCTGTTCATACGTTGTTTACTACCAATTCGTAACGTCGTTTCGTGCATCAGCGTATAGTTAGGAGCAAGAACACGAAAGGCTTAGTAATTGCTGATAAGATACACCGGTGTTAATTTCGATTCGACGAACATCCGACGGACTGCACGGAGATGTGCAGAAGCGATTCCAGCGCGCGGTGTTCTCCGAGCGTGGAATCGAGGTAGCTGCGTTTTCGTGGATGACCTCCCTTCTGTGCTCCTTCTCTCCATTTCGGTCATTAACCCCGAATCCCTTTCGCGCGATACCAACACCCGCAAAAACCAGATAGCCCGGCCGTGCGTCGTTACATAAGCGTATGATGAATGCAGGAGTAACTGTATTGCGGCCCGATACTCCATCGACGGTACCCAAGATCCTATCGAGGCGATCAAGGGGGCCCTCGATAAATGGCCGGCAACCTGAGCAGCTCGCCGAGAACGATGAATAGGGGAGGGCTCTCGCATGAAAGGACATTTTTGTTTGCCGGAACGGACCTGCTAAATGCAATGGACTCGGAATGGTAACGCTGGCACAGCTCTCGATCCGAGTACTCGGTATCGATAAGACTCCATTTTTTATTCGCGTAGCTGTTTTATATCTTCCATTTGACGAGGAACTGTCCTTTGTTCGTTTTTGTAATGTGGCGGAATAAGAAGCGAATGTCTCTAACAAATTCAACCTTACGAAAACTCCACATTACATAACTCCTCGGTCTCGTCCACCGTAATCTCTCCCTCCCACCGCACCGAAACCCGACAACATCCCACTGACCATCCGATTGCATAACCGAAAGCATCGTCTCGCCATAAAAGAAGCCTCTCCGCGATCCACGATCTCTGGATCCATGAAAATCCACTTCCCCGTATAAATCCCCCCGTCAATGTTCCTCCCATCGACGTCGTCAGCGTCTCTGGCTATCTTTATTCCTCCCGTAGTGCTCGATCGTAACTCGGTAAATCACCGGTAGATCGCCAGTGTCTTTCTGGTCACGGTAATTGAAGCCACCTACGCTAGGCGCAGGCGGCTAGCCGAACAGATCGGAGCTCCCGAAGCGGACACGTGGATGCACTCTGTGCACTCTGCTGCACTCTGTGATGCACCGTTAGACGACGACGACGACGACGGCGACGACGACGACGACGGCGACGACGACGACGACGGCGACGACGACGACGACGAGGACCACCACCCTCCCTCTTGTCAACGACTGTCAACAGGAGGAGACTGCCCTCTCTCGCTCCTCGTGTGCACACGCTGTCTCTCGTTGACAGGACTCTCTTCGGCTTTGCTTGCTCGCTTTGCTTTTGCTTTGCTCGATTCTCTATCGTACACCCACCTGCGTCACCATCGGAGAGACAGAGGTGAATCACGCGTCCCCGGTATATAATTCACGCGAAGTGGGGGCCAGATACTGTTAACCGCTGTCAACCGGTGACAGCGGAGACGCTGCCATCCCGAGGTCCAGGCACCGCGAACACTTTTTATCGGGATCGCCTAGATTTCCGATCGGACAAAGACCACCGGCGACCGCCGGGGTCAACGAAGAGTAATCTCTATCGATCGATCGACGTTCCCGTCGATACTGCCTCGTGCCTCTTTATCTACGAAACCGGGATCGTCTCTTCACCAGCCTGACAGTCGTTCACTGTTGTATAAGACGAGGATCTTTACGCAAAACGAGAACTTCTTCCTTTAACGATTTTAAAAGGAAAATAGAAAACACTGCAGCATCCAATTAAGCAGAACCGTGTTTAAATAAATGTCTTGCAAACATCGTAAAGATACAGTGCGGCGGGGAATGTTTGTCGGCCACCTCTGAATTTTGCGTACACGGATCGCGTGCAGCAGGAAAGAACGGGGCTAAAAATTCGGAAAAATATTTACGATCGCGAGTCGCCGGAGAGATTAAGTCGCCGCGAAACCAGCCATTAGCCAGCACTTTCTGTTATTCGGCTGTAAAGCGAACAATTAAGTATCCGCCGCGGTCCGAGCGCAATTATGTGTCACGCGGAACATGACCGCCTCCGTTAACCCTGTTCCCAAGCCGCGCTCGAATCTCGGCAACCGGCACGCCGTTTGTACAGCCAACCAGTGTATGTACTACCTACTATTTACAGTAAAAGAGATAAACAGCGGCTCCTTTCGCGCCTGTTTACGGTTACTCGCGCAAGCCAGATCGGAATCAGCGAAAGAAACACGCGTCGCGGTTCGCGAGCGGCTAGCTTTGCCGTTTCCAAGCGAATTGTGCATTCAAAGCGTGCTCGCTATGCTAGAAATTCGAGTTTACCATATAAAAAAACCGGAAATGCGTTCTTATAAAGTTATGAACAGACTGCGGATCTTTATGAAAATGCTAGAATATTAAATTCGACAGAATTTGGTACGATTTTTATTTACTCCGTTTCTACAAAGGCTGTTACCGCTGAAGATCAGATTTCACTTGACCGCACCGTCTTAAAATTTGTCTACAAAAATTGAAAGTGGAACACAGGCTATCTTTGAAAACATTCTGGACGGTAGGATTTCTCTGAACAACTACCCGAGTGCAACAGAGTGTTCAGACTATTTATCAAAATCTACAGAGGTACAAAAAAAAATGATCAAAGTTCTGTTTCCACCTATAAAGGAAGGAACTTGATTGGCCACGTTGGTCGCACAGCTGCAGCATCTTGCGGGGGTTGTAGACAATTTTTATTTGGCACAGAGATTGCTCGACGCGGAGATTGCTCGACGCCGTTAGAAGTTTGATTTCAGCTTACGTTTCTCCGGACCGGTGACACTGTTCGAGGCGGACAAATTATCGGATCCGTGGAGACCCTCCTCGGTCCGGTCAGCGATCGGGTAAACGTGCAATTACTAATTACAGATAACCGGCGATGCGAGTAACGGAACCGAGCCGCGGCCACCGTCCAGGGTAATTTAATTAACGGCAATTACAGCGCGGTCCGCGCTGATTTATGCGTGCCGATGGGATCGCTACGTCCGCGACGAGACACGGATCCTTCGTTCTTCTCCGTCTCCCCGTGTGGAGACTCCGAACACTTTCACCGTATCCGTAACGCACCATTATGCGTTTTAAATCCTCCGTTAATTGGCGTTATCCGCGCGAAACGTGCCTCGAAAAACGAGATCCTCGATCGCCGCGGTTCTACAGAGACCTGCAGGCTCCTCCCGGTAGCAGATGAAAGGCCGGCCCCGGGAGACCTCGACAGCGATACGCACCCTAAACTGCCAATCAAAGTATCAACGCCATCTGGAGTACGGTTCCCCAGGCTACCCTAGCCAGCAGCTCGAAGACAGCGCTCATCCCTTGCGCCCGTATCGCCCGTAGACGATCGTCTTGGACGTTAATTGAATAATTTGCATCCCACCTGTCCGGATCTGACGAAACACAGGTGAGACGGCCAGAACTGTGATTAGGTTGTCCCGGGTGTGAGGAGCCAGGTGCCTGAAATTTGAGAGCGGCGGATAGGATTGCGCGTGGGATGTTGGGACTCATTTTTATCCAGTTGGCGAAGTGCAAACGTTGATCAGATAATCGACTGTTAGGCCTGTTGATTTTTTATGACTTTCGACGTTGGTCAACAGACTTCATTAGATGTCTAGGATCTGGTTCGGCACGTCTGACGAGAAGGATAGTCGATGTTCAAAATCCTACGATCCAGTATTTACGTTTCGTGTACGAGTCGTCGGCGAGGCACAAGAACGGTCGCGTTTCGGTAGTTTTTGCCTCACCAACGATCTCAGCTGTTCAAGTTCGGCGACAACCGGCAAGGTAATCGACCTTATTTGTAAACCTTGCCGCGTCAAAAGTTCGTCGAACTCGCTGTTATTGTCGCACGGGCCATCGTATCCTGTCTTCTCGATGCGAAATCCGTTGCCTATTTCCTTCGTCTCCCTCGCAGCACCGTTCGTCAGGTCGTTGCCCTAACAAACGTTTTGGTGCGATCCGATTCTCTCAATTTCAAAGTCCCCGCTCCTTATTCCTTCAGCAACCGATGGCCCGCCATAGTATAAAAAGGGCTGCGCTAAGCGTCCTCCACCGTTCGTTCGTACGCGTTCTTATTCTGAACATCTCAGCACCTGCTCGCGTCGCACAATTAAGCGCTCTTCGTATCGAGCCGTCGATACCGTTTCATTCGATCGACTGATCAGTTCACTCGTCTTTCCGTTCATCCGTTCATTCTATCGTCTCTATTTCCGCCACGTTTATACATTTCTAGTCAGTTTTGTTATATCATTTACATATTTTTTGTCGCAATTTACTTTCTATTCTACAACTCCACCTTTCTTCGTCTCTTCATCCTTCCTCTATTCGAACTTTCGAACTTCCTTCGAGACTCGTCTCGTCTCATTCGTCTCGAGTTTACACAGCCGGTGAGGCGAGTATGACCGGATCTAGGGGACGTCCAGGGTACGTCCTCGGGTCCTTGGGTCTGTCCTGCTCAGGAATTTCACCTAGGCAGAAATACACCCTGCGAGAGTATCGAGGGAGACCGGTTATTGCTCGGCATTCCTGACCGTCGGCCAGATGTCATCGGCCAAGGCAACTTCGCGGAAAAAGGCGACCGTGAGGACATCGACTTGGACACGACGGTATCGGTTTCAGTCTCCGAATGCCAGAAGAGCCACCTGCCTCGTCTTCTGGGATCGTTCTTCCCGCGATCCATTCACCAAGCCGCGCGACGAGAAGAACGAGAAACCTTGGCAACGAAAGAACACACCGCCCCCGGTATGATTTGCAATTAACGTCGACGAGGAGCTTGAACACGGCTGACAGGACACCGGTGGCTCGTCAATTCTACTTCGATGGTAACTTCGACGCTCTCGGCTTCTCTTCCTCTCTTTTCGCTCTCCCGTCTCGACGCTTCTAATTCTACATTGTTACGCGCGTTCATACGTGTATCTAGCTTGGAGAACGCTTCCTAATTGCTGTCGCCTACGTCCGATGACCCAGATCCTGCTCTCGCTACATCATTTTTCTGCTAGGATCATTTTTGACCGGGGATAATGGCGATTGTAATTGCGTCCTGGTTTCTAGCGCGCTGGGTCTTGGGATTGCTTTTGAGGATGACTTATTTGCAGCTGCCATTGTTCACGGGTAATGAGGTGACGCGAGGATGGGCGCTCTATCGCGAACCGAGAATCTTGATGGAATTTTCGGATTTTTGCTGAACGTGGAAATCCTCTTCTCGCGATCCTTCTTAGCTACCCAGAGAAATAATGGAACGATCTATGTATACTCTTAACATTTCGGAACTGATTTAGTTCGAGTGGGTGGCGACGGGCCCGGCAACCCGTTGACCCAGAGGTCAACTGGGTTAGGGGGTTATGAGCGGCGATTTCAAAAAGTGGCCGTCACGTCTCCAAGGCCAAGAATGTAATCGGCGCGGCGTACGTCTCTTTCTCGATCCGTTTCGAGGCGTTTCGGGCCATGTATGGCTGCCAGGTGAGCAAGAAGCGGTCTTTCGAGGATCGACGACGAGCAGCCGAGAGCCGTATCCGGCGGAGCGACACCTCTTTCGTCGGCTTCGGGGCTCGACACGTGCTGCTCCAGAAATCAAACGCGCCCGGAAAAACCAGCGGCGAGCGTCCGCCGATTAAAATAAAAACCATCGGGCCCCCGAGACGGCCGGGCCTCGTTGAAAAAAACCAGATCCGAGCTTTTTCGTTCTTATCCCGGGCCGCCGTCGGATCGCACGGCAAAAAGATCAGGCGACGAGCCGGTGCGGTGAAAAACTAATTGCGACTTATCGGGCCTCCGATCAAATTGCCTTCGACTCTGTCTCGATTCTGTCCAGAGACATTTAGCAACTGGGAATTTTAAGGAACGGCATATTTTAAATGGAACGTCGTTCGTCATCCTAGCCGGCAATCAGTCTCATCAGGGAATAGATCGTACCAATTTTTAGGAACGATTCCGACGGAATGTTCTTCTTGAAATTTCTTCCACATGTAATACAGGGTTCGGATTGTTTGAGAAAAATGGTAAAAATCCTACATCTTCTGAACGTTCTACAAACGAATAATCAAATGAATTTGACTATCTTCGAGCGAACTACGAGATTGTAGACGTGGCGTGTCTCTACCAGAGCATCAACGCCTCTCCAACGAACAAACAGATCGAACCCAAACGATTCGATCATCGTCCGGAACGCTGCGCTTCGCGTTGCTAATGATGTTATGAGCGTTCTGTCATCGGCCGGATTCCCCCGATCATTCTGGCCGAAGATCGGAGGCTCGGGTTTAGGGCCGCATGCCTTCGTCGTCCTCGGATGCCTGGGGCAGGATGCCTCGGCCGAGTTTTTCCGCGGTTGCTTACGGTGACCGTAGTCTGCTTCTCGGCCGGTCGTCCTCGACGAAAGAAATCTACCTCTTCGTCGTTTAATTTCGACGACGAGGGACGTAGACGGAGAGAGCGCAGTCGGCGGAGAGCACCGGGGTGCAGCGCGCAGTCGTCCGGTGCAGAGTCTCGGTATCGATCGCAATTACCGGCGACGAGAGACCGGGCAACCGGCAAAACGAGCCGCACAGTTCCTTCACGGCGAGAACGCGGAACAGCCGAGAACAGATGTCGTTCCGAGGAATGCCGACCGCGGGAGAGCCTGAGAGAAGGCTCCTGCTGGAGGAGCCTCGGCGGAGCTCGTTCGAGGAGAGTCTCTCTCCTCTCTCGGCAAAGGTTCGTTCTTCCTCGTTTCTTCCCGTTCTGGAACCAAAGACGGGACTCGCACGCGAGCGAGCGAGCGAGCGAACGCCGTCGCGTCGTTCTCGGAACGGGCTCTCCGACTGATATCTTGTCGACGGATGCCCATATTTTTCCCCCGGCTCTCGCTCGCTTGGTTTTTTCCTTTTTTCGTATTCCTCGAACCCGTGCACGCCTGTCAAAAGCTACCTGCCGATGGCTGGTTGCTTTCTGTTCACCGACCACGGCGCGGCGGCTACTACTTAGGTCGACCACGATTTATGGACACTTGCCCCGGCCTTGATGGAATATTTTTTCCGACGACGATCCGACGCGAGGCAAGACCCCGCCGGACACCGTCATCTGTCTGATAGGGCGATTCTTGTTTAGCCCCGATGATCTTGCCGCGCTTGTCAATTAATTCGATCGGCCGAGCAAAACGCGAGCCAAGAGAGAGACCGAGCGATTTCGAGTGGCCCCGGGAAAATAGTTTTGCGCCGGACTTGCCGATTGACTCGTTCGGGATGTCGTTGCAACAGCTTTGCAACCGACGTACACCATTTTTATATCGGATAATAATTGCCCGATCTATACGGAGT
Source organism: Lasioglossum figueresi (assembly GCA_028455805.1). Taxonomy (NCBI): domain Eukaryota; kingdom Metazoa; phylum Arthropoda; class Insecta; order Hymenoptera; family Halictidae; genus Lasioglossum; species Lasioglossum figueresi. The sequence goes on along the minus strand of CM052193.1, from coordinate 12,536,813 downwards.
TTGATCCGGTGACACTTATCGGAGCAGAGACATTCTCCTCTCTTCTGAAAAACGATAATTCCCATCGTTCGTCTTCGACTGTTTCACGAAAAACACATACTTCGAACGCCTCGAATTACAACCTCGGCCAAAACAGATTCCACTCGGTGATCCGCCATCCTCGTTCGAGGTTTAAAAACTCGCTAAAAACGCGTGACCAACGACCGGACATATTTCGACCGCTCGAATCGTTTTCTCCATTTATCCCTCTCGCGTGCGAGTCGAAAGAAAGCAACGGGACCGAAAATGACAAGCGGTGATCGCGCGATTAACGGCGGCCGGACGGTTTCTCCTGGATCCTTGGATCGGGCCTCGCTTTTCCTCGGCAAACGACGCCGGATGGCATTTCGATCGGCCGGCGATCTCGCTGTCGATTTACGACAATTTGTACGTGGTCGTGTCGCTGCCATTTAAGCGTTGCGCCACGACATCATGCCCGCACTTCCTTTTTTCTCTCCTGCATTTTGTTTTTCTCTTTTTCGCCGAGTTCTCGAGACACGGTTCGCGATCCTCGCGACAGGGATTACCGACGATCGTTCTTTTTTTCACGAGGAGGAAGAAGGATCGAGCGCGTAGTCCGCCGACCCGCGATCGATCGATCGAACGCCGAGCCAGACTCCCACGCGTCTGTGGACCAAGAACCACGAAAAAAAGCGTACGCCGAGCGTCGCGCTTTCTCTCCATTACCATCGATGATGTATCACCCGAAGGTTCGTCAGAAATTACGACGTGCACGGGAACACGGGACATCGAATAATCGAGCCGTTGGAGCTAATCGACCCCGTCGCGAATAAATTCGGTGTAATTGACTGCGGCTTTTATCGCGTGTCTCGACGCACGCTCTCTCGATTCGCGATTCTTTTATGCTGCACGAATAGCCTCCTGCGCCCACTTCAATTGCAATTTTCTGGATTTTTACCGAGGAGACTGCGCTGGACAATTCCGAGCATTTTAGCACCGATTGAAGCCTCTAGCGACTCCCCCGCTGAACGAATTTCGAAATTTTCTTCGCGAGCCTAATCCGGTCTATGATGTCCAGGTGTCCATCGAAGAAAGAAATAAAAATCCTCGCGAATCAGCTTCAAAGGCCACTCGAATGTTTACCGCAAGCAGAACGGAACCCGACTTATTTATTAACCGAAACAGTGTCGCGAGATGCGGAAGAGGTATTCCAGCGAAGATCGCGAAGTTCGCCGAAGGAATGCCAGTCGAAGAAACGTTTCGCATGACAGACGTCCGTCGTTGGACGATAAATCTCTTCGGCAAACGTATACCGTGACGTGTCGGGACGCGTAGACGTTCCTCCTTAATCACCTTTTTCAATTTATTCGGTTACGAGAGGGGAAGACTCGGTCGAGACGGTGGTTTTTGCACGGATGCGTCGTTACACGGGTTAGGTCTGGGAATATATACCGTTTCATAGGCGAAAGAAAGTGTCTCGAATCCGTTCTCGGAAGCTCGCGGATATGTAGAACAATGGGCGGCACCGCGACGAGTAGGCGCCCGATTTAGATCGACGTCTAATATTCGCGGAACTCCGAGGCCCGAGGAGTAAATCGTTTTATGCGGCAGGTGGCTACAGGTGATTGACAAGGACTGCACCCAGGCGAGCCGTGTCACGCTCGGTGAGCGGACACGTCGCCGATCAACGTTTATTAGACGACAATGGGTCATTAGGAATGATAATTGCGTTGACGTGCTGGCAGCATGAGCTTGAAACGTTGGCAGGCGGTTCAGACAAACGGGAAATACGATGATCGAATTGTTCAGGATCAGAAGAGGTGCGGTTCAATCGTCAAATTTTTTAATAAAGGTCCAGAAGTCGTTCCAAACAAACTTTTTTGAGAGTTCGAAGATGATCAGTCGGGAGAACATAATTTTAATGAACAAGCAAACATTGAATTCGAACATCAATGTTTTGAGGATTCGAAAATGATCAGTCAGGGCACCATAATTTTAATGAACAAGCAAACATTGAATTCGAAGATCTATTTTTTGAGGATTCGAAGATGATCAGTCCGGGCACCATAATTTTAATGAACAAGCGAACATCGAATTGAAAGATCAATTTTTGGAGGATTCGAAAATGATCAGTCAGGAGACCATAATTTTAATCAACAAGCAAACATTGAATTCGAACATCAATGTTTTGAGGATTCGAAAATGATCAGTCAGGGCACCATAATTTTAATGAACAAGTAAACATTGAATTCGAAGATCTATTTTTTGAGGATTCGAAAATGATCAGTCAGGAGACCATAATTTTAATGAACAAGCAAACATTGAATTCGAACATCAATGTTTTGAGGATTCGAAAATGATCAGTCAGGGGACCATAATTTTAATGAACAAGCAAACATTGAATTCGATTGTCGATGTTTTGAGGATTCGAAAATGATCAGTCAGGGGACCATAATTTTAATGAACAAGTAAACATTGAATTCGAAGATCTATTTTTTGAGGATTCGAAAATGATCAGTCAGGAGACCATAATTTTAATGAACAAGCAAACATTGAATTCGAATATCAATGTTTTGAGGATTTGAAGATGATGAGTCGAGAAACCATAATTTTAATGAACGAGCAACCATTGAAATGCCAGATAAAACTTTTAAGAATCGAGGCAATTAATTCACGGAACATATAATTTGCAATGACATCGTTAGAAGCGCTGTTAGTCGATCTTCGAAGATGAAATTCAAGGCTCGCAATAATTCTTCGTCGTGCAGCCGGCGCACCGTGAAATCGAACCTGGAAGACCTGGGAACAGACTTCGAGGCGCAGGTGTGGCTAAACGTTCTTAGCGAGCAATCATGCGCTATTAAATGGTGCAAGTCCCTCGCAGAGAATATCAGCGTTGCGAGTTGTTGTAACCACGTCCCGCTAACGTGCAGTCCTCAAAGAAATTTATGCGTGCGTATCGAATGACGGCAATTACCTTGCATTAACGTCCACTGTGAAACTTGGGAAGACGATCGGTTTCCAGCGCTTTTCGTAAGGGTCGAGAGACTATGGTCCCGTTAGGCATCATCGGACAACCTGTACTTTATCGCTTTAGTGCCTCTCTTTCGTCAAATGTTACGAGTCGTTAATTCCCTATTCCGATTTGATTGTTTCGATGGAACTCGGATTGACCCTTCCGGTTGGTCGCTCCGAGGTGGCACTAAAAATTACTATACCGTCAGAATCTGAATAAATTGAAGCCTGCAACAAAGACGATGCGTTCTGACGAGGCTTCGAAGTATCGAAGCTGCTGCGAGTACATGAAAATCCAGGTTCCAGTAAAAACCGTATTATCGACTTTTAAGTATGGTTAAAATGGAACGACTTACAGATAAATTACACCCATTACATTGCAAAGGGTTAAATAAACTAAACAAACCGTCTACACTTTGAAGCTCCACTTAAGAATGGCCTAAGAAAGAAAAAGGTCCATAAAATGGTTGGTGCATTTGCATCGCGTCGAACAAAGCGCGCCGTTGGCACACATTCGACAGCTCGAGGGGCGCATTATCGCAATTATGCTCGCACGAAGCAATTATGAGGCGTTCTGTGACCTCGAGAATCGGATCGGACGAGTTCGAGAAGAGTCTGCTAGGCCCGAGTACGACCCGTAATGCGTTTCTTTCCGACCCTGCTGAAGAACCGCACTTTTCTTCGGCAACCCTCCGAGAATCTGCTCACAATCGCGGTTCTTAGACTGTACGGTAGACGCGGGGAGCCCGGCCGCTCGTGAGAAAAACCGGGAATGTCGTGGAATTAATTGAAATCAGCATAGCTCGGCGCCGAGGTGAGCGTTCCTTCGTGGAAACTGCTCGACGATTAATGGCCGGGATCGTTTCATTCATCGCTTCGTCGTGCCACGAGGTGGGAGAGGAGGATTAACGTCGAGCATAGCGCTAAAGGTCAATGCCGCGACGACGCGGCAAGCCCCTAACTTCGTGTGGGAAGAATTTCTGTCTTCCTTTGCATTTTTTCGCTTTTAGTCACTCCCCCAGGCCGACCGAGCTTTTTGCCTCTTCGGGATCGAGGCTGACGGATTCGCGGGACGTAACTAATTGAACATGCTCCCTCAGACTATTCGCGATAATCGCTGAATCATTCGGTAGCCTGATAAGAGGATTCGTACCGTGCCAAGTGTCGACTCTTTATCCTCTACGAAGAGTATCGTGTTTCCCCTCACTGTTTTATACTTAAATGCTGGTGAACAATTCTGGAATATTTTTGACACGTTCCTGGTATCGCAGTACACGCGCGAGAATTTTTCAGATTTTTTTATTGGTAACCCTGGCCGTGAAGAATTAAAAACTCGAGCCGCGTACAAATTCCCTTTTCCACTGATTTTGATAAAATTGAATCGAAGTGCCTGTAATTGTTCTACCATATCCAATTCCACTTTTCGTCATAAATGTTCGTCGCAATTATGACCAACGTGACAATTATGTCCGACCTAAAATGGTCTGGGGCCATGTCCAAAAAGCAGCTGGCAAATAAAAATGCTGCAGGTCCGAGACTCGAGAAACACTTTTTCCATTGGTCGCACATCAAGCACCTACATCAAAGTAACCACGCCATAAAACTGTTCTTCTGTCGCCCTTATCTGCGATTCGAGCAATAACACCTGACCTCGCCTCGCGATTTCAACTGTCGCGTTCTTCGCATGCTCTCGCACTCAGCTTTATCGAGTCTGTCGTGTCCTCCGCGTCTTAATTGCGAGATTCGCGAGCCGACGACACCCATTTTCGTTCGTATCTCTCTTTTTCTTTCTTTCGCACAGCAGATTTTTCTCCTAGAAATCGTCCTTGCGCCCGTGATTGCACCGTCGATGATTCTGCGAGCTGTGCGAACCCTTTTGCCAAGGTATAAAGATCTCCCTCTCTCGGGATTGGTGCGAGAGTTGCTTTACGATTCCAGGGAAACCTTGAATGGCGGATCTGAGCGTAGGCCAACGAATAAACCCCGATGCATTGTGTTTTATTGTTGGAACCGCGTAAACCGCGTATCTCTATGCGCGAGAACGTCGCGACACGCCCACGCGACAAGCTCGAGACTGGTTTACATGAAGCGAGTTCGGTCTCCGAAATGGGCAAACCGGAACAAAAGCGGAATTGCGACAGCTTCGTGGTTCTGCCATGGGCTTTGATCGATGCTCGGAGTATCCTTTCCCCTTCGATTTTTGTTATCCTTGCTCGGACACTTGGCTCGAGGAACTGAGTGGGACATAAATGTCATTCGGCGCTGCTTTCGAATTGGTGCAGATTCATTCAAACACGTGTCAATGTGACATAATATTATTCTATGAATCTTGTTTCGTTGATATATTTTACTGAAACACTTTGGTCGTCGCTGGACTGGCGATGTTTATGCAAAATAAAAAATGTTGGCATCGATTGGAAGAAGGATCTTTATTAAAAGATCGTTTCTAATCTGTTGGCCTGGAATGCGCGAAATTAACAAATATTGATTCTACGGTTCTAAAAATTGTAGATACGTCTCGAAAGTTGATGGAACACCTCCGAGATATTTTCTCGAGGCATCAAGACTCCGTCGACGATCGATATCGCGTTTCATTGACTAAGAATTCGCGACCATAACGGAAATCATGCAGGTCCCGCGCGGATACTCGCCTATCTACCTCGCCGTGCCATAGATAACGAAAATAGTCATAGTAATTGGTACCAATAGGAAATAGGCGTTCCACGGTACGGAGGCTCTATTTTAATCTACGTTGCGAATTCCGAAACGGTTGGCGAGTTCTACGATTACCGACTTCACTTCTTCCTGATTCCTTAACGAGGGAAAACTCCGATCTACCCGAGGCGAACCGTCTATAACATAGTGGAAATAATTGCGTATCCCGTGGCGGGTTTCGATGCCGATCGATGTTTTCGATACCCTGTCCGAGATCATTTTTCCGAATGGTTAATTAACAGAGACACTGATTTAAGAGCACTGGCGATACGTGTGTCCCGCTGGCAACAGCGTGTTTTGTATAGGATTTTCCTCGAAAGTTGTTGGTGCTCGTAAAATCGAAAGTGAATTTATCACTTTCCGTGCTCAGGGATCAAGGGAATTGATTGGTTTATGGGTGGACGGGAGTGACGCGCGCGCCTAACCGGACGCTTGAAATCGATAAGCAGTATCGGTAAAACCACACCTGCAATCGATAGCCAACGCACGCGAGTTACGTTTCCCGGCAATGAAGTGCTCCTTTTACGAGGACAACGGGAATGGAGGCCTTGTCACCCCCGAGGTTTGGGAGCGTCCGGAAAAAGTATTTTTACAGAGTGAGGTCGGCTGTTGAGAAACGAACTTGAAGTCAACAGAGTCAGAAACCGAGTTCAATTCTTGAGAAACGAACTTGAAGTCAACAGAGTCAGAAACCGAGTTCAATTTCTGAGAAACGAACTTGAAGTCAACAGAGTCAACGAGTGAACTCAATTGTTAAAAAATTGAGTTGAAAGCCAGCCAATACCATTAAGTAGAAGATCTCAAGATCGTTCGAAAAATTGCACGAGATCGAAACGAATGAGAAAAGAGATCCATTGTGTTGGCAAGAAAGTAATTTTGGTGTTTTAAAGTGTAATAAAACCGAATTTTTTTACTCAAGCAATGAACGTTAATCGATAAAATATTTTCCATTTTGTTTCTGGTGGCTTCATAATTTCGCGCTCATAAAACTTTTGGTCAATATCGGAAAAAAACTGATCAAAGTGCGATTTCAGGTCCTCGTCGTCAGCGAATGTTTTATCGTTGTGTTTTGCCACACACATCTTTGATAACGTGTAAAAAATTATTGGAGCTTGGTTGGGAAGTGATGTCACATCCACCATATAGTTCGGACATTGCACCATCGGATTACCATTGATTCCGAAGTTTACAAAACTCTTTGAACGGTAAAACATTTTCTAATGATGATGACCTGAAATCCTGCAACAGTTTCTTGTCGATAAGGACCAGAATTTATATAAGCGCAGAATTATGAAGCTATCAGAAAGATGGCAGAAGATCATCGAACGAAATGGAAAATATTTTATTCATTGAAGTTCATTGCTTGAATAAAAAAAATTGGCTTACATTTCACCTTAAAATACCGAAATGACTTTCTTGCCAACCCAATAATACAGTCGCTCAACGCCAAGTATGTCGGTACCGAAGCAAAAGTGAATCAGTTCCGGTGGCAGAAACGGAGTCTGAAACTCTATGGTGGTTGGGTTCTACTTTCTTCTTCCTTACTTTCTACCGCAATCTACCGGGCTCTATGTTTACCATGCCTCTCCTGTGTTCGTTAACGAAAAAGAGAATAGGAATTACAAGTTTATGCAGCGATAAAACGATCCTCTCGAGGAAAGGCCTGCTCGTTTGCGTTTCTCGGTTTCGGACTCTCGGCATTGGCTGTGAAATATTGAGACACGCCAGTCAACCTTGTGGAAAATCTTTCTTAGCAGCAGCTTATCTTCCTTCGAATATTTTTAACTGGAGTCGACGACCTTCTGAACTCGAAAAATCTGAAATCTTTCAGAATTACTTGTATTTCTCGCTAAACAAATGAATCCTTCGGATCAAGAAGTCCGCAATATGCCGTAAATAATACACAAGGAATTCAACAATTGTATTATTCGCAGAGCCTTCGCGATCGTTCTGTGTATAAATAAATCAGTGACGTTCTCTTTTAGTACTGGACTCGGTAACAATAAAACTCGATAACCTCGTCACTCTTATACAGGTACACCGCATTCGCATGCATCAAATTTCTGGATGAAATCGTCTAATAAATTCTGGTTTCGTTTCGCTATGCGCAAGAACGTCGTGCAGGAGCCTAACAGAGATTAGAATTATACCGAGATGAATATATTCATTGAATTCGCTCACTCGATCTATTCAGCACCCTCTGCATCGTTTCGTATTCACCACTATCCTGATTGAATCCCAAACCTCTATCAGCTTTTGTGCTACGAAAAATGTTTGCCTAAAAACCGTAATCACCAATTTCTACAAGATTTCCATAGAACGACCGCGACAAAACCTGCGGAGTGGCCAGAAATCGCATCTCGTAGACTCAATCTCCAGCGGTACATTTCTTCCGTTCCCTTGCATAAGTTATTGCGCAATTCAAACTATCCATTCCCGTTCCAATCTATTCCCGCGCGGTGGTAACCGAAGAAAATCGAAAAGGCCGTCGTAAACTCCGTAGGGCATTTATCTGGAGGATAGAGGAACGTTAACCCCGAAGGAAGCGCCGAACTTTAGACACAGGAGCTAATAGAAAATTCCCCAGAGTCATCTCGCGCGAGTCGTTCTAATCGATTCCTGGCCGTAAACCTTCTCTCCCACGAAATCCTCTCTCCTCGAGGAGAAGCGAAGTTGACAGACACGGAGCACGTTGCATCCTAATACTCAGTTTTTGTAAAAAAAAATGTATTTCATACCGTGATATACACGAATATTGAATTTTTCCAGAAAATTCGGCACTGTGACCCTGTGGCGGACAAATGGGCAAAATTTTGGACATAAATCAAAAGGTTGCTAACGTGTATGTAATGGTTATTGTTCGCAGAAAATGGAATTTAACAATACAACCAATAAATTTAGAAAGAAATTATCCAATTTTCCACGATAGATTCTAAAGAAAAGGTCTGGGCACTTGTTACAAAGTTTAGAAAATTAAGTAAGGTGGAGTGGGGTAAGTAGGTAAACAGGGCAAGTGCATATTATACTACTATACTATAAGTTAATATGAACTATTCGACATAGATGTCGACCAAGAATAAAGGTGTTTTCCTCGCTTAAATCAATCAGTGCTAAACAGTCACACGAGAAGTACATGTACAACTTTGAGGTTACCCTGAACGTGCAATAGTTTATAAGTTAATTATATATTCTGTGTTGTTATTTTAGATAAGTACAAAAAATATTCATGTAAGTTTACATTAAATGAACAGTTTTTATTGTATTTTTTTAAATTTATTGAGAAAAACACTATATATATATAAAAAATACAATAAAAACTGTTCTAGGCAGTTCATGTACGATAAACCAGAGACGTTTTACGAGAGTTGGATGGATGGAAAATGGTGCATATCTTATTCGATACACTTGATTGTTAGTACAATTTTTTTCGTTTCAATTTACTCCAAAAAGTCAGCGGAGACTTTCCGAGCAACCCAAAAGTACTTGTTTGTTTCAAAATGGATAGCTCTATAAAACTAAACGATATAATTTAATGCAATAAAAAGCATTTTATAGCAGGAGGTTTGTCAATCATTCTTTTCTTGCTCTGTAGCACTTGAAACAAGGTCTGAAAGCATTTTTAACTCTAAGTCACGGTCTCGCCCCATTTTCGAGGAAAGTGCAGAGTAGTTGACATTTTGTACAATATCCTATCAAAATGAAAATTTTCAAGAAAAATTCGAATCCTACGTAATATTAATTCGCCAGTAATACCTGTGCAAAGCGTTTGATACCGACAGCGTTAAGTGTTTACACAACAGACTGAAAATACGTAAGTTTAAAATCCAACTTTACAAAAACCAGTCTGCAGTTACCTCGCTTCACCTTATAGCAGTTAGTTGCAAAGAAAACTATAATATGCAGTTTTGCGAAAGGAATTAATCGTACATCGTGATATAAACGAGTAATGAAATAAGCCAGGAAAAAATCGGTGCATTCGTCATCGGAGAGGTCGAAAGCTAAGAAGGAGATCTAATCGAAGCGGAGCGGTCGTAAAGCTAAACAGCAGCGGGTGTCGTTAACTGCCTGGGTACGTAGGACCATGGAATGCGGCCGACATCACGGCCCGGTGTGTCTTCCTTAGAGGATCAGCTTCGCGTACCAAGCTTCTGCCAGGCTGGAAAGCACGGTGGAACGGTTCGAGGACCAATAAATGTCACTCGTGGCCGCTGCTATCCTCCTTAATCGATCGGACGTCCCGATCGATCGCCGTTCCCGATCTACCGGTCGAGATCTGACCTTCGAGATCCTCGGGACACCGATACACGTCCAACGACCCGCATTTCCGCTTGACCCGCGCACACGGCCCGTCCATCATTTTTGGGTTTGCAGCAAGGTCTCTGCTTTTGACCAACGGCAAAATGATCGAAACTCAGATTTAAATGAATGAGTAGAAAGAATTATAGTGGTACACCTCCGTCAGGACGACGTTCCTATGAATTAAACATTAGACCGTTCGGAAAGTCATTTCAATCCAGTTTTTTACCGTTTAGAATAAATTTTACGACGTCTTGTTCTATGATCTGTTCCCATTAAAAATAGGATTTTATTTAATTCCACGTTCTTAAAATTTGTCGATAAAAATTGGAAGGTGCGTAAACATGGATGCAGAAAGCAGCAGTTGAATAAAAATTCGTTTCACCCCTCAATAGTCTTCTGACGTTGGAAACGACATAACAATATTCTTAGATTCTTTAAATTTTTCACTGTTTTATATTTCGCATAAAAATCCGCAGTCTGGTAACAACAAATAGAACGACCTAATAATTGAAACTCGCGTGAAGCGTGCAAGGAGGAGAAAATTAATATTTACCTAGTTCGAGTATCAGGCTACCGCTGCAATCAATGCTGCATAGAGATGCGCAGTCTACTAATAACGCTGAGAACGTGAATGGACCAGGAAAGAAAGGAGATCGAACGACGGCTCGAATCGGAGAGGCTGCGATCGAAGGATCTCGGATCGGGATCCAGCGAGTGGGTATTCTAATGAAGATCGTTGCCCGTGAAACGAGGTACTCGCCGGTGACGTCGGCGAGGGTAGGAATCCTCGGGTACACGACTCGGTGCGTAATTGCCATAAACAACCGGATCCTGTCGGACGTTTTCCACGTTTCTGGAATGCCGTGTACTCCGGGCGCGAGCAGATAAGTGAATAGCGAAGGCGAGTAAATTAGCTCCCCCGTAATAGACTCGACGCTTGGGGAAGGAGGTGCGGCAAGGCGAGGCAAAAGCGAGGCAAAAGCGAGGCAAAAGCGAGGCAAAACCGAGGCAAACCGAAGCAAAAGCGAGGCGAGGGAACACCATAAGGTAAATAATGTCGCCGGGTCTTCCCTATTTGCCCGGGTATCCGCCTATTCGCTATGGCGTCTCTCTCGCAGAATCCACTTCTTCCTCTTTCGACTTTACTCGAGTCAAACGCGATCCTATGCGATGGCGACGCGTCGCGGGACCAGGAAGGGAATCTCTTTCTCGTTAATTAGTCCGGCGTTAATTTCACGGAGATCCCGGCGAGCCGATAACCACGCTAACCGGTGAACCGTGCCGACGCCAGCCACTCTTCGTGGAAGAGTAAGTCAGGTATTCGATACGTCTCGCGCGGTTTTCTCGCGGAAGCCTCCGTTTCTCACGCAGCCGCCAATGGAATTTTGATAATTAATCGACGCGATTAGTACGCTATCGCAACGCGCTCTCGATCCCGCAAGAAACCTGGGTGGGAATAGAACTTATCTCCCAGTGATTGAGTGATTGCAGCGAGACACCGAGTCGAGAGACGCGGCTTATCTTCCGAGATAAGAAAATCTCGACGCACCGGGAATCTCGATGCACTTGATCGCGGCTGTCAGGTGTGTTTGTCAGATCCACGTTTCCGCTGGATCGCTTTCAGTTGATACCAGAGTTGATACCGCAGTTGACGCAGAACATATTTTCTTTCGCATTACGTTGCGCAGGGTAATGTTCAAATTTATCTTTACGAGAAATAAAATTTTTTAAAATTCCTTAAATGTTTTTATGAATGCAGAAAATCCTTTGGTCGACGCAACGCGCGATACAAGTGTCTCGCGAACTGTTCCACTTGGCGGGCAGAGGATTGCACTAATTATGCAAAAATTACGCACAGTCGGACGAGTTTCTAGGTGTGTTGGGAAGACACAATCGGTTGCGTGCGGCAGCTCGGAAGAGTAATTTCTCGGTTAGAATGAATTAACCGGTCGTACCGTAAGGATGACACAACAAACGGTAGCGCATCGCTACCACGCGTCGCAATTAACCAAACGAGAGTGGGTAACGAGAGAAAAAAAAGAACAACAAATGGTAACGAAAGGCGGGTGGTGGAAGGAGTTCGAGGAAGAGAAAAAAGAAGGCTTGGGAGATCCTGGAAATCATTACGACACGGTGTCGCACGCCGTGCCGGCGCGTAAAACAAAGAAACGTTAGATGCATCCGTGAATAACAGAGCCAGCCCCGTGTCTAAATGTTCCCACGTGTTACTGGGTCAGTATACTTTTTAAAAGCGAGTACCGTACAGTCACCTGAACCCGTAGATTATCTGCCGACTTGTACGAACGCGCCTGGGATATTCGGATAGCTGACTTTCCTTTCAGATAATTGCTGGAACTTTTTAAATAACCGCTCGAAGTACCTCGACGATAATCGACCCGAAAATTTCCCACATCCTGTAGCTAATTTAACGTTGTTACTTACGTCAATAACATTTTTCTCTGTCCGCGTTCGTCGAGTGTCACGCCATTCTTGCGTAAAAGATAAAAAGTGTTCGAACGTACCTGTAACAGAGAAGATAAAACACAATGACGACAGATGAATACACAATTGAAATATGCAGGATATGCGTTAACGATATTCCAGATTCTCTACCAGGTTAGAGGGAAAGATAATTTTGCTTGTAAATCAAAAACACGTGTTGCCAGCGAGTCATTGGGAAACAGGTATAGACAGGTTGCCTGAACGATAGCACAACCAGTTGTCACAAATCATGGAAGTTACATCACCGAATAATATAATATTAAACATACAGTTTTGCGAATCCATTCAAATGTTTCCTTTAAAATACGACAGAACTTTCCCTCCAACCTAATACGTCAACCCCTTGACATACAATGACGTCTCTGAGACGTCATGTATTTCATGTGCCATGGTAGACTTTGACGTCTCCGAGACGTCAAGAAATCTCTTCGGCGAATACCGGGCAGTATAATATTATTGGATTATCTGTTTCGGCCGTGCATCAATGTTGTTTTTTTTAGACAGTCGAAGATGCTTTCCCACTCTCCATAATATCGATAACGAAATCGCATCGGCGATTTATTTTTTATCCGAAAATAAAACGCCCTGTTCCGAGCTTGTGCAAGAGCGTTCGCTATTGAGCCAAATTAAATGGTATTCTTACCTTGGATAACAAGGGGTTAATCTAGGTCTGCTACCAATCACGCACATCGTGCTACTTATACGGAGAGGCCAATCAAAGCGTTCGCACTCACCGAACAGCAACAATTTCGCGTAGGATCGACGCAAGCGCAACGATCGCGACCTACGAGCAACAGCATCCTCGATAAACTGGTACGATTCCGACTCGCGTTCGATTACTCAAAAAGAAGGGGATAGTGGGGCGGTAGGGCGACATAGAGAAAGAGAGAGAGAGAGAGAGAGGCGAGGAGAGAGGGTGGGAGAGGGATCGAAGCAATTACATGGCACCGATTAGCGAATGAATCGTTGTCTTAATGGGCGGCGGTGGCGGTCCGCTCTGGCACCGGCTGGCGAGATTAGCATTAGCCGGGGCGGCGATCGGCGATCAACAAATTGCTACCAGTTTCTTGGGACTTTTGTTTCGCCGGCAGTCACAGTTTATCGACGATTCGTCGAGCGTTATCGCGGCACCGACCGCACTTACGTCCATTACACGTCCGGGATAATTACACGGCTGGAACCGGGCCCATCGACGGCCACCGCTTGCGGTAGTTACATTTCACGGCTAATTAACGTTTGTCCCTATCGGTGGATCGTTACCGGCCCGCTCTGCGTTGCTCCATCTCTTGCTCTCGCTATATCTGTATCTTTCTTTCCTCCTCTCTCACTGTTTGAAGAGCACCAGCAAAAATCGGCGCAGGAAAGTTGACGGTTTCGCGTGCGATTTCCACGAAAGCCATCGCGATGGCGTTGCCACGGTGGATTGCCGCTCGTAAATCCCGCCACTTACCATTACCGTTACCGGGCTGCCAGCCTGCCAGCCGGACTGAGACCAGAGACCAACAGGAATAAGAGAGCACCACGAAATTGGGAGAGAGACAGCCGAGGAAGACGCCGGACGATCTTCGGTGTCCGTCTCTTATCTTTCAAGACACTGTACCTGCATCTTAGATCGCGCGAGACCAGAGATTTGTCTAGGAGCAAGATTACACTGCTAAACAATTTTTAACGATCTTCAAAAGAGGATAGACGATGTGTCTTTCGGTAGACAGCGGAATGGGTCGTTTGTGGGAATTTTTTGCGAGAGAATGGAACGGTGTAGAAGTAAAAAATTTGTTGCGGTATATTCGGGTACGATTCAGTATTATGCGGACATCTTTTTACATGCAAAATTCTTCCTTTTACACTCGAATCGCGTTAAATAATTGCGATATGCCTCGTGCAATCGTGCGAACGTGGCGCCCATCGCAGACTAGAGCCTCTCTTATCCTCGCTCTCTCTGTTCCTTTGATTTATCTGTGGCTCGTTCTCCACGGAGAAACGAACAGTCGACGTCTACCAAGAAAGATGGCTGTTACGGTTTAGAGTCTGCGACAGAGAGTTCACCGGGACGAAACCGCCCACGAACACGATCCCCTCGACGTCACCTTCGCTCTTCGTGGCGCCGCGAAACGTCGCGACGCCTCGTCCGTCCGACACACAAAGGTATAGTTTCGCAATCGTCTGGGTTATTGTGGAGAAACGGGAGAACCCAGGCCCGCCTCTCTGTCGCGGGAAAAGGGACTGGTTACCATGACGGAGGGTCAAAGGTCTGCGCGACAGACGGGTATTAGGAATCCTGTGAACTCGTTGAATAGGTTAATTGGATTGAGTTGTCCCCGCGGAGATCCGGGTGGGAACGCGAACGGTGGATTAAAGAGATTCGATTGCTATCTGGCTTTGATCGTCTTCGTTAACTCATTTAGGAAATTTACCCTGGGCAGCTTGCATTGCAGGTAGCTTCGGTTCTTTGTTTAATGGGCACAGTGAGATTTACTCGGGGATTTAGAGATCTGAATTTCCATGGTTCCAAAATTCAAGGTTTTAAAGTTCCAACGTTCTCCAAGCTCGCAAAGTTGTGACAAACTTCCAAAGTTCTCAAAGTTCCAAGCTTGTACAGCTCCAAATTTCTCAAAGTTCCAAGCTGGTAAAGTTTCAAAGGTCTCAAAGTTCCAAATTTCTAAGCTTGTAAAGCTTCAAAGTTCTCAAAGTTGCAAACTGGTAAAGTAAAAGTGCTGAAAGTTCTAAGCTTGTAAAGTTTCAAAGATCTCAAAGTTCAAAATTTCTAAGCTCGTAAAGCTCCAAAGTTCTCGAAGTTGCAAACTGGTAAAGTCAAAGTTCTCAAAGTTCTAAGCTTGTAAGGTTCCAAAGCTCCAAAGTTCTAAAATTTCCAAGCTTGCGAGGTTCCACAGTTCCAAAGTTCCATAGCGTTTACTATAGTTACATTGTCCCGGAATTGAAAAAATTTCTTTGTCCGTCTCGATGGACTATAAACCGAGAAACATAAAGTCATCCTGTCTGGCAGAGAGGTATCTAATTAGTCCGCGAATTAATCCAAGAAATTGCTGTAACACCGATAACGATACGGAACGTCTTCATTCACGCTCCTCGTTCAAGTATATCGCATACGGCGAGGAGTGCTCTGGCAGGGCTGTTCCTTTTCCAGCACTATAGAATTATTGATGCAATTAGCAAGCGCAGATAGAAATGCTCTGAACTTTATGAACGGTACACCTCGATCCTGCGGCTCTCGCCATGCGATCGTTTTCAATGCGATACGCGAGGTTAATTATTGCCGTCCGTACGATCAAGTTCTTATAATTGTAGCGGCAATGAAACTAGCACGGAAATCTGATTACTGTGGCGCGAGCCGATCGTAACAATGTGTCGGTTGTGCTATAACGATTGCCAGTGGGACGAACTAACTAATCAGAGTATGCATTTTCATATTTTAACTTACAGCAGAGCAGAGTGGAATTATTTTTCCCGTGGCCGACACAGAGTATCCGTTACAGTTTCCTCATGGTCGCTTTCGACAGTCCCTCATCAAAACACGAGGAAGTCTCTCGGATGACGAAACGCCTCGGCTCGTCGAGCAGTAGCCGTGTCACGGGTCGATAAAAATCGAACCCGTCAATTGACATGCCACGAAGATAGATCGGAGAACAGTTATGCATTAATTGTATAATTCAAGAGCCAGTCAGCGGACCAGGTTGTTACGTAACCCCCCGAGGTTCTACTGTCCTATTGTCCTCTCGGGAGACGACGACGAAGCCGCTGCTATGCTGTGTCAATCGAGCTGAGCCGTGTCGACTCGAGAAACTCGCCGTTCCTGCGCTGATGTAATTATATTCGCGTTCTATTGCGTACCGTCATCCGCGATTGTATAATCCGAGCAGCGTTGCGCAAGGGGCAAAGGTTATCGTCCCAGGTACCGAAACACACGATCGATAGACCACCCTGGCTAACCTCTCTCGCCGTTTGGTCGATGCGGACTTCCGGAACGCGAGACTCTCGCGATGCAAGTTGTGCAAGAATCCCGAGTGTTCGGAAGAGAAATAAATAAATCGAACAACGAGAATCGAGGCTCCCGATGATAAATAAAAAATTTCTTACGTCTTTACAAAACATATCGAGCAAACAATAATATTCTTGGGACATTTTAAACGCCAAACAACAAATTAAGCAGCGAAGACTGATACAACTGTTTCGAGATCGAAGAACAGGATTTGGGAGCTTGACCAACTCCAAGCTGAATTCTCAAGCTCCGCTCGCATCGAGCACGCTGAACAGCATCCAACCGTTCACCTTGAACCCTGAGCCACGGGTTCAAGTGGTCGGAGACCATCCACACACCGTTCTCGGCCGGGCAAGAAGTGGCCATCATTGTGATCAAGCGTTATCGTCTCGATGAGGTCACGGCACCCGGTACTGGGCCAGCGTAGTCAAGCTGTGTGTGGATTTATCTGATAATACGCGGCTATTATTGGATAGATTGTTGCTCGCGAGAGCTGCCGCTGCTGCGTAGCTGGATCCTGCTGATCGTCGAACGGTTCGAACGTCGGATGTGGGACTCCTCGTGGCATTCTTCGGGAACTTGTTATTGGTACTTGCTTCTGGAATTCCCGTGCCGCGCAGCGGACTGTTCGAACGAATACCGAGAGATCTACGGAAAACTTCGAGACACTCGACTGACTATAGTTGGCGACAGGGCGACGTTCCTGGGCTGAACGATGGTCCAGGATTGGTCCACAAACGATTCCCATCGGTATTTTTATTTTAGACGTGGAGCATGGACATTTTTATTTTGATTTCAGATGTTACGTTAATCTCTCGTCGATATTCGGTGATTGGAGTTAATACGGGGTCACGGTAAATTGTCTTTTTATCCGGTAAGGGATTGTTAAGGACGACGAAGCGGTGAGAGAGAGCTCGCAGGGCAAAGGGGTTAATTTCGGCGATGAAATGCCGGTTTGCAGAGGCCAGATTGAGAGTGCAGAGGATCATCGAGCGGTTTCGATCGGTCGAAGAGGACTTGCGTAGCCGGCTCCTCGAAGCTGGAGGTTAGCTAACGGTGCAGCAGCCAAGTAGCAAACACGAAACCGAGACGAGAGGAAGAAGGGAGGAAGAACGCCGAAGAAGAGGAGAATCGTGTTCCATGGTTTTTACTGTCGAGGCTTTCGGGTCCTCTCGAAATTATTTTTGCAAGTGTTCTAGAGCTCCATTAGCGATTGGATGGCACTCCGACACTCGTTTGCATCTTATTATGAAAACGGGATTTTATTGAAACAGAAGAACGATTAATGGAATTTGGGAATATCGATACGTATTCAACTTCGGAGACCGATCGAAAAGAGATAGTTTCGAAAGTCTGACGCTTTGTTCATCGGTTGTGTAAAGAGATTTAATAAAGTTTCCGATCACGCGGCACACCGCAGGCGACACAAGTCTCGTGGACTGCGCAGAACGGTTTTCCACGACCCGTTTGTTCTCTGTTATTCTCTACAGGCTGCGACAGTTGACTCGTTCGTGTTATCTGTCCCGATTCGCAACCTCGGCCGCGGGCCACCGTCACGATCCACCGGAATTCTCCCTTCGAGGAGAAACTTCCGGATCCAGGACTGCAGCTTTCGCTTTCTCCCTCTCCCGAGAGGAGAGAACCCAGCCCGCCTTCTAACCTTCGAATTCAGAGGAATTTCTCCGAAGGGTCTTGCCCAGTTTCTCTGGCCCTGCTCCTCCCTCTTGGTCCATAAATGGGCAGAATCTGCAGAGGTTCTCTTTAATGGCTGGCAGCAGGTCTTTAGGGAATTAAAAGATTTTAGACAGTGTCCAAGCGATCGATCTGGTGGAACCTTCCAAAGCACAGCGTAAAAAGGCGAATTTCAGTGTTCGCCTCGGCAAGGTAAAAATGGTCTCTTTAACGAGGTCCTTTAAAACGAGGACGACCTGCGGAGGCTCGCTTTAACGGCTGGCAGAAGATCTCTAGACAATTAAAAGATTTTAGACGGTGTATAAGCGACAGCTTCCAAAGCACGGTGTAAAAAGACGAATTGCAATGTCCGCTTCGGCAAGGTAAAACTGGTCTCTTTAACGAGGGCCTTTAAAACAAGGACGACCTGCAAAGTCTCGAGTTGTCCAGCGAATATAAGATTTCCCAACAGGCCGAATCCCTTCAAGAAGTACATAATGTTCCTCGACAACGTAAAAGGGAGCCCTAGGACCACCTGTACCAAACTTTCCGAAACTCAACACCTCTTCCACGTGACTTAGCCAGCCTCGTGCATCGAACAACAGCGACGTGTTGTACACTTTTTGTTCCGAGTTCCACATTTCTCGATCGAACACGAATGCGGACGGAGCTCGTACATAAGGAACGTAAGGGACATAAGGGGCGCAAGGAACACAGAGTCCAGCCGGTGTGGATAGATGTATGGGTGGTAAGCTGAGAAGCGAGACAGGGTCCGGCGGGGTCCTTCCAATATAAGACCCAAACATCATTCCTGGGACCACCTGGTAATCAGGAATTACACGGGTGTATATTCGTGGCCCTCGAAATTCCTGCGACCCGACGCTGCGGGACCAAAAACGATCATTAGAAAATTAGAGACGCGTTTCTTTCGATCGTTTTTGAAATTTTGTTTATAAACGCATAAAATTTACGGTCTAGCAACGACCGTTCCTCGGCAGTTTATTCGGTGCCTGCTCGTTCGAGCACAGCAAGCCAGGTAAGCTGTCGAAAAACGGTAAAAAATGCGGTCTAGCCGCAGCAAAACGGCAAAGGTTGCAAAGAGGACGAAAGGGTTCAGCCCTAAGAGTGTTCTTCTGAGAGCGGCTCCGGCAGATCTCCTTTGATTTGCGAAACATCAATCTTCGTAATTTATTGCCGGTCCCGACTGTCGGTGTGGCAACACCGCCGATCGACGCCGTAACGCGATCCTTTGCCGACCAAGGATGGACCAAGGATCCTATGTTCCTCCTGCTGTTCCTCTTCTTCTTCCTCCAGCTCCTGGCAGACCGGTGGCTACCTCGATTCGATGATAATTTCGGACCTCGTTACGCTCGTAATCGCTCGGCCATTACCGGTGTCCCCGAGCTGCATCTTGTGTCCGAGGATTCGCGCATTAGTTAAGTAAATTTATTCAACCGTTCACCGTTGCTGCAACTGTATTTTTGCGCCGCGGTTTTCGAGGCTGCAGATGCTTTCACCTTTTCAACCTCCTTTGCATACGCAGCTGATAGCGATTGCCGGTGGACCCCCCCCTCTCCTGCGCGTGGGAGTGTTCCACGCGTTAACATTGTTATAAAGTGTCGCAACATTTTAATGGAAATAAAATCTAAACAGAAATCGTCTTACACCGTCTTCAATTTCACGCAATCATTTTTCTCGCAATGTAGGAAGTGGTCATTCGACTGCGGATCTTTAGGGGGATATATAAAGTGGTGTAATCGTAAGTGAAAATTAAAAAAAAAAGAGTTTATCAGTTATTTCACATCACATTAGTTTAAACTAAATTAATACGATTCAATGTAATTTTTACGATATTGTCGAAAACGAACCGGCATATTTTCGAAAGACTATAATATCGATCTATGCACGAAAAGATGATTTCGACTGGCAGCCGGTTTCCCGGAAAGAGCGCACAAAGAAACGGTCTCGCCACCTACGACGACCTCGCGAATCGTCTCTCTGTTCCAAAGAAACGGAGATCGAAGAGGTACGAAAAAGAGAGGATAAAAGAGGGAGAGAGATAGGGATGCATCCTTGTGTTTCTTTTTCTGTTCCGAGTTCCCTCCCCGTCTCTATTAGGATTTACGGTGCCCGCTCGGGATTGGAGCCGTTCTTGCCGGAGCGGCGCGGCGCGGCGCGGCGTTCACGCTGCTTGAACGAGTTTTACGAGTCGTGTCGATTTGCAGATCGGAAAGGTTGACCCGTTCGGGTTCTTTCGTTCACGCTGCCTCGTCAGCCTCGGCCGCCGGAGCACGACGTCTTTAAACTGCTCGAAAAGCAGTTTTACTTTACGTCCGTATCAGAGTTTACGGTTCGCACGACCCCGATCCCGCGGATCTTAGAGGCCATCACGACGATTTGCATGGTTCGAATGCCGTTTTCAAGGCGTGCCGTGCGCTTTTCAGAGTTCTCTCCGGAGCTCCGGCTCTGACTTCTTGGCTGACTCGCTCTCGGCTTCTTTGCCTTTCTGCCTTGTGCTGCGGGCTCGCTGCATTTCTGCCTGTCCTTTCGGGATCGACGAGAGAGAGAGACTGGAGCCGCCACGCCGGCAAGTAATGGGCCCCGACAGCGGAGCGGCGTTAACGACGCGCGTAGTAATGCGATTTCCTTCGCCCTGGCGTTCCCCTTGCACCTTGAAACCCCTCTATTGGTCCCCATCGCACACAGATGCGTACTCGGCTCGAATCGCTCGTCGATTCTCCAGCCCGATTCCTTCGGCCTGTTTATTGTTACATCCCCATTTTCCAGCTTTGTTCAACTTGCCATTTTTACCAATTTTCGTTGCGATGGCAGTGTAGGTGGCAGTAACTTTGTATCCATTTTTCAGGTAAATATTTTGCAATTTTCGTCGCGATGCTGCGACACTGATCTTTGACCATTTTTTCTTTTCCCCGAACAGTGAACGAGTGCTTGAACGATTGTGTAGGTGGCAGTAACTTTGTATCCATTTTTCAGGTAAATATTTTGCAATTTTCGTTGCGATGCTGCGACGGTAATCTTCGACAATTTTTTCTTTTCTGAATAGTGGATGAGTGCTGGAATGATTGTGTAGGTGACAGTAATTTTGTGTCCATTTTTCTGGTAAACTTATAGCAATTTTCGTTGCGATGTTGCGACACTGATCTTTGACCATTTTTTCTTTTCGCCGAACAGTGAACGACTGCTTGAGCGATTGTGTAGGTGGCAGTAACTTTGTATCCGTTTTTCAGGTAAATATTTTGCAATTTTCGTTGCGATGCTGCGACGCTAATCTTTGACAAATTTATCTTTTCTGAATAGTGGATGAGTGCTTGAACGATTGTGTAGGCGACAGTAATTTTGTGTCCACTGTTTAGGTAAATTTTCAGCAATTTTTGAAAATGTCTATGAATCCGCGTAAAACTCACTGTAGTCTCCGATTTAAATCTTCGGGAGACGAATCGATGGATGTTGTCCCCAAAGTGAACATTGCTTGTACTTCCTCTTCTTCGGTACAGGAGATCTAGGATTTCCAGCGAGTCATGGCCAAGAATAACACAGAACACGACAGAACAGACTGTCCCGAAACGAATGAATGTCAAGAAGAGAATCAATTTGCCACAGTCAGCAGTCTAACACGTCTTCCGAAGAACGAACAACATTTCGAAACGGAACCAAAGTAAACATAGAGAATCTATTCCCACGCTGTGTTCGAACGAAAAACCAGTCCGTTATCAAAACTCTCTGAAGTCAATTAAGACGAAGCAAATTGAAATGTGTTACCGTATCATCGGCAAGCTATCAACATAGTATAATATAATACAGTTACGTAGAAATTTCTACCGCCTAAAGGCCTGCCGCACAAAAACGACCGGCGATACGAATCTAATTCCGACAATCGAACTAACGTTACTCCTTTAAAAAATCACTCTTTAAACCATCAAATTGTTCGGGAAAAAATTTCAACAAATCGAAAGTAGGTTTGTAAATAGCTGTACCTTCTGTAGGTGTCGAAAAGAAATGTTTTTCAAAATTGTAAAATTGTATTCGAGATCGCGGAAGCATAAATCCAAAGTAAACCACCAATCGCGCAAGATAAAAGGTGGCGCCACAGCTCCGCCATAAATACATCTCGAAAAAGAACCCACTTCGAAGATTTGACAGTGCATCATGCGGGTGCAGGCAAAAATAACGGCGCAGTCTTTAACGGGAAAGAAAGGCCGACGATGAAACAGCACAAAGCGAGCCGATCACGAGCGCGATTATTCCCGTAACGGCATTTCTTGCGATAATTGAAGAAGGATCGTGCTGCGTTTCGGTCAGCAAAAAAATGCATATAAAGACAACGATGATCCCAGCGATTTTGCATCGGCACCATTCGATCCATCGATCTCTTAATTGCGAAACCCGCGCGCACAGTTCCGAAGCTACATCTTAATTCGGATCAAGGATCAATTTGAATCAGCTGTTTCCCTTCAGATAATTCTCCTCGAATTTATTTATTTTTTTTAAAATTGCATTTCATTTTTTTCATTTCATTTAACACAAACGTGCTGCCTTAAAAAAATAACAATGAACTATAAAATATATTTATTTAATCGTTTACCACGAAAGCATCTTTACAAATTCGATAATTGTGAAATAAAAAATCTGGAACCGGTTATTCGACCGATGGTTAGTTTAGCGTTAAAATAAAAAGACAAGTAGATCGCAGAGCGATTTTACATCAGCGCCGCTCGATCCGTCGATCTCTAAATTGCGAAACCGGTGTGCACGGTTCTAAAGGTACATCTTAATTCGGATCAAGGACGATCGGTGTGTCACGGTACCCCATGGATCCCTCTCGTTGCTGTCGTGTTCCGCGTTCGCCATAAACCGTGTGCCGATAGACCGTAACCACACGAAACAATAACAGGCAATTTCGCAATTCAACAGAAATGTCAGACGACGACCGGCCGATATACAATTGCCCCGTGACAAACTAGTCGAATTATAGACACTACCAAATATGGCCACCGTCGCATCGACTACCGAAGAGAATGGAAAATTTTTGTAACTTTCCATTTCGGTGAAACTGTTCGTGAAAATATCGAGCGGTATTTTCCGCAGTCCATCGATGAAAGTCTTTCAATTTGCAGACGAGGAAGAACCAAATAGAATCGATCTCTTAATAACAGTTTGCGTTCCCGGCGGAAAATAAAATCGGTCAGCCTGGAATGAAAGAGCGGACAGAGGAAATTGAACCGTGCAAAAAGTAATTATTTAATTGGTTGCATGACGAGGCTTGTACACAGAGCTCGTTACATTCACTTCCTACACTATTACGTGAAAGCCTCCTAGTAGCGCGGCTTCCGACCGATCGAATGCGAAGATGACATGTGTTTTCGCTGCTTCGCGTGTGTACACAATCGACTGATCAGCGTGTACGTGTCCAGTACTATACGACGTGAGCGTAAAATTAATTTTCTGCTCTCCGTCAATATTGACGCTGTACAGCGTTAGATTATTTGTGGAACATAAATGTTTCCATAATTATGAATGGTGTATAAGTCATATATTTCTTGTTTCGAGATGTTTCAAGGAAAAGTATATCGACACCAAATGAATTCCATATAACGTTGAAATAACGAGCACCATCTAACGATTCATTTTTGACAATATCGTGAAAATTACATCGAATCAACTCAGTTTAAAATTATGTGAATTTTTTTTAAATTTTGACCCAGACCACTTTCATAATTATTTGTCTTCGATAAGTTTGTCTTTCGAAAATGTTCAATGTTTACCATTTGTATTAAATTCCTGACCTTGGAAGAACTCGAAGACCATTGTGTCGATCATAATTTATTTAGTTGTATGCTTAGAATTGATGTGATACAAAAATCTAAAGAAAATTAAGACATAAATTAGGGAGATACGAGTGAAACAGAGGAAATATTAAAATCGTGGATACAATTTATATAAAAATATAGAAAACGGACCTGTCCGCGGACGATGAAATAAATCGGGGGCTCGCAGAATGTTCGCCACGTTTACCAACATGTTGTTCAACGATTTCAGTAACAAGTCCCTTACTCCGGAACAGCTCTTCGCTTTCCCAGCAATTAATCAACGTCACCGGGCCAAAGATCCGTGTTATCGTCGATAAACACGGTCGTGGCCGTACAGAGTCGTCGGTCTCGTACGGAATCGCCGTCGGACACACGTGAACAGAACGATTAATCGACGCGCGACTGGTCGTACAAGGGTGTAATAACAAGGTCGACCTTAATCTGCGCCCTGTCAACGGCGAAAAACTTTCTTAATCGGCGGGAGAAAAATGGTCCGCAGCTTTCTCCGTCTCCTGTCCCCTCGAGGAATCGTTGGAGGTTATGGAAGCCACGTTTCCGAGCTGATCTGAATATTAAATTCTCGCCGATGCATTTTAAAAATTCAATGAAGCTCCAAAGAAAATAGTAATTTTTTGATCAGGGATGTAAAAAAAATCAGGCCACGTTTAGACTCGTCCATCGACAACGATGAAACTATGCAGACACGCGGTCCAAGATACGTAGAATCGAATAAAAATCAAAATGTCCCCGTGGCTTGCATAATTTTTAAGCGTAGAATGTTTTTTACCGTGCACCGGGCGATAAACGAAAGTGACTGGGGTCACCGGTCGAGCTCTCTGCTCCGTATTTGGCGACGCGTGCATAGCAACTCACGACTCGTCCCTAAAGCGTGATCCACGGGGTACGCGCGCCTCGGTTTTCCCACAAAAATCCGTCGTGGATAACTGTAAAACCGCCAGGCGAAGCGAGCACACGTGCGCGAGCGAGCTCGAGCGAGAGCAGCCCGCGGCCACGGCCGCAAACACACCCACTCCCGGCGTCCGCTAATGGAATTACCTGTTCGAGTTTACAGAAACCCATAACTGGGGTTTGTTCTAGGAACGCGGGCCGTGCGAACACCACGATAAAATGTCTGCGTAAGAACGCAACCACGCAACGAACGCGTATTCGTGCGCGCGAGAGAGCCGCGGAAATTATCCCCACGGGCGATAGACGACCTTCGATCTCCTGACTTTTTACAGCGGGGAAATCGAAGTCGATATACAGCGCGATCGATGGTGCAACTCTTCCGACGGTGTCAAAAATTATTCGGGAATATCCCGTCGCTGTGGTTTTGGCGAAACCTCCGGTTTTGCGAAACAAGAGAAAATTCAAGATGCATTTCATCGTATCAAAAAAAGTTTCCTACCTCATGTTTTTCTCGTAATTTGCAAAGCAACATCGTCGAGTAATTACTAGCATCAAACTATTCCCTGCCTTACAATGGCTCTAATAACACAGGATCGAGCGAATCGGGTGCGGATATTGCTCAGTGCGTACCTTCCTAGTTTTTACAGTGAAATCGGTTCCTGTATTAGGCTACACTGCGGGATCAAGCTTTTTCAATCTGTACGGCTCATCGTCTGGATTCTGCGAGCATCCGACTTGGAATCGTTCTATCACGCGCGTTTAAAATAACTAAACAACGTACAGACCGGATCGTTAACCTCTGCTTTAAATGGGGATCGGCTGCGTCCGCGGAGCTGTAGCGGAACGGACCGTGAACGGTGTAAACTTTGCTGCGATTTCCACGGGAGTGCTATGAAAATGATAGAATTACGAATGCAGGCGAAACTGGTCGATTTTTATTGCAGACCGTCT
Organism: Lasioglossum figueresi; assembly: GCA_028455805.1. NCBI lineage: Eukaryota > Metazoa > Arthropoda > Insecta > Hymenoptera > Halictidae > Lasioglossum > Lasioglossum figueresi. Next base: position 12,510,926 of record CM052193.1, on the reverse strand, counting down.
TCGGTAATCGAAATCGTTTTAAGAAGATATTCTCGATGCGAGATGTTCCGGATTTTTGTGATACATTTCAATCATTCCTGAGCAATCGAGTTATCAATTATGCGATCGAACGCACGACCGATGAAATAATCAAGGATGTAGGCGCACTGTTCATTCGCCGCAGATCTCGCCGGGCTTTATTCATCCGGTGTAGCGGTACATCGAGAGGAAATAGCGCAGAAGGCAACGGGCATAGAAGAAACACGCTGCTATACGACTTCCAGAAACGTCAACCTTCGATGTTTCCTTTTCCCATTCGATTCGACACGGCGCCCGGTAACTGTGTCTTATTAAGCGAGTCGCGTCCCACTGCGAGCCTGATCGCTACCAAGGGATACCTTCCGCGTGATTTCGCGAAAGAACCAGCGCAAAAGCAACTGCGAAGCCGTTAACTCCGCTAAATACCGTTCTAGCGATCGATCCTCCACGACGGATCCACGTCAGGCTTGAATCGTCCAACTGGTCGCAAGAAACTCATCAAAAAGGGCTCACATCGAATTAACGGCTACCGTAAACGAACTGTTAACTGCGAGTCAACCTGTATCATAAGTAGACCATGGATCTTCGTGCGAAATTAAATTCAAGCACTAAAGTTATTAAAGTACTTACAAGCGACTATAAATGTATCAAGAAGGTGTTTAGAAGTGCTATGGGCAGCGAAAGATATTTTTCTTTGTAGAATCCTTCCTTATCGACGGATCGCGTCTCTGGAGACTTCAACGCCCGCGCAGAGCATGATCCGAACAAGATTTCACAAAATATTATTGAACATTATATAAAGCAATTCAATAATTTACATTACTGGTCCAGGAATTAGCATCGTCAAAGGAAAAGGATATCCAACTATCAAAATGAAGATCCAAGACAGGTCCGGTATATTTCTGGGCCCAACACCTCCCACACAAAGGGGCCCACATTAATTAACATTATTCAACATTGAATAAATGATGAATTTAAATCGAAGATATGAAACATTGCATTACCAAAGAAAAAGCGCATTCAACTAAGAAAATGAAGATCCAGGACAGGTCCGTCACCTTTGCGGGCCCAACACCTCTCACGCAAAGGGGCCCACGTTAATCAACATTATTCAACATTGAATAAATGATGAATTTAAATCAGAGATATGACAAAATTGCATTACCAAAGAAAAAGCGCATCCAACTAAGAAAATGAAGACCAGGGCAGGTACGCCACCTTTGCGGGCGCAACACCTCGCACACTAAGTGCCCAGAAACCGCAGGATCGCTCGGATCTGAACATGGATCCTCGCCGAATGGGTTGGTGGACATCGAGCGAAACTTGCTAAGCAAACAACGGGAACTCGTTTCCGTGGGACGGTGCACTTCCACGCCCACGCGGTCTTGGTTCAAGGTACAAGCACACACGTTTCGATACGGAAGGATCGGGCCCGGTTCGAACGATCAAACAATGCGCCGTGTTTCCGTGTGGGTACCGCGGCGTGTCGACTCTGTAACCGTTTAATCCCACTAACCGGAGAATCTAGACTCCGGATTCTAGCAGAGCCCGATGTAACACCGTGGGAGCCAACGACCTCGTTTCACGGTTTCTTCTCCGTGAAAGTGATCCGATATTACGAGAGAGCGCCGAGAGGAAGAGAGAGAGAGAGACCGTTAAAGCAGCCTCGAAATCCGCTCGAGATCGCGGCCTGATAGATCGCGGTCATTTGTACACGGGCACGAAAACGTTTGTCGCTTGTTTGGCGCATTACGCAACCATAAACGTCCTGCAACGGACGTTTCGCGGACGGGAATGATTGCCCCTCGCTCGCCCCCAGGCTAATATCTTTGCCATAACCGAAGGTAATAACGCGAGGGAAACGTAACCGGCGAACGTTTGTCGCTTCGTCAATTAAGCTGAGGAGATAATGAAAATGTTCGGACCGAGGCTGACATTCCTGACGTCCATTAAAATGATCCTATAATTGGCGAGGCTGATCGTTTGATGGATAGAGAGTCGGTGGAATGATACCTTTGCCGGGTAAATAGTCGGCGTTTATCGCGTTAATTGAGTGGAGAACATTAGTACGATGTTCGAAGCGAAATACGAATTTTAGGTATTGATTAAAATGACGAGCAAACTACGGATTTTTAAATCTGGAAACCTTATTGTCAGTTTCGTGGAACGTGTTCTCGAATGATTTGAGAATAATTCTAAGGTCCCTCGAAGAACAAACGTTGGAAGAATGTCCAAGAGCGGAGGCCGACGCGTTTACCGTTAAATCGCCAAAGCGGTTTCCACAATTTCCCCATAGTAATTCGATCGTTCCGCGGGCGGAATGGTTCGACGGATAACGCGAAACCCGTCATCCAAAGCGAAAGAACGGACGAACGGACGGACGAACTTGGCTGAGCAGCGGATGGGGAATCGCGGAGAGAAGCCTCGAGGGCGAACGCCTCGCCATTCCGCTCCGCTCTGCGGCAATGAATCATCCGGTTAACGCAGCCTGTCTCGTCATTACTTTCCTCACTGATCGTCGACGTTACTCGAGACCAGTCTCGGCGGCTAAGGTCAGATACGAACGCGGGAACGCGACTTTTCGATGGAATGCGTTCTGATCCGCCGTGATCTAACGCGATCTAGCATAACTGGCATCCTTGGGAATTTTATACACGATCGCGCCGAGGTGAACAATCTTACGTCTCTATCGCTGAGCGTCTAACTCGCCGTGGAGCTACCAATTCTTCTGATAGAAGAATTTGTTGGATGTTTCGTATATTTTCTTCGTGCGAGAACGTATTAGTGCAGAAGTAGGAACGACTACCAATTTGTTGCAAAGCTCCAGAGTACTCGTTCGCTGTGAATTCGTTATCGTCGCGCGTCTCTCTTAAAATAGAGTGAACTTTATGCGGTAAAAGTTGTAATTATTTATAAATCTAGGACCATGAATCCAATAGAATCGACGAAAAGATCAAGTACCGTCGAAAAAGAACCTCGAGCTCTTTTCTTCGAACGGCAGAGAACGAAACACTTCTCTGTACCGATAAAAAGATCGCGTTGAAGCTTGAAGCTCGTAGCGGACAGCAACCGGATGGGCGAACCGGAAACACTCCGTGGGATTCGCAGGCGTCGAGTTTCAATTTATCGATCGCTGAATTCCCGGGACTGGCCTGTCCCAAAGATTATCTGGCCTAACCCCGAAGAAACATCGGCTAAGAACCCGCAGACTCGTTAGAGGCGCATCGATCAAGGATCGACGGAGTGTTCGCGGGATCACCATCATTTGCTTCTATAAATCCATATTCCCGGGACACTAAACGAGGTTTTAAGACACCTACCGTGGCATTAATCGCGACGGGGTAAAACGAGCAGTGGAACTACGGGAGATTGATGGTTCAATACAGTCGTCCGGGCTCACGGAGAGGTTAAGCGTCGTCTTCGGCGTCGAGCGTGAATTATGCATACGAGGGAACCTGGAGGGAACCTCGAGGGAATCTGAGGACAGTGCACGCGGGGTCCAGATACAGATTAACCACCGTAAATTCCCCCGGAGTCATTCGCCCCCTCGTCCGGTCGACCTCGAGAGAAAACGCGGAGTCGAGCCGCCTTCTTCTGGAACAGCGCAGAAGAGGACGTTTTGCTCGAGCGTCGCAGCTTATGTAGCGCCGCGTGATCGAGGAGGATTCCAACGGATAATCCTAGTTGGTAGCCGACCTTGGATCAGATCCTTCGCAAGCAGCGAGAGTCAGTCCCGTGCCCTACAAGCTCTGTCTTCCTCCCCTCTTCCTTCTTCAGGCTCTGACATCATTAACTGACGGCGGAATATGCCGAGCTGAAACGTCTCGGTATTAAATCCTTCCGCGATGGACAGGCTCTGCGGTTTTTGCGGTCGCTCGCTTCGCACGCTGGTCGGGAAACTCGGTTTCAGTGGCCAAAATCCGATTTTTAGAATTTATCCCGTATCAACGAAAAGCCTCCTCTGCCGCTGTCTCTTGTACCTGGTTTCTCCTGCCCTTCCATCATAAATAAAGACAGCCTTTTCGAAGATAGACTTAGAAGTTCTATGTTAGAACACGAAGCGTCGGTCGAACTGAAGCGTTCTTCTGTATTCTCACTTCCTACCGAAAAAATGTATATCTTCATTTTATATTCGCGCGCTACGAATTCTTGGCATTGCTTGATTTCGTATCCTCGCCGAATGTCAACGGTCTCGTATTTCGAAGCTTCTCAAATTTCTCTGGAAAGAGCTCTGTCCTCCGAGAAGAATTGAAAGTCAAGTGTTCGAGTCGTCTGGAGAGCAGACGAGTTCAAGAAACTTATTGTTAGCTCGCAGCCGAGCCACCTTCGCTGCACTTTGCGAAGTTGAGTCACTCGGTCTATAGGTTCATCGGTGACAAGATCGAACCAACAGATCGCCGGCAGACTAACAAGTCTAATAAAAACAGCAGACACGGAGAAACGGAAAAGACGCGTGCGACATACGAGACACGAGTGAATGAAACGATGTGGGTCAGAGAGTCCTTGCACGCTTTTCAATATTTATCCGACGTACGAACGTTCGGGTACCCTCTAATGATATTCCGGAGGAAGGCGTGTCTCTAGTAGACCTAGCAGACGCCCTTGACAACGAGCCTTGCCCTCGAGGTTTTTTCTTTGCCGCTTCCTTTCTCGGATTTGTTGCTTCGGGCGCTCGTTTTCGTCCGTCTCAGTACAGCGTCAAAAATTATTTAAATATATTTAGAGATTCACAGTGTCGACAGGATAAGTCGTCAAGACTCCTCTTTTTCAAATCCATCGATTTGTATAAACTATTATAAATTCACCTTTGTATAAAACGCTTTTGATTGTAAATTATGTGGTCACCAATGACCTAGCTGTTAATGCGACCACATTAAAATAAAATAAATAATAATAAGATAAATATCATTGTACTCGGGAGAGTCTGTAGAATAATTCTACGCACAGAACGTGTCGATTCCTGTCATACCAGAGACGCAAAAAATTCGCAAAGATTACTATTGCGTGGGAGGAACAATGTCAAAGATGCGTTTAACCGACGACACGCTCCAGAAACGTAGTTTTCACTTTCGCCGGATGATCTGAGTGCCGGGGAATGGAGTCGAAAGTCTAGCAAGAGATCGATGGATCCTTCTGAACGGCTCGCTAACAAATTTGCGTGCCTTGGTGTCTCGTGACGAACGATCATTCGTCATCGGTGACCCGGAGCAGCGAGTTTGCCGAAACTCGTTGGGAAACAGGTTGTCTATTATATTATTGAACAGTTATCCGGCAGGCAGAATAATTGATTAGCAAAACTGAAATTTCTTACTCGTTATGGAAAAAATATTTGAAATTAGCCGCGAGATCGGAGCACTATCGTTTTGATGAATCAAACTGTCCAACCAGTGTATTCCTGGCTTTCTAACAAGTCTCTCGTTTGAAAATCACTGACGCCTACAACGTCCACGAGCACGAACGGCTGTTACGTCATTTCTGGCTGATTGTGAGACTACTTTAGAGCTGACTGGTACTTCTGGATGTCGACGGGAATATTTCCTCGCCGCTTTCCCTCGAGATGATATCGATAAACGCAACATTGTGCGCAGAGAAAATCTACTAATGCATCGCGACCGTTTCAGACCTAAAGTTTACGGGGTTATCTCGAAGAAGTGAGCAAATATATGTAGTACGTGAAATATGATCTAGAGTGTTTCAATTGTCCCTTCAGATAAGGTCTACAATGTGCAATTACCGACAGCGAATTTCTATAATATATTCGGCATTTATGACTGTGGAAAAGTTATGCACTTTGTGGATTTCTAAATTAAATTTATTCGTGCCTGATGGTTTTGTGCTATTCAAATGAAATTTATTTGTGGCCGATATTTTTCTCCATTTTTAACGAATTTTATTCGCGCTTGAAATTCTTGCTCTTTTTGAATGAAATTTATTCGTGCCTGACATTTTCGTTCATTTCGAATGAATTTCATTCGCGCTTGAAATTCTTGCTCTTTTTAAATGAAATTTATTCGTGCCTGACATTTTCGTTCATTTCGAATGAATTTCATTCGCGCTTGAAATTCTTGCTCTTTTTAAATGAAATTTATTCGTGCCTGACATTTTTATCCTTTTTTTAATTAAATTAATTCGTGTTTGATGTTTTCGTTCTTTCTTAATGAATTTTATTCGTTTCTCGTATTCTCGTCCTATATAAATAAAATTTATTCGCGTCTGATATTTTTGTCCTTAAAGAAATGTATTCGTGTCTGAACTAAAATAAAATTGAAAAAGGATTGACAGCCATTTCCAAACGAATCCATCGACTTCGATGCATTAATATCGTTTACGGGAGCGGACTGGATGTGGGACGCCGGTGCTTTTAATCTTCCCGCCGGTCTCCTAATTATAAACTATTGCTTGGCTGTCGCTGTGGTTTCACGGATCGAAAGAAAAATAAAAAAGATCACCGGCTGTAAACGTAATTGAGCCGAATGGTAGGCGCGCACGGCATTGAAACACGCCGCCGTACGGCGTCCCGTGACTACTAAATATTCGCGAACCGTGTATACGTGGGAACACGTCCCGTTAATAACCGATGAAAAACCGGTAATCGCGAATCGCTAAGAAAAGGATTCCAGGTACTAATGAGCGAGGGCTGTGAGCCGCGCAAACGTTTTTCCCGCGGGATAATAAGGGCCGATTGATTCGTTGCAAGAGAGCAGCCATGATTGCTACGCGATTTCAATGATTCGAGTGCCGAACGAATCGAGAGAGATAGAGAGCGAGAGAGAGAGAAGCCTGTTTTCTTGGCGGCACGGTGCAACGGAGGCAGTGCTTTCTTCAGCAACGGTCGAACAGGCCGGAAAAAGGACCGGTATCGAGGGCGGTCTGTCATTATGTCGTTCGACTAATGGATCTCTCGCTCGCTCGGAAATCATAGAGCTTAATGTTCGCGTTTACCACCGGGAGTAACTAGTTTCGACAACTTATTACTCTCCAGGAAAAAAACCCGCCGATTCCGATCTTAGTCAAACAGTCGCGTTCCATCTTCTTGCATCCGGTTCTTGACAAATCCACCACCTCGCAGCGAAAGTTTCGAACAGAAAAATTCGGAATAAATAAATTCGCGCGTAAAGAATCTTTTATTGGGTTGGCAAAAGATCATCGAACAAAATGGAAAATATATTCATTGCTCGAATAAAAAAATTGGGGTTTTTATTTCACCTTAAAATATCGAAATTACTTTCTTGCCAACCCAAAATTAATTGATTTTAATGTTTTAATTGTGATTTAATGTTGTCGCCGTCTACAAAATTGTACTAAGAAAGCGTGCAACGAACCTGAAGAATCGGCCTCGAATCGGCCAATTAATGGGAAAGAGAGTTCGCCGATGATCGTGACGAAACCTCTGGTGGAAAAGGCTCGATCGAGGACCGATATCTATCGCAATCGATCGCACAATGATCGTCGTCGGGTTCCGCGGTTTCTGGTGCGCGCTGCGCCGATAGATTCGAGGGACTCGCGGTATCGATTAATCCGCCGTTATCCGTCCAGAGACAATGGAGTCGTTCTAAATACCGGTTACCGATCCCGTTGACCAATCGAGAGTCGACGGTGGTTGTTGCTGCACCGGGCTCTCTGTACACGAGGAGATCTCGTTTGCTATGCACGCTGAGAATGGTCGCTCCGGCAGACACGTCACCAGACACAACGTCGCTCTTGTGCAACATAACCCAGATACCCGGGGAGCACGTTGCACCTAACCAGGGGGAGAGAACTCGCGTGGACACGCTATGCGAGGAGAATGCCATTCAAATCTTCCATTAAAGAACCCGGGATATATCGAAGATTAATGCGTTCCTTTTTTCCTCCGGGTTTTGTAAAGGAGCAGGAGGATCAGGGATCGTTTCTATCGTCGCGTTTGAGCAACTCGTCCGAGGCTGATGAAACCGAGCGATCACCATTTGTAATCCCAAGTTGGATTATTATATAATTCTTCGTCGCCCCTTTGTTGTTTCTATCTGCTGCTATTATTAATCCATTAACGTCCGCTGCGGCACACTCCCAGATTTGACCCTTTGCACTCGCAGCTGTTTCAACTCGAAAATTAAACATTTCTTCCGACCTAAACTAATTAAATTGGTGATTACATCGATTAGGTACTAACCTCGCACATAAATGTTTAGTAGTCGATTAGATACCCACATGTTTTTGATAAGTTTTGGTGGAACTCTGAAGTCCTGTCGAGCAAGCGTCTCACCGGCCCAAGCACCGACGTACGAAGATCGAGATCGGCGCAACGATGTCACAATTTGATTCGACGATTTGATCAGGTAAAACGAGGTCCGGTACGTTGAGTCAACGACAATTAACCCGCGGAATGAGGTGTAAAAAGACGGCCGGCGGACTAAAAACGGTTCGTAGAACGGTTTAAGAGGCGAAGGTCACCGAGTGACATCTCCGAGATCGTAGGAAGATCTAGGTTGCCGCGGGCTACGATCCGAACGAAACTGGTTTCCGTTCCCAAACCCGAACCCGTGGCTGCCACGAACCGTCGACCTTCCCGTGCACCTCTCGAATAGCTGCACGCCTTGGATCACGCAAGGATCGTTCTGTGCTTGTAAACGACACGGGAGTCACAAGATCAAGTTGGTCTCCGACCGTTCCTTCTTTGATGTCTTATAGCTTCCACAATTTCCATGCTAGCCCCACGAGACAAATGGCACATCACGGGGAAACATGGTGCAATCGAATGCGACAAATCGCGTCTCAAAAATTTTTTAGTTTCCACAGAAAAAAATAGCGAAGTCAGCCAAAGGTATCTCGCGATCAGAAAAATAATATAAAGCGACCATTTTTAGTCCTCCTTCGATATCGTATAGTTTCCACAATTTCCATGCTATCCCCATGAGAAAAATGGCACATCAAGGGTAAACATGACGCAATCGAATGCGAGAAACCGCGTCTCAAAAGATTCTTTAGTTTCCACAGGAAAAAATGACGAAGTCAGCCAGAGGTATCTCGCGATCATTAACATAATACAAAGCGACCATTTTTAGTCCTCCTTCGATATCGTATAGTTTCCACAATTTCCATGCTATCCCCATGAGAAAAATGGCACATCAAGGGTAAACATGACGCAATCGAATGCGAGAAACCGCGTCTCAAAAGATTCTTTAGTTTCCACAGGAAAAAATGACGAAGTCAGCCAGAGGTATCTCGCGATCAGGAAAATAATACAAAGTGAACATTTTTATTCTTCCTTCAAAGTCGTATAGTTCCAAGAATCTCTATGCTATCCCCATACGAAAAATTGCACATCAAGGGCGACATCGTGACGCAATCGAACGCGAGAAACCGCGTTTCGAAAGATTGTTTAGTTTCCGCAGGAAAAATGCCCGAGTCAGCCAAAGGTATCTGGCGATCGGAAAGATTAAAGTCTGTCCGCGAGTTCGACGCACGCAAACGTGTACTTTCACCGATCTATCGCGGTGGCACGTGGTGTTGATCGGCCACGGGGTCGCGATCGCTCCGTCCGGACTTAATATCGAGGCAATTACACGTCCTGGAATCAGGGCCACACGGTGTAATGCCGGCCGGACCATTTCTTCACTCATTCCGCGTCGATTATCCGTGCGAGACGTGCGGCGCGCCGAGCCGGTGCTGTCGCGAAATCGTTTTCCATCGTCTTCGTGTACCGATTACGAAATATCCGCCGGCTGTTAGAAAGCTTTTTATCCGACGACACGATAAAGCTGACGCAACTTCGTCGAATCGCTGTGAACACGATTTTCGCGTATAGCTCCTTGCCGATAAAGCTCCGACGAGGGCAACCTTGAGAAATCACTCGGAGGAAAAGTCGAAGAGCGGACAGTTTGAAGCGTGGCGTTCGATAAGGGATCTGGGCGGCGATAGACGCGGGGAAACGACCCGTGGACACGAATCGCAGCCGCCGCGAACGATGACATTCCGGGTACAATAAAGTCCGAAAGAACACGAGCGTACGCTATCGGTACCCGGTAATCTCGACTTGCCGGTAAACCCTCGACTACAGGCTGCCTTCCGATGTTTTCCAAGTACCCGACGCCGGGTACCTATACACGGTGGGTCAGCAAGAACCAACATCCAAAATTAATTTGACGTATGATTTTACACCGACCATCGAACTTAAAAGATCGCTATATCGCTTGACGTTGTTTGAGTTGCTGTAACTTCGCGAAAAATGATCGCAGGATGATCTATCCGGACTCATTGTAACGCGCGAAGCCTCTAGTTTTATTCTTTTGAGATATTTTTTGTGTGCGACGTTTTTAGATTGAGTAGCGGGCCGAGGAAGGAGAGATGACGTTTTTTCCCCAGAAGCTTCGGAAATCTTCAGGTTTGAATGGATGTGCGGAAGTGAACAATTTTTTAGGAGGTTGAAACTAGCCTGGATTCAAAGACCAAAGACTTCTCTTTACAACGAGATATTGAAAATTGCGGTACGATATTTTTAGCCATTCTTTGGCACTCCGAATGCAAAGGAAACGCTTTTCAATTTCACCGAAGCTCTCGAGGAACGAAGGGGATCGTTTCCCGGTTGTCCAATCTGCATAATCTCTTAACGCAAGCTGCATCAAACTTGCGCAACAGTTCCTCGGTGAGGCATCAGTCCGATTCCGTGTGCAGATGCATCGAGGTTGACCCGCGGTCACGTTGGGCAATTACACGTTACGGAAACGAAAAAAGTAGGATCCAAGAGATTCCAGGAGGATCGGGTCCGCGCCATTAAGCGTCCGTCACACGTAGATCAGTTTCTCCAGGAGAAACTGTAAGGGGACCGCTGCTGGCCGGCATTTAAAAGAGAAACGAAGGCGGACTTCATCAGCGCCGGCATGCGATAATCTGTAGCAACGGAGCGATTCCCCGGACAGAACGACCGAACGAAGAAGTTGCTCCCTCTCGCTTTCTAAGCGCGTTCTCTCACGCGTGCTTCGCGACCCGTCTCGTTTCCCTGGAGAACGAAGACTAGTGTCGTCCACGGGAATGCGTATCGGAATGCTGCATCATTTACCGGGAACAAGGGATTATTCCTTCCCGACGCCGCGCCGGAGACGCCTCCTTCGTTTCCTTTTTCGCGAAAGTTTTCGCGAACCCCTTCGCACAGTCGCGTGCAAGCATGTCGTTTCGATGGGAGAGAGAAATAGACAGGCCGCGGAACGGAGACGGAGGATTCGCTCCGTCCGAGAATATTTAATGGCGGGGATCCCGTGGGATATACGGGGTGAGTCGACGAGAACCTACCTCGTTACTAGACTGCGGATCTTTATGCGATTATGGCTTTTGAGAATTTTCAAAAAATGCTGGCACGTGAAACAGGACAGAACTTAGTACGACTTTAATTTATTTATGATCTAAAAAGGCTACTACAGTAAAGTCGCGTTCAATGTCCGCGGCCGGGTACGCGATCGCTGTCCAGTGCCTTCCAAGTCCAAATTGCAAAGAACAGGCGTGGTTTTGACCCGATCTGCGAGACATACGAGAAATGTGGATAACAGGACCACATGTTTCGACTTTAGATCGGGAAAAAGTTAGTAGAGGAGCGTCTTATTAGCCGTCCCGAGTGTGGTTCAGGTTTTCAGAGGATAAACTTCCCCCCATCTGGAAGGAGAGTCCCACACTACCCTCCTCTGGGGTGTACATAATGTATTTTCCTCCACATCCGTAAAAAAAAGAATGCCTACCCACTCCACTGTCACGCTGTCCTTCTCTACGTTCGGCTTTCTTTTTAACTCTCGGCGCGGTCGGCGCGGTAGACGCAGTCATAAAAGAATAATGTCGGTACGCGATCGCTGTCCGTGCAGAAAACAGGCTGTTGGACAGTAAACTCGACTTTACTGTACCACGGATAATAAGATTCCATTTGATACGAGTTCCTTGAAATTCGCCTAGAAAAATTGCAAATAAACATCCATAAACATCCGCAGTCTATTCGTTACGATATTTTTTTGTGACAGCTTCGAAAAAATTTAGAAGCTTGTCGATCAAATTACGGATCGTCTAAAAAGTCTCGGGTACACAGTTAACGGGAACGTTTCACCGCGGTAAAACCGAGGAACGCCATTAACGCTTTACAGTGGATTACCATATCCTATCCGATACCTTTTTATTTTGTCAGATTATTCGATTTGTCGGTCTGTTCTTTTTACCCCGGCATTCATTAATCCCGTGGCGACGATCTACGAGCGATCAGAAAAGAACAAAAGACACGGCCGACAAGACACACGGATCCGGATCGATCGTGAGAAGCAATTATAAAAATGGTCGTGCGTGAAATCGCGATTTCCCATGGTGTGCCCGAAAGTAAAAATCCGGATCCGATTCTAATTAATTGCATTATTCATAGCCACGTCGCATGAGTGATTGGCGGGGTGTAGAGGAGGGGATGGAGCGATAATAATTACGATTCAGCCGACGTGACATAAGTACGAGCACGCAAACCGCGTGCGTGCGAGAGGAATCTGCGAAATCTGCATAAACTCGAGGCTTACTCTGTTCGATAGCAAACGAGGAGCAAAGAGAGGGAAAAAAGGTAGCAAGCTGGAATGAATTCGATAGAGATCGAGGTGTACGAAAGATAGGGAGAGAGAGAGAGAGCTAACTATAAAGAGTTGAGAGAGGAGAAAGAGAGAGAGAAATGGCTGTGTGTATCGTGCGTGGAACAGCTCGCGTGTCCGCCGCCGGCTTCACGCGAGGAGGTGACAGTGAAAGTCCTGAATCACATTCCGATTCCGAGAGAGAACTATTAATAGCCTGGTCCCCCACGACCAGTCCTTCGAGACGCTCGATAAGGATAATCGATTGTTCCGCCGAGCTAAGACTCCTCTTAATTGAACGCCGGATCTTGGCGCGGGGGTGGAACGAGATCGATAGATGCGACTCACCAGGTGAGATCGTTTACTTGCGGTTTACTTACTGGAAACGGATTTTTCGTGGGCGACACTGACAACGAGGACGCGTAGTAGACGTACCTGGAACAGAAAATGATTAGGCTGTAGGTGGCTGTTGAGTAAATTCGAACGTTTCATTAACCGGCGATCGTTGGCGGTTCGTTTTGTAGCGCGGGATTTTTGTGGGTGCGACGGAGCGGTTTAGAATGGTCAGTTTATGTTCTGCAATACGGCAGATTATAATACGAACGGTCTGTTCACGCATTGAGAAGAAATTCCTACAGTTCTTTCAAATATGGTAAAGAAGTTTAAAATGTACAATTTGATCGTCAGAAAACAAACCTCCGACTTCAATTATCGACTCGGGAAACGCCAACCAACCGGATCCAGAATGTCGAATCTTTGTCAGTACCTTTGTGTCGAATCAGCCTTGTCAATGTCGGGTCGCGCAATCCACACGGATCGATAGACAGCGTGACCGACACAGTGCTTGTCTTATCTATTGCAAGGTCAGATAAAGTGTTACAACCGATAGCGACTATCTCGTTGTACATGGACAACAAACGACTGCAATCTCTTTTCCAAGCACGCTTAACCTCTTGCATTGTAATTTACACTTGTAGCAATTCAACTGAACGAACTGAAGAATACTTCGCGCTACAATAATGATCAAATTGGATCCGTTCAGAGTCCGCGCAGTCATTCTTGCAACACCAGCCGCAACAACGAAGCTTAGCCTTAATAATCGCAAAACAAACAGTCATCCAGCAGTTGCAGCGTCGATAAACATCGATATCTCCATCTCGATATCACAAAGCAAAGGGTTTAATCGTTAAAACGACGATCGTCGCGAACTCTGCCAAATAATCAACGACGAGTCGTTAGGAATTATTGAGGTACGAAGCGTTCGATAATGGCCGATCGTTCGAGCAACAAAACTTCGAGTCCTTATGCCAACCTTGAAGAGAGAGTGCCACGAGAGAAAAATATGGTTTAATGAGCAAGACGGTATCGTCGGCAAATAAATTGCAGTGCGCGAGAGGGTTTCGTTCGCGCCGTACCAAAACGTCTCTCGGCGTTGATTTGCTCTGAAAATAAAATCGGGCGCGAGAACCTTTAAACGCCGGCCTTTCCTCGCAACAATTACGCGCAACAGCCTATCAAGGGAGCGCAATTTGCTCTGGAAACAGGGGCAAAATGGAGGATCGAAGTTGTTCGCGTGATCGGCGCACCGTGTGTCCTTCCCGCAGCTGTCCGCCGAGAAAAACCGTCCGGGAAACTAATTCCCGATTCCGAGAACGAGCGCGACTAAAAGCGTTTTTACACCGATCGACCGTCACAATAGGAGATCGGGCTGCTCAAAAAACTAGAGGGTACCGAGTAAGGAAAAAAAAAGGAATCGTTACACTTCTTCGAACGAGGAGCAACGAACCTGACCGAGACTAGACCGAGGACAAGGCCAGGAATGTCAAGAAACGACCTTCGGCACCGACACGTCGAGCTGTCTGCCGCCGGAGGAACTTGCCGGATGAGCGCACTGCCATACTCCTGCGCGACCCTAACCGTGAGACGCGATGTTTATCGGAAATATGCGAGGTCGAAGAGCAACGCGGAGCCTAATGACGCTGCGACACTGCGCGACGAGCATCGTTAATCTGGGTGGACAAAAAGTATTTCGCAATTCAGAATTTTCATTTATCTTCTCTGTCCGGTGTAATTGTCTGGAGGACTGTCTTACTTCATAGAAAAACATGTATTTGAGATATCGAGGTTGAAGGATGGCGTTTTGGTAACAAAAAGCCGCTTTCCAGGCCATTGTGCGGCGAACAGTTGCGCCGGGCCGGTGCGCTGTGCGTGCACGCACGCCAAGGCGAGTGCAATCAACGCGATCGACGGTAATCACAAGCTGCAACCACCAAATGAATGATTTTAGACGTTCAATGTCGATTGATGTTAGGGGGGCTACGGAACTATAGGTGTGCGAGCGGTACGAGGACCTTAATGATGCATTTTGCGAGGAATAAGAGTAAAACAGCATGAAAGAGACATTTGCGCGTGTGATTTATTGCGGGAACGTAAATGCGGATTCGTAAAGGTATGCAATTTATTTTTGTTTACGAATGTTTTTGTAATCTTCGATATTTTCGCTGTACTCTTTAACCATTGGATTTTATGCTTCGCTTTAGGTAATTGTATAAAAAGTGCGATCAGAATTGAAATGACAATGAATTTGGGTGAATTCGAACGAACTGTCTCTCGTGAAAAGATGCTTGTGCTCGCCACTTTCAAAAGAGAGCCTGTCTCACGCCTGGCACGGTATTTTCTGGCAGATGTGTGTCGCTTCTCGTGTCAAAGTTGCAATTGGCAATTTCGAGATGTTGCGTGACTCTGTATCTTTAACGACACGGAAATATGCTTCTTTTTATTCGTTAATTCGAGGAATGCGGTGTTACTTGCGACCCATATATTCGCTGTCGAAGACTGACTGAACTGTTACAGTGCCTGTCGAGGAGCGAAACACCGACGGTTAGCGAGATATGAAGAGAGGCTGCGATTAAAGACATGCAGCTCTTTTAAACACTCGCTTTACGCTTCGGGCATTTTTTTCGTTGCCTCAGTTCCGTTTTTTTATGGAGGACTGTCAAGCGTCACGCGCGACGTATATTCTTCTACGATACAAGCTGTTATTATATTTTTGCATTGGCAAATTAATTTTAACATTCGACTGCAATCGTTCTAAATTAATCCTTGAAAGAAAATCAATCTTGTCGGCTAAGAACGATTGAAAAATTACGATAAATTCTGCAGAGCATTGTACAATATATTTCAGCCCGATAGGAACCCTCGTGTCACGTAAATAATGACCAACAAGTGCAGAAAACTGCACGACCCGGTCCCCAATAAATAACGTTCTTCCGAACCATTCATTCAGCAGCACTTATCAGTTTATTCTTTCCGTTGGAATTCTCAGTATGATAAACACTTGTCGGCGAGACGTGACGACAAGCCGCGTACAGCTAACAATAGAAAAAGTGCTGGTATCGGGCTAGCCGAGACTGGAACAAGGGAGAGCAAGGCGAGCGTTCGTCTGAATCATGGTCGATAAACCACTGTGCGGTATAGCGAGGGTCGGGATACGTGTCTCTCTCGCTGCCGTTGACATTCAACGTCGTCGGTAGCGGCACGGTAACGCGTTCGTGACAACGACAAAAGTGCATCGCCGTGAGAACAATGAAGGTCCACGGAGCTGCAGCGACAATAAGACCAGCTGCAAGGTCGCCGATGCGGCCGGATGACTAAAGCCATCTTGAATCGCGAGACCAATGATTCAGCACCGAGGCATCCGAGCCACGGCCGGAAGCGACCATCGCAGAACCGGGCCGGACCCTTTTCTCGACCCTCGATTCAATTCGCTATGCCCCGTGACTCAGGATCGAGGACTCCGAACCGTTCGCCCGCGACTTTGGGTCAGTTTAAAAAAGATACAAAGGAACAGTCCTAATCTTTCAGATCCACGTTGGTCTCGATCTCGAAAAAATTTTATCGACTTTCGTACTTCCACTCGAGCCTGGAAAACGTTTTTTTTTAAAAAGATCTATGAGCCACGTTTCGTAGAACGAATGATTTATGAAAATGTTCCGAGTCCCACGATGCCTGGTTTTGAGTCACCCGACCAACAGCAGCTGGATGCCTCGCGCGTGTCGAGTGTGCGTGCATCTCGATGCAATTGCGCTGCAAGTGACGAGCGACGCACACGATGAGATTAGAACGATGATCCCGCAGCGCGATGGGGAACGTAAACGCTACGCGGTAATTCAATTTATGCGAAAGACATTTTTCTGAACGCTTAATCCACTCGACTCCGAGGTTTTATTGTCGGCGGTGTTGCGACGAGAGACATTCTTTTAGTTTATTGCTCGGTAAATCGTGGGATGTACGTAGTTTGACGTTCGGGATTTTTATTGACTCGGTGGGAAAGTTGTTGCCAAGGAACTTTTACGCGTCTAGACCGTAGATCCTCGTGCAGCGTAAAAAATTGCTTGGATCGTTTGCTGGAAACCGGAAATATTAATGCCAAATAGATCACTCGTTTTTGAATTACGCAATAATTTTAATAAACTGATATATCGACGCTCCTAAGTCATTCTGATCTGTCCATTGATTTAAATTCTACGTATTCAGTTTTGTTACTCAGGCAGTCGTTCGATCTCCTTCGTATAATTTTAGTAAAATGTTGTCTCGTCGCTTTATTCATCCCGTTGGAATTTATTCATTTTCTATGTATGAAATCATTGTCGTGGGTTCCTATCGAGTCTATCAGCTGTCGGAGACCTCCAACTCGAACGAGCACCATCAGCTGACTCGAAAGCGACCCGAAGCCTAACCGAGACCCAGATCGTACAATTGTAACGTGCCGTGGTATCGACGGAATAGTCATTCCCATTGGTTGGCGTGCACAATCGAACACGGCAATCCATTTACACGCTCGGTGACGCTTTAACCCATTTTGTACCAATTTACAGTCGCGAGGACGTCTCGGCCTAAGGCTTCCCGATCTCGGTCCTGTCCAAGCCGTACAATCGACCACCCAGAAACACCACTTGTCCCTGTCGACTAAACCAGAACTGTCCCGAACATCACATATATCGGTATACATTGGTATTGTCAATTCGTCGATTGGTATACGTCAATGGTATTGTCGTCGTCGCGACGATACCGTTAATATTTATTTTTATTTATCATCTCGTCGGACAGACGGACTGTTTCGGACTACAAAACTGTGATACGGCGTGTTTAGTGTCCCTTTGCTACCTGGTAAAAAGGCGGCGTATTATCGGGGCTATTTCTACCTCCTTGCACTTGCACCAAGTCGAGCTTCTCACGCGCTTGCGACGCCGCTGTATGAAGGGCTGTCAGTCGTCGGGGGTCGGAGGGTGATAGCGCCATATCAAATTCTGTATAAAATTTCTAAAAATCATTGGGGACTTTGATAAGAATTTAGAGTTGAAAGAGATCGAGAATACGATTCGCCGGGTAACTCCGACTTCTCAGACCGCTGAATCTTGCCTGGAGGTGAAGAGGCTTGCGTAACTCCGTCCCAGGGGACTGAAACTGGGCGCAGGACCCAAAACCTCGTTGGTAGCTCGTCAGGAAAGTGAGTGGATCGTCGCGTGGGTCGCGGAGCGGGTTCAGTGTCAGATCCGAGACGAGTACTCTCATCTGGCATGCATAAAATACTTTGGTGGCGCCAACGTGTCGGCCAGCTCTTATGCGAGCCTCCTTGTACACGTAGCCCGCTATTCCTTCATCTTTCCTTCTCCTGTTCTCTTCACCGTTCTCTTCACCGTTCTCTCTCCTTCATCTTTCTCCGTTCCGATCTCTTTCGATCGTCTTATCTCTCTCTCTTTGCTTCGCGTTGCTGCACAGGCGAACGAGCTGGCAGGTATGCGGATTTTTATGCGCTCTTTTATACCCACGCGCGTTCACTAAAAATAATCCCGGGTATATCGAAGACCAAGCATAATGAACGCCGCGCAGCCGATCGCCCGGCGAATTCTTCCACGACTGATCCCTTTTCATGCGCGGCCACGCGCGCTTCTTCCCTTTTGCTCCCAGCCGTTCTCTCTTCTTCGCTTACTTCCTTCCTTTTTGCCCCTCGACCGGCCACCCTAATTCATTCTATAAATGGAGAGCGGAGAGACGAGCGACGTGGAATTTGATGGAGACCAAGGGTTCAAGGACGCCGGACACCGTACAGATGCGCACGCCTGGTGAAAGCGTCAAGGCCGGTCCGTGATCCGTGTTACACTTTCGTCGAACACCGTTACCATCTTTTTCTACCTTTCGCACGAGAAACTCCGTTTTCGTACCCGGGAAATGGGTCAGGCTTCTTGCCGCTGCTAATTGAGAAATTCAGATGAGAAATTCTGATGAGAAATCGCCTCACACCTTTATGTAATACGATCTTCCTTTCCTCTTCTTGCTTTTTACGGGAACTTCTGATCTTGTGCCTCCTTTGTCGACAGTGTCAAAAGTTATCTTTCGAGACCGAAGAAGTATCGCGCCAAGAAAAATTAATGGATGAACACGGTTCGTCGACGACGAGAATAGAAACGATTCCGGTATTCTAATAGCCAGGAATCGATGGGGAACATGTTCTATATCGAATAAGAGCCAGCCGCTTGTTTACATACCGGCGTAATGCAACTCCTCAAATTACATCCTTCTATTGATTGCTACCTGCCTAACGATCCCTCACCTTTCAACTCTCGCCGCGATCGCGTTCCCGTGGTTGCGATCAGGGGCAAACACTGGTTACGCTTTGCTGGACTTTCAATGCAACCTGGAATGCCCTTCGAGCGTTTACCAACCGTGAACCCCTTATCTATTTATTCCTCATATGCAATGACCAGACCGGGGATTTTATGTACAATTTAAAGACATCGGCATATATTGGTTTCAGTTTAATCAGATAATTAAAAGAAATTTTTATTTCGCTTCTACGTTTTGCAATCAACGCGAACATTCGTTATTTTGCATAAAAATTCGCGTCCTCCCCCTTCGCCAATGAAACTTTCCGGTGCAGACTTTCAATCGCTACTCGAAAAGTATTTTCGCTATTTAATGTATCAAATGTTTGCACAAGTTCGTGCCCGATTTTGTAATTGTAGAAAAGAATGGTGACTATACGATCGATAAAGAAGGCTTTCCTCTTTAAAATTTAACCATCGAATATTGTTTTCAACGAACAATCTATCGGCGTCTAAAGGAAAGGAAAAGAGGTCTACACGAAAATTAAATTACGAGGAAACAAATGCGCTTCGGCACGAACAATTAAATCCCTCCGGGCGATGAATCGACGTTGCACACATTCCCCAACGATTGTTCATCTGAAATCGTGACCTCCGACCCCTTCGCTGCACTCGGTGCATCGTCGAAGGCCGTCGCGTCGCTCGAATCGCGGATGCATCTTGATGCGTGGGCGATCGTCGAGAGGCTTTTCATATATGGCGAGAGTGCACGGACTCGGACGCGGTGTTTTATTTACGACTGCGTGTACCCTCGCGCGCACGGTATCAAGCGCGTCGATCATTAGCAAGGACTTGCGACGAGCGGGTACGCTTTTCGGCCCACGAACATCTGCCCGGTTGTTCTCCTCGTGGAACCTCCTCCTCCACCTCCCTCACAGCCCCTCGTCGCAGTGTACACCGAATTATTTACAGCTGCCAATTAAATCGACGAGTAATTGCCACCAATTAAAATGTTTCGTCCGACCATTAGGGTCGGGAGCGCTGCAAAAGCCGCGCGAGAAAGCGTTGCGTCCGCGGAACACGCGTCGGCGTCGAGGAGACGGTTCCCGGAATGATTTCTTGCATCCTGGAACCAGATCTCCGACTCGAAAACATCTTTACACGACGACGCACCTTTTAAAAAAATTTCCATATACCACTATTTCAATATTTTATATACACAGCTCGTTTATGTCGCGTCAAAATTTTTGTAATCAATTTTTATTTCAAAGTTTTTGTAGAAAATAACTATTTCGTGTTAAAATTTTCTATTTCAGGTTATAGTTTTTGCAGATAATTTCTATTTCAAATTTTTATCACATGATTTTTAATAAAGAAATCCTATAATGTCAATTTCCGCTTTCTGAAAAAAAGATGACGACGATAATTTCGTTTGTATTGTCTACATTGATTGCACGCTCATTTTGCAAATTATACATATTGCAGAAAATAGTAATTTTCGAGTCTGCAGAGGAGCTGATCCAAAATTGTTGTATGTCCGAGTATTTTTAGATCGCCTAGGTGGTCGAACCTCTTAAGCGAGCCTCGGTTGCTCGCATGCTCGCATCGAGAAGCATTGTCTTCGCGGGACGATGTAATTTATTGTAATCGTTCGAGACGCGTACAAGATATGCTCGTCGTATATCAATGAACGAGCGCGTCGCGCACGATCACGCGCGTACCACCCCGAAATCGTTTTAAACGAAGTATAATAACCCGTGGCGATGGGAACGTCGATTCAACGCACCGCACAGCTCCGACTATAATTCCGTTCTTGCCAGACAAAACGACATAAATTATGTTCTTTTCAAATTCCTGGTTCCACCTCCGTCGACCCCTCGAACACTCTCACGTTCTCCAAAAAACAAATCACGAGAAAATGCATTCTGAAACGACTTTTCCTTTTAAGAGGCACGGCAAAGATTAATGCACCGGGCACTCATATATTTTCCCACATTTTACATTTTGTTTCGTGTTTTAATATTGTATGTGTCGCTCGATGCGCGCACAGTGAGTCAATAAAGATTGTCATTTAAAAAATCCATGTAAACTGATTACACTCGATCATCGGATCGACGCTAACTATACATTTAAAGACGCTTGTCGCGTGGCAATTTATAATAAATTTTTTCCCTGTTGCATCGCGGGCAAAAGGTAAATAAATTCAACGACATAATGTTAGCCTGCAACGCGTCTCGTATCTCCGGACGCAAGAAATAAATATGTTTAACAGTTCGAATTGCATCATCTGAAAAAAGGGAGAAGCGGTAACGTATGTCCACCGTGGCTCGGGGCCACGAAATTATGCAGCAAAGTCATCTGCAGAATGCAGAAGACAGAGAACTTCATTCGTCTTTCGCCGCACGCCTAGCAACAGACTTCTGAAGTACGCTGTGTTCGTTGATGATGCATCAGCAACGATCACGCCCCGTGTTCCACCGCTGCTGGAAATGCACCGAACGCACCCGAGGGGAAACAGCCGAGGTGGTGATAATTAAGGGGATGTAGCGCGCAAATTGCAGCTGAAACGATTTCCACGATTTCTGTTTGGCCGCGCGTCGATTGAATAAACCGTGCAATCCACCGTCGAACGGTTATTAAAGTGTCTGGACGCTAGAACACACTGTAAGATGTATGTAATTGTGCGACGATCGTTTTTACCGTCTGCACTCGGTGCTGCATTTCGCTATTACTCGTAGTAATTTCACTTTTTTGCCGCTCGAGATCATTTTTACTTTTAAGTGCATTTTTCCGGTGCTGTGTGTTTGCGATCGTTACAGCGTTGTTTAATAATCATTATCTGCCCGCCGGCAAAAAGCACTCGAGGTCGGAGAGATCTCCGCAATGATTAAATCAAATTAGACGATTCCTTTTGGGCAATCAATTAACGTTGATTCCCGAACGAGAAAATTTTTCTCTAATAATTCTTATATCGCTATTCCAAATATTTGTTGCATTGTTCAATTTGCATTCAATAAATTAGTAAACGTATTTAATATTTTAATAAACTACTGAGAGTACTGTAAGAGATATAACATTAAGAAAATCGTATAAAATGGAAATAGCTCCGAGTGCAAAGAGTTAACTTGATTCTCGCTGAATATTAATTTTTCCAATCGTTAAAAAGTGCAGTTTATAACGCAGACTTTCGAGGTTGTGGAGACAGCAAGTATACTGTGAGGATGAAATGGAAGGAACGTCCACGCGTACGCGATCCGCAACGAGGAAAAGAGTGGTTACAACGTCTCGAGGAAAAGACAACCCTCTCAACACGACATTTCCTGTGGGAACTTCCTCTCCATTAGCTTCATTAAATGTAGCACTGGAGAGTGGCGTACACCCGCTGTGCATGGCCGTTGTAATAACATTTTCCACGTTGCGCTCCATATTAGGTAACGTTTCTTACATAACCCGGTCGTTAGGTAAGAAAATTGGAGCAGTACAAAGGCGTAAAATCGCGGGCACGAAGCCGATGTGCACCTGGAAACGGGAGCTGCAAAAGCTGCGACGATAAACTGGGGTAAAACCGAGCGCACTCGAATGGTGACTGAAAATTGCCATACCATTATCCAAAACAGTTTTGATATTATTAAATTCAATCGATCGAAACGTCGGAATCGCTTCAGTAATTTGCAAAAAGGCTTTGTAAATTACTAACAAACGATCGAACCCTTGCGCCAAAAGCATTAACAATTTTATTAACAATAAATACGATCGATAGAAAACTATAATTATTATTAAACTCGTCTGTATTCTATAAATTGTACAAAGCTCAACTGTTGTACGAGAAAACAGGTTCAACTCGATGTGCACAATGTAAAAAAGATTACATAGAATAAAAATGATCTGGGTCGAAAGAAATGTCGTGACTTGGAATTAAAATAAAGATCCACAACAAAAATCGACAAGATTTTGTCGTACGACGACAAGATCTGAAAATTGCATTAAAAAAATCTCTGTCGCAAGCTGCAATCTTATCTGTGCGCAAACGATTCGAATCTTATCGACTCCGAAGTCGACTCGAGTGTCCGATATTCGGTTTCGCAATTAAGGGATCGATTGTCCAGAGGTCGATCAGGACGATAAATCAGGATGATTAATCGCGAGGCAAGATAAACGTCGAGCGTCTTCCTTTCGGCAGATTTTCAGCCGAATTTCAGCAATTCGTGGACCGCGCCGGTTCCATTAAACCACCGGCCGATACGATTACTCATCGATAAATCGGCCGGTGTCGTTTCACCTGCCCGTATCCGCGGTTCCGTGGACGAGTCGTCTCGGAACGGAACCGCCGACAAAGTGCATTTTTGCACGTACCGCCAGGCGATAAATTCGCCAGAGAAGGAGGACCTCTAATCTGCCGACTGGTTATCTCATCGCTGACGACGCGGCGCTTTTGCACGCGCGGCGGCCACGCGGTCCTCGTCGTTTCTTCTTCCATTTCGGTCCCCCGCGCGAGGAATTTCGCGAAACGTGCGCATATTTCCCGGAGCCGTGTCTCGAATTTCTTGCAGCATCGCTGCAGCCGCCATTTTGTCCGCGGATCGTCGTCTCCGAGCGTAGTTCCTTCAAACAGTATCCTCTGTCCAGCTCATTTTCACCGTGTTATTCTTTAAGCGAATACCGAAGCGTCGCGAAAACGCTGATAAAATTCCACAAGTTGAACAATGCTTGATCACTGAACGTTACCTCACCGAAGCGAGTCACTCGGTCGTGCCTTCTACTATAATTCCTTTTTATATCGAAAGTGCTCCATCATTTTAT
This sequence comes from Lasioglossum figueresi, assembly GCA_028455805.1. Classification (NCBI taxonomy): domain Eukaryota; kingdom Metazoa; phylum Arthropoda; class Insecta; order Hymenoptera; family Halictidae; genus Lasioglossum; species Lasioglossum figueresi. The sequence continues at coordinate 12,486,946 of CM052193.1, read as the reverse complement.
CGTACGCAACCTTTTAAATTGAAAGAGTATAGACATCCAGCTAAATTAATTAAGAGCTGATTCGATTCAGCTCGGCGAGTCAGAGGGACGCTCGAATCGGGAGCTGACCTTTTCCCGGTTGGTTCGTACGATGTGGAGCAGTTATAATTTACTATCACGGTTCCAGGTGATCACGTAACAGCGTTCTCACGAAGATAATTAAGGCGCCGGCTTTCGTTAATCATTCGGTAGCCCGTCGACCCCACGAAATACCAACTTCGAAGGTTTAACGCTCGTGCTGGTACGCGGCTGGCCTTCGGGATCGTTCCGCTCGTATTCGCGGCCGTTGCGTAATCGCCTAACAACGATCATGCTACTCCACCACCCTGGTTGCTTCCCGACTACCAGGAAAGATATCAAGGAGAGCGTGAAACCGAGCCGGGACGAAAATGTCGCTGGTCACCTCGAACGGGTTCTTGTAGACTCGAACAAGCTACTCCCGGTTTCAACTGTCAATTATCATTTTTATAAATGACTACTTACACTGGAACGTCCGCGGAACTAAACGAACGGAAGATTGATGAATCGGACTATCGCGAGACTCTGACAGCTAATTACAATAGATTGAAACAACAAAGATTAATAATTATGTATACCGTTACGTTCGGGAGACTTTTCCACTGTCTTTCGAGTCCAGATGCAACCTTCTAGAATTTCTAGTTAATCGGACGATAAATTATATTTTTGTTCCGTAGCTTTCTAATAATTTTAAGAACTGCAGCTGCGGTCGGGTGCATTAACTGGTCCCGCGAGCGGATGGAAATGGAAAAAAGAAAGCACTAGGAAAATCGAGAAGCGATACGCCTAATCGGACCAGGAAGATTCGATTAATTCAACGCTCTCGGCCGAGATAACAACGGAACGCACGTCCAAAATTACGATACCGATAACGCGCTCGATCTCGCTGAGTGCTCCGTGAACGTTTTCATTTTTTGCCCGGACGAGCATTCCTTCGATCTAAGGTCGATAGCGCCTCGGAGCTCCTCGATAAACACGTCAGGGCGCGAGGAGGAAAGTAATCCGCCGGTAACTTGTATCAGCGGTCCAGCGACATAAACTAACCAGGCGACCGGAATCCATCGGGAAAGAATAACAAAAAAAAAGGGAAACACGTGGCCAACAGGCCGGTGCAACGAATCTACCATCGCCGGGCATCATAATTTTATCGATGTTACATTCCGGACGGAATGTCCGTCGACTAGTTATCCGGGCAACGATACCGCAGCCATCGGATATCGACGATGTCCGAGATGCGTAATGGTGGATGCCATAAACTACTATCGAGCCTCGGTTTCGTCAGCGAGCGTTGCCCTTTGTACTCAACCAGGAAATTCCCGCCGTTGCTGGGATAACGTGCTCGTCGAATTTGCTTCGTGCAGAAACGAAAAACTTTTTTTCAATGTTAAAATTAACGTCATCTTGAAGACTGAAGTCTCCACTTTACTACGACATCTTAAAAATTGAGCAGCGATTTTAGCACGGCATTTTATGGCACTTTGAACGAAGTCATCTTAGACTGATAACGTTGGTGCTACATTTTTACATTTAAACGAACGCGCGAGTGTCAACAAAGTTTTTCGAAGATTAAAACCAATGGGGGCTCGAAGATTGATGTCTCGGCCGTACAATGACCGTTTAAAATCCGAGCAGCGATTTTAGTATGTCATTTTATGGCACTTTGGTCGAAGTCATCTTAGATCGATAACGTTGATGCTACATTTTTACATTTAAACGAACGCGCGAGTGTCAACAAAGTTTTTCGAAGATTAAAACCAATGGGGGCTCCAAGATTGAAGTCTCGGCTGTACAATGACCGTTTAAAATCCGAGCTGCGATTTTAGCATGTCATTTTATGGCACTTTGAACGAAGTCATCTTAGATCGATAACGTTGGTGCTACATTTTTACATTTTAACGAACGCGCGAGTGTCAACAAAGTTTTTCGAAGATTAAAACCAATGGGGACTCGAAGATTGAAGTCTCGGCCGTACAATGACCGTTTAAAATCCGAGCAGCGACTTTAGCATGTCATTTTATGGCACTTTGGTCGAAGTCATCTTAGATCGATAACGTTGATGCTACATTTTTACATTTTAACGAACGCGCGAGTGTCAACAAAGTTTTTCGAAGATTAAAACCAATGGGGCTCGAAGATTGAAGTCTCGGCTGTACAATGACCGTTTAAAATCCGAGCTGCGATTTTAGCATGTCATTTTATGGCACTTTGAACGAAGTCATCTTAGATTGTTAACGTTGGTGCTACATTTTTACATTTTAACGAACGTGCGAGTGTCAACAAAGTTTTTCGAAGATTAAAACCAATGGGGACTCGAAGATTGAAGTCTCGGCCGTACAATGACCATTTAAAATCCGAGCAGCGACTTTAGCATGTCATTTTATGGCACTTTGGTCGAAGTCATCTTAGATCGATAACGTTGATGCTACATTTTTACATTTAAACGAACGCGCGAGTGTCAACAAAGTTTTTCGAAGATTAAAACCAATGGGGGCTCGAAGATTGAAGTCTCGGCTGTACAATGACCGTTTAAAATCCGAGCTGCGATTTTTACTGCAGATTTTATGACGCTTTGTCAGTGAGAACATCGGCGCGCTTCGCGTTCCCCGTGGTTTCGACTCGAACCGGCGAACCACGGTGAAGTGAAACATAAAACTTCCCCTGGATCTTGGACAAGGGACGTCTTGCAACGTGACGTCGTTACTTCTGAAAGGTTATCCGAGCGACTGGACGCGTCGAGGGCCCCGGAGTCCGGCGGTTCATCGTACCGGAACCGGGGCCACATTCCCGGTGCCATATTTACGGCACTGTGTCACATTGTGACCAGTTGAAAACGGCAGCCGATGAATAAGCGAGCGGGAGCGTGAGATTGATCCACCTCGTGATCTACGGGGGCCCATGAGAGACCATGGGGGTCTATCGTCATCCTTGTTTCGCTCTGAATGTACACTGTAGCCTTATTTGAACGGTACAGTCCATACGGGTCTCGCGAAGGTCGGGAAGAAAGTTTTAATTGAAAGTTATGTGGTAGAATGTAGCACGCTTATTACCGAAGACGAAGTTCGTGAAGCACAAACAAGAATTTTTTCTCGTGTTTTTGGCCTTGTTTGGACGATTCGTTCGATAATTGACTCGTGAAGTAAGAAACAAATGGTCAATTAGATGTTAAATTGTAGGGATAACTAATATTCGTTGGGGAAGACGATCTCCTCAAGCATATTTTTAAGAAGTCAAGCTGATAAACTTCGTTTTTTATTAAAGAAGTTGATGTCCATTACGTTGCCAGCACGAGAAAAATATTTAATTAGAAGTCGCGTCGAAGTCGAAACAAATCACACGTTCGTGAAGTTATGCAGACCGTTGATGTTAATCAGTACAATTAATTGTCTTGAGAAGTGGCAAACCCCTGGATAAAAATGATTCTTTATTCTTATAGTTTCTCAGCTTTAAAAGATACGGCCAGCAGCTTTACTTTTTTAGTAGAATTACGAAGGCTGGAGTTCAACGAAAAATTTATTAGCAACATTTACATACAAAATTAGCTTCGAAAAAGTGTTCGATAAAAATTGTGTGGGTACAGTGAACAGTTCCGAGAGGATCGAGCGTGATTTAAACACCCCGTACATGTTACAGCCCCGAACAAAACGGATCGAGGGTCGACAAGAAACGGTCGTGTCCTACAACAGAGATAGATACCGGGTCCGCTTCTGACATGCACTCGAGTGCCAGACGTGTGGGTGATTCTGGCCTGATGCATCAGGATGCAGAGTGTTCCAGGATCGTTCTGTATAATGTTAAATAACGGGACGGTGGACGATCAACGGTGGACCAACGCTGGACCAACGCGAGCGTGTACAAATAACGCGATACGATGATACGAGCCACGGAGAGCTCGTGTGTTTCGCTGTTGCGCATGGTTTGAGCGAACTGTTGCAGTTGCATCGCGATCGTCGTGTATCGTTAACGCTGACCGTGACAACTGGCCTGTCAATGCACAAGTAAACCTGAACCTACGCTAATTTTCCCACACGAAACGTTGTCGGACGCGATTCAATGGCTTTAAAAGTATAATATCGTTTGAACGATTAGATAATCATTAGATGCAAGCTAACATCGTAGTTACAGTCGTTACAACGCAACAGCGTTTCTTACACTGCTCCGTCGGCCACGATCAAGTTCAATCAATGTTTCCCGAGTGACGTGGCGCCACCCGCGTCGCAACGAAACCGAAATCGCTAAAAGTAAAAGGCTCGTTGTCTTGGAAGCCTAACTTCCATACCGATTTTCTTGAAATCCGCTCGTGGCTCGCAGAGAAGAGGATCCCGCACGGCCCCGGACGCGCTTTGAAAGTTGCGAATCTGGTTTTTCTTCTCTCGCAGCAGGACGTATTAGCAGCCGTCAGCAATTACGTGAGTCCTCGTAACGTCGACCGGCGCGAAAGCCCGGTCGCGTCTTGTCGAGAGTAAATCGGGAAGGAGTCAATGCCCTATGCCCACCGACAATCTCTGTATACTGTGTGTACACGCGTATACATACCAATGCGGGGTCCCATAAGTGTGTAGCGTAGAAGCAGGACCGTAAACCTGACGGCGAAAACCGGCGATCGCCGGCGACGATACCGGTGCGCCAGCAGATAAAGGTGCGAACGCGACATTGACGCTTGTCCGGGGACCGTAAAGACGAGTCGTTCCTGCGCCCGGTACAAATTAATGCAAATTGGATGGGGATCGGGACCTTCCCGATCGTTGTCTGGGAATCGGACGCGTAAACGAGAGGCCAGCCGATTTTTCGGTATGCAAAACCAACCGGGAATGCCGGTCCCCGCATCGGCACGCGACTTTTTCCCTTTGCCGGCCGTCGATACGCACCTGTGCTTCGTATTCGATATTAATCTGTGAATTTTCAATTTTTTTTCAGTGCGATGTGCTTTCCAGAAAAATTTGACAAACATTCAGGAACGATGCTTAACGATACGACTCGCTGTCATAAAGATTTGAGATGTGCTTTCCAGAAAATTTTGACAAAAATTCAGGAACGACGCTTAACGATACGACTCGCTGTCATAGAAATTTGAATCCCCCGCTCTTCGATCTAAATTTTCTTCAGCAATTCTCGTGAATTGTAAAATCGGTAAAAATTGTCTAAGATACGTTTCAACATCCCCAACGCATCAGACACATTTTCCAAATTTCAGTGTCCGATCGAAGAAGAATCGTACGGAATTAAAACGTTTCCGATTAAACGGAAAAAATGGGAAAAATGTGGTGCATTTCTTGACAACGAAAGGGGACGTGAGCCGATCGATCGAGACGACAGCCGATCGCAAGAAACGTTTGTTTTCGCATAGATTTATCCGGAGATAGTTCCGCGGGCCGGCCATTACGCCGTGGAACAGGCTTTGACGCGTGTAATTTATTCCGCGGCGAGCGCGTGTCCGGAGCGCGCCGGTATCGGTGCCGGTCCGATGAAAAATCGGCGAACAACGCGATCCCGCCGCGTGATTTATTCCCATAGTTCGATGACGGATTAGGTGTCGCGCCCTTTTGCACGCTGATCTCTCGCCGCAGTTCATTTCCCTGCTGCGAGGCGCGTTTCAGTTGTCTCTATTGTTTCCCTTGCGTGTAGACAAACTTCGACAACAAACCACCTCGATCATAATACGGCGGATGTGCAAGTGAATAAACCCGAACAAACGAATGGACATTCTATATAAAAACAAGCGAAATAAGTTAACCGACCGGTGATTATTGCATAATTTTGAAAAATCTATGGTGCATGGCTAAACACTTTTTAATGGAACCTTCAACAGCGACAACAACGTTCGTCGTGAACTAACAAGTTACCTTCGACAACGTCATCTAACAGTTTCATTTGCCATTGCAATGTAAAAGAAAATTTCTATGCTCTCTTTTGGTACAGCGCAATGATTGAAAATCCTATTAATAGGCTTCCGGTAGGTAAAGTGTTAATTAAAGAAATAAATGATTAAATATCGATTTTTCTGACTCCTTATTTACAGTTTCGAATAATTTTCACGCCACCCGTGGTCGATCATTTAACCAGTTAAGTGTGTTCGACGACTATATCCGTCATGGAGATGTGGCAGAATTTTGTGTCGCGACGATTATATCCGTCATGCGTAAAATTTTGTTACAATTTGATATTTAAATTGTAATTCTGGCGAAAACTAAAATATATTCGTAAATTTTAATATGTTTAAAATGTTTAGAGGGCTAGACGAAATGAAACAAACGAATGAAAATGATAAATAATTTGAGATGGATTCATAACTTCCTGAGAGCTAACTGATTATCGCGACGCACGCTGGTGGGCGCTTTTCAAAGAGATCGCCGCAGTTAACTGGTTAACTAAAATAATCTGAATAGGTGCATACTCTCCGTGCTGCTCGCAGCCAATGGTTTGGCCGTGACGTCACACGGTTTATCCAATCATTCGGCTAGAACCGAAAGTGCTCGCTGCCGCATTGCTTTCGAATTCTTGCTGGGAGACTTCTTGCGAAGCACGGAGAGTACAAACAATACCGAATATCGTTCCATTTACCTGAATCGAAGAAAAAGTAAATCTGTAAATCTAGGGATTGATCGTTACTGTATCATACGGAACGGTCCTTGTTCCCAAAGTGTTAAGCCCCACGGCTCGCTAACTAGATCCGGGAGAACGATGCGTACCTCAATGGCTTCGGTTTAGCCGGGCCGGTGTGTCGCATGTCGTTCGAAAGGGGTTGCAAGTGCTCGGATACCGTACTAGTGGCTGGAATGCGTCGCCGACAACGGGCCACGTGTTTTATTCGCCGCGTGTGTACATAGCGTATATCGATTATACATACTCGACGCTCCATCGAGGTAGTACGCTCCATCCTCGGACAGACAAGGAGGTCACTGTCAGCACGCGAGAACAAACCGGACGAGCCGCGCCGCGCTTTGCAACGGTGCACCGGAAAACTGGCTGATTAGGCGATCATCGATTCGATCTGCATGATCGACAACCGATGGCTCGGACATCGATCCTGCTGCGATGATCCCGTAATCCCGCGGATGATCGTTGGAGAGAGGGACCGGGAAAGTTTTACAAACAGAATTTATCATCGCAGAATGAACTTTTAACCCCTTGCCGTGTTTCAACGAGTCGAAATCGCGATGGAGATTTTGTTACGCCTTTCTTTTCAGGTGAAATAAAATTTGATTCTTGTAAAGTTTGCGATGAATATTTCACCCATCGCACTCGGAGCTATTTTAATAAATGATTTTAATCTTTCCGCGGATATGAAATTGTCTTGAACGTTTCAGACGACGACTCAGAGTCATCAAGTGCTAAAGGGTTGAGCATTAAAATAAATGTAGCAGTACAAGAAATATAACATTTTCTTTTCTCTTCTACGACATTTTTGGGGACGAAGACGTTTTAATCGATGTAACTGTAAAGAAACTGTTACGGCGAGGGGTTAAGAGAATGATGAGCTGGTTACGTTTATCGAAACCGTTGTTTCAGATGTGTTGTTGTAGCAAAGATTGTATGTTTTGTGACCGATGAATCACCATAACCTAATTTCCGGAGCAGTCGCCGGTGCGGTACAGAAATTCCACGGTTTCGCAATCCGAATGAGGTAGCTCACAATGGCTGTTTGTAATCGTACTCCCTGATTACACATATCGAAGCCGGTGTTTCGACGGCCAGCCTGCCAATCGGCGGAAGATGTTGAACTCCGATAGACCGGCTACGGTTCGAATTGATCGATTCATAATGATGGTAATAAGTAACCGAGGGAAAAAGTTAAAGGCAAGATCTGTTAACTGGCGGCGCGATCTGATATCGTTGGAATGCGATGGATGCTTGTTCCTTCTAATTGAATGCTTCTTCGCGGGTTTCTTGCGTAATGGAGCTCCCTCCAACGTTATAATACGTATACGGCCACGGACTGCTCCGGATCGGGCCGATCTCCATCATTGAGTCGCAGCTATTTCGAATCGTTTCATCGGAATCATCGATGTGTGGTTGACACGGTTCGCTGTGCTTGATAGAGGAACGCAAAAAGAAGGGGGCGAGGATCGGGAGAGAAGTCGTCGGACACGGTTCTCTACCAGGGACGCACGACGGTCTTGCTTGGTAACAGGCCGATGTCATTCTCGATTTTACGGCACTATCAAACGTCGTCTAGCCACGATCTCCAATCGTAGTCTACAGCCTACAGCCTACATTCTACGCGGTCCCTTTCGTTGAACGTTCCCTTTCCGAAATTCTTCCCTTCTGAATCTGCGATCGACATTCCGTGTCGATCGTTTTCCCAGACCGGAGCCTTGGAATTAGATTCATCGGGCAACATCCATCGGGCAACATCCATCGGGCTCTCCATTCCCAAAAGGAAATGAATCATTTAGCCACTCATCTATGGCCTCTCGCCGGAAATATCATTTCTTTCTCTCCGGCCTGGCGGCGAGAGCTCAAACACCAGCGGTCGGGGGTCAAGGAACTTTTTAAGCGTTCTCATAAGTATGCACCTGCAAATGTTAACGCAACGGGAACCGGGAACGATAGCAGGAAGGCACGCGCGCTCGCGCTCTCGCGCGAAGGACGCATCGATGCAACGATGCAGTCTGTTGCATACGCGTCGATGGAACGGAACTATCGGACGGGTTACCGGATTATGAGACAGGAACACTGCCGATCAGAAGTGGACAAAACGTCTCCACCCCCTTTCAATAACAAGTTACACTCACGAGTAGACAGCGGATCTGTATGCATTTGTAGTAAAATTGAATAGATGAAATTGAAAACTGTCGAACAATTTTTAAAATTGAAGACGTTAACATATCGTTCTCCTCGATCAAAATCATTAAAAGAAGAAATAATATTCTATTTGGTTTCTATCTCTTGCAATCGATGCAGACAATTTTTCATGAGTAATATGAGCTTTTCTGTGAAATCAAAATTGTTTGGATGAAATTCTCCGTTTAACGCCAAACCTAACACTGCCGGTGAAATGACCGGTTCCATATTTTTCATTTCCTAACTATTGAAACTATAAACTTGCTTCCACAAGAAATGATTGCATAATTTTCTTTATTCGAATGCAAATTATAATAAAAACTAAATAAACACAGCCTCGTCGTTCGCGCAAGGCAAAGCCGGAGAGTCTGGTAAAGCATTTTCACCTTTCGGAGACGAAAAAATTCGCGAAAAATCCCAGTTTCTTTCGCGATACTTTCGAACGGTGGTGTACGGTGCATCTTCCTGCGTGCAGAGGAGATTGCAGAGAGGCAGCGGCCATGCTCCTCGTAAACGCGATGTTTCCTGCACACGCTCGCCACTCGCCGAGCTACTTATATAGAGATAAATCGCCATAAAGCCCGTCGGCCGGCAACCTGGCCAGATGCTCTCTCGCGAGGACTCGCGGGGAAACGAGAACATCGGCCGCGATGGAAAATATGGTTGTCGGCGGCGTAACGTGAGAAATCCCGGCGTGAGATCCCCGCGTTCATGGGCCGTGTATCACCTGGGTCCTGGCCACCGATCATTTTATGGTTCTTCCGCGCGACCCGTCACCGTGCACACCGGAAAAGATCTTCGCACCGTTAGCACGCCTTATCGGACGGTTCGAATGCTGCGTCGATATTTCACGGTGGCCTGGACTCGCGATCATGGGGAAACAGGACTGGTTCTGGTCCGAGGATGACGCGAGCCGATCGGCGATTCTATGGGTTTGACGACTTCCTGTATCCTCAACGGGCCACGCAGACCTCCCAGATACGCGGTCGACTCTTGGGAAATGTCCTGGATCTTCAAAGAACTCTATACGCTTCTCGAATCCTTATACAGGGTGTCCCAAAGATGCGCTTCCTTGGAAGAATCTAGAATCTACATCCTCAACAGACTCCGGAGGCACTACGAATCTCGAAAAGGTTCTTGGCGTTGCGATAAAAATCATTGACAGTCAGTTTGACGTTTAGAGAGTCGACCGAATAAGCCATCGGCCACAATTTATTCGGCACAGACAGCATAAACAAGTCGCACAACCAATTACGCGGCTCCAGCCATAGCTGTCTCAAGCTCAAATACGAATAACACCGTATAACCACTAATTTAGATGATTATTAGGGACTATCAACATTAGATACTGCTCTATTAATTATTAGCATGACACGCTTCAAAACCGTAAAACAGCGGGAGACTGTATCCGCTGGAACAGCTGCGACAGCTATTCGTATCGTTTATTATTCGTTTAATGAATATGGAATAGCGAAATAGCCTGAGATCGATCCTAAAGAATTTAATTCAGCACTCGACATTTAGAGCTCGGGTTCGAATCGTTTCCTGTATGAAAAACCACAGAGGTTCGAAACGGTCCATGACAGAATCTGTTCGCCAGAGGTTCCCACGTGATAGACCGGGCAATCGTCCGGTAATACAAACTGTTGCTCGTAAAATGGATAGGTTTTTATTAAGCGATTTATGTCATCGATGTTATCGGCGAGAGCGAACCGGCGCCGTTATCCACCGATCCTTACGCAACGCACGCACTCGTTCATGGGATAGGAATTCCGCGTGGAAACCGCGTGAATTAATATCGGTCTTTTTAGCGTAATGGTCGCATAACGTCGCTGACCGCCGCGGATAAATCGATTCGGTACGCGATCGTTCTCCTAAAACACATCCTGCGCCAGCAATACGGCGCTCGTAAAACCTCGACGAAATTGCATGTTTCTACGCCGACCGATATGCAATCCGTCTCTCGTTTCGAGAAAACCGGCACAGAACTATCGACAGCGCGAGACGACGTCTATTGTTGCGGACGGAATATCGATCGCCGACTGTTTCAGCGTTGTATCGATCGGGCTCCGCGAGTTAATCGAACCGGCGATAAAACTGGAAAAGGAGATCGATGGATTCTCTCGCAATCGGCAATTCGATCATCGCGAATAGCCGAGGAAAACTCTATCGGGCTGATCGATGTCAATGCTTCTCTATCGCTCGCAGTTTACCGCGGTACTGCAATTTTTATTCATATTTTTAACGCGGTTTTAACAGCAGAGGCCAGTAGCAGCGTGGTACAAATTTTAATTATTTTGGATCACGTTTGAACAGTTTATAAGTGGGCGTGGTCTTAATATAAGTGGACGTGGCTTATTGGCCCTCGATATTAACCCTGTGTCAAGGACCAGGTACCTGGATATCCGCTATCAATTTGTTTTTAAACTACTTCGACATTTCTGTTGACAAACAACACAATTATTGTCGACTTTTACGTTTCGTTGGATGGTCAGAGAATTAATTTACATTCGCGGCATGAAAAAATGTGTACACATTATGTGTGAACATAACATTAACAATCCGCTTTTGGAGGTCTAAGCAATGCGCGAGGGTCGATGATTCATAGAAAGTACTTTTTAGTAACTCGTTTTTCCTGTCTATTACTCGGCGACTTGGAATCCGAGTTGGCGTTCACCTTTCCACCGTTTTGACAATGCGGGAAATAGTGATTTACTAGTTAACAGATATGTACCATGGTATCGAGGAATTTCTTCGTTCGCGGGGGTGTGTATCTCTGCGTTCTCTTTTCTTCAGAAATCTCAGCCCTGGCAACCTCGAGTGATTTAAGGATACGAGAATATGGTATCGAGGAATTTCTTTCTTCGCTAAAGTGTGTATCTAGTCGAGAGTATATCAACACGGAACCTGATTTCGTATCACCTGTGTCCACCTGTTGGCCAACGGCCCTTGACAGCTTGAAGGATGTTGATTTAGGTTGTCCAGTATACGGCTCGATTTTACCAGAGCGTTTACTTAGTATCGTTTCTAACAAAAGCAGATCGATGTATGAATAATTTATTCGATCGACTCGAGTTATAAATCGTGGTCTATATGGAGATCGGAGAATTTAGTTGTCATCGATTTTCTCGGCGAGATGATAGCCGAGAGAGCCTCGCTCTCTGGACAATATTGATTTATACGCTTGCGTTCGATCGATTCGATGTCGGAGAATTCAATCCTCGGTGTCACTTATCCTTAGATCGTTAGAAACTGATCAAGAGGTCCGCGATAATAATGACGTAAAATTTATGTTGAATATTATGCAAAAACTACATCGAAAACGTGGAATCAATTTTTTTCGTGCGAGGCTTCGTTTTCGAGATAATCGAGATCGAAGATTTCTAAGTAGAAATGGTCGGCCATGCACGGACACTGGAAAATTCAAACTCAATTGTCTCGAGAATGAAGCTTCGTACGAAAAAATTCATTCTGTGGCATGTATAGAAAATTCGAGAAGAAGACGCGAAGCGACAAGCTTCGAAAAGCTTGCACGTACACGAGAATTGCAAGGGTCCGGGATAAGGAAAATAGCGTCTCGCTAATGCATATAGTCGTAACCGCTAGATAAAAGATGCATCTAGCGCGCTTGCTATCCCAGAAAGCCTAATTTTGCGTTTTTCAGGCGATATTCGCATTATTCGACAGAATTCAGCGGAGCCGCAGGAGAAGAACTGCTGGCGCGACAGTGCTGCATTTTCATTTGTTCCAGAAGAAAATACTCTAGAAAAATATTCTCCGCCATAAATCGCTTCCAGCGAAGGTAAGAATTTTTATCTGCCAAGGTGCACGACCCGGTAGATCGAAAAGCTGCTCGCAACAACGTTCTCGAGTCTCTAAATCGTTTAATTGAATGATCGTAACTGAAATCGTGGAAATGTTTCGAGAGCACGGTCCACAAAAGTGAACGCGGCCTCTGTTTCGAAGTTGACCGTGTATCCACCATAAGATTTACACCCCTGCCAGATTCCATTCTCCGTACGAAAGGGGGCTCGCAGGCTAAACAAACGCGACTCGGAACAGACACGCCGCAAATTGCGGAGCGTACAAAAGGAAAAGGTTAACCTCTTCGAATAGAAAGAGAGGGGGGGGGGGGGGGGCGAGAGTGAGAGAGCGAGAAAGAGAGACTCGGCTCGACACAATCAAGTGCGTGGGTACCCGCGAGCGAGTACAGCCGGTACTCCCGCACGCGGCCGTCGATACTTATCGATTCCGCTAATCGACATTAGCATTCCAAATGTCAGTCCCCGGGATATAATCGAGCGCGTGCACACACGTGCGTGATCGAGTGTGTCGGGGAGGGTAAATCGTACGACGGAGAAAGTTTACAACAACGTCAACCTAATGCCAAGTACCATGATCTTCATGTAGAAACGAAACATTTCGCGAATACTTCCCCTTTCGTCCATTAGTCAATTTCGCAAGTCTGCTCGCTCGAAAAATCAATTCTTCTATCGATAAAATGTTTGATAAAAATGATGTTGGATATCGATCAATTGAGATCGAGCTCCTATCTCGATACGACAGTGCTAAATGGTATCGAATCGCGTTAACGACGCGACGCGCGGAGGGATCGATTTTGCCACTCGGCGATCGCGGACGGTCTGATCGATACCGGCACAAGATCGATACCGCCGAGTCTATCGCATCGATTACGATACAGGCACGAAACTTCAAAGCACCGGCGAAATTTATCGACCCAGCAATGAGACATTGATCCGAGAACCGCGCGATCATTTACATAACGCTCCCTAATGGCCGCCGACGGCCGATTGATGCTAATTAAGCGGCCGATGGGCATCGATCACCCTCTTTACTTTCGTCTACGCCGGTACAGGGAGACAATGGAGACCGGCGATTATGAAACTCTGATTCTTATGTGGAGTATTCTGGCTCTAGTTGCCAACAGGTCATTCGATCTCGAGAGATTTCTCGATCGCGAATGTCGTACCACCGAGAGAATGATAACGATCTGATTTATATCGCCGGTGAATGTTATTATACCGCGGATATCTGTGCACTCGAATTTCGTAAAAATTGTATGCATACGTCATTCAATTACGAAAAAAATTTTTTAGCGTGTATTTGATCAATTTTTACGAAAATTAACCTGAATAGAAACGACGAATATGAATTTCCAGAATTTGTCAATTTGTGAATTATGAATTTGTGAATTATATACGTCATAGAGTAGTTGAAGAATACTTTTGTGAAATTATTCTTGTTAAAAATTTCTCTTTGGAATATTCTGGAACAGCAGAAAGTGAGAGACGATTAAATGGCGAATTATTTTCTGGAGCACAACGGACCAACGAAATTAACATAACAGTTATCAAACGGGTCAGTGGTCGGCTGCATTGTCTGGCACTGTCAACGATAAAACAGTTTGTTTCTCCTCAACAGTCTCGCAGCCTCGTTGAATAGCATTATCATAATGCGACACACCGCGATTGTCCATGCTCTAAAATAAAACAGATACACTTAACGAAATTGAACTTACGAGACAAGCTAACACCCTGGCGTGCATACCTCGCGGTATTACACAATGCGAACGATTTAGAGTTCCGGAAAGACAATACAATTCGGTGAGACGTGCAGTGGCGAAACTAATAAATTAATATTTCCGTTGAATATCTTCGAAAGTAGACCGAAAGTGACGTTTTGCATCGTAAGGTGGCGCTAATTTCACATTCGCGTTGTTACTTGTTCACGATCACCCACATTCCAACAGAAACGCTGCGAGCTCGCGACATTTCCCCAGCGAGCCTCAAGAAAATCGAAAGCCGCTTAATTAGCTCGATCGACGGCAAAAACGATATTGACGAATAGAAAGCAACGATTTTACGCGGGAAACGAGTTTCGCGATTCTGTATCAGCGCCAGTGCATCAAAATTCACAGCGGGGAACTAGAAAACGTCAATTGAAAATTACTGTTCGATTCATCGTTTATTTGTTGTTTCCGTTCAATATCAATTCTTCCACAAATACAATTCATATTTTTCTGCTAAGAGGGCGTGGTCTCAGCCCGATAGGCGTGGCTCAGTGGCCCTCGACTTCGATGGACCGGGAATACTATATTCATTTTTTTCTCACTTTATTGTCAAAACAATAAAATTATTGTCGAACAAGCATCTCGGTGCAAAACCACTGAATAAACTATACCGTGTCGTTGATAACCGCGCGAAGCGTCGCTGCACTCGAGTCGCTATCATCGCTGGCATAAAACCGCAAATCGGAGGGAAACGCTTGGCTATCGGTCCAGCGGGAATGATCCCAATATCCTGGATCATTAAGCGTCCCCGTCGATACGAATTTCTGGTTTACGACAGGCGTAAAGTAGAGCCGCGCGCGTCCCTGTTGTCGCGTCGCGTGCAACTTCCGCACACATGCAACCGAGGAATGCAGTTTCGCGCCGATGCGTGTGGCTCTCGGATAAAGAGTTTTACCCGAGCTGGACCCGTCGCGCCGGTATCGCGGGTAACAAGACCCGACGGCCCGTATCGCGATACAATTTCACGCGAACAAGCGAAAAAATGATCGCGGGTGAAGAAGAAGAAGAAGAAGAAGAAGAAGAAGAAGACGACGAAGAAGAAGAAGCGTAGACAAAACACCGCGCCGCCGGAATAATCTGGCCGATTCGCCGGCTACGACCCGGTTGTGTCAGTACGAGCACGCTTCGCGGATTCTAGCCGAGCGTAATACCGTTAAGCAACGCGAAAATAATGAGATTGAGCGAATCTGCTCGAGGCCGGCTGCTAGGCTATAGCCTCTCTGTCGTAATTCGTCTCGGATGCACGCAGCCCGTGGAAACGTGCTCGGACGGATCGGAAGTCGAATCTGTGTCAGCGACAGCCTCGGATCCTTGCTATCCTTCGATGTGGATAACTGTTCGCCTTCTGAGGAACGATTCGGAGAACAAGCCGCTGCAGCTGGCTGCAGTCGATAAATAAATTTAGAGAGCGTCCAGAGATTTCTGTCGTTTTGTGTCGGAGATGTTTCTGCGGATCGAGGTTCCATCTTCATTCGTTTCGACAAAAGTCATTTGGTTTTTCTTCGAGGGAAAATGAAAGCCAATTTTGGACCATTTCGAATAAGTTCGATGACATTTTGTTCTACGATCTCTTCTGATTTTTTCAGGCAACTTAACATTTATTGTAATATATGTTATATTTAAAATTGTGGGAAAATTTTAAACAAAAATTAGAAAATTAATTTCACACAAAATTCGTAGATCCCATGCTCGTAGAATTTCTGCGTTTTGTTAGCAAGAAATTGAGTTATATGGCTTTTTACGACTTTATTTGAAATGAAATTTGCACAAAAATCAATTACCGAACGACCTGATAGATAGAAAAATATAAAATATTGTAGCGAGGATCATTTTTCAATGTGAAAATTGTCGCTTCTGTTTTTTAGCAGAAGCGACATGAAATGCAGCTGTCGAAGGGATAGTTAAAATATTTTTCCACGACGGTACGTCGAAGCGACTGGCCCTCTCACCTGTGCAGAGGTGAAAATGACCCTTCAAGTGTCCCGCAGAGATACTGGGCTCGAGGGGCCCGAGAGGGTTGAGCTTAACGGGCCCGTTGACTGTCGTGTCGCACCTGAAGGTTTACGACGAGACAGTCGCTATTAAACTGGTAGCTAAGAGCGCACGTGTTTACTGAAACCCGAAGCAATAAACTCCGAGGACCCTGACTTTAATATCAATTCGACGAAAGCTGGGAATATATGTGTACACAATATCCGCGGCTGAATGTGTCCGGGCTAATTTTTTACGGGACGAATATTAAAATTTGTCTTCTTCGATGTTGAAACAAATTTTTATTGAATCTAAAAGAGACACTTACGGGAAGAATATTAAAATTTGTCTGCTTCGATATTGAAACAAATTTATATCGAATCTAAAAGAGACACCTATGGGACGAATATTAAAATTTGTCTTCTTTGATATTGAAACAAATTTATATCGAATATAAAAGAGACACTTACGGGACGAATATTAAAATTTGTCTTCTTTGATGTTGAAACAAATTTATATCGAATCTAAAAGAGACACTTGTGGGACGAATATTAAAATTTGTCTTCTTCGATATTGAAACTTTATATTGAATCTAAAAGAGACACTTGTGGGACGAATATTAAAATTTGTCTTCTTTGATATTGAAACAGTTAGGAAAAATATTCAACGAGACCGTTTATCAGTTTCGCAGGGTAAGAAGGGCCTGCTCCGAATTCGTAATGACGGATTAAAGAGCGCAGCGTGACGTCGCTAATTTTCGGTTTGTTTGCGTCGAATCCGGCCGCCCATTGTGGCATCGATGAAAAGAAAGAAGGTTGCCGGGAATGGCCGTCGTCGGAAGTGACGGAACAGTCTATGAGAAATATTTCCATGGCCTACAGTCTACGGGTATCCGCATACCTACGCGGGGACGCATTGTTGCAGTTGACGCAGGTATTCCAGACCCCCGATTGTTGACTCAATACCTGCACCAATGCAAATAAAAGCGCTGGTAGAGCGAAGGAGCAACCACCACAGTTCCACGTCTCTTTTCTTTCTCTATTCATTAGTTGTGTCTATTATCGTATAAATTAACACTGAACCTACTGAGAACTAGATTTTGATTGTACCGTGTACTTGAATGGACAAATGTATATAATCTTCTGCGATGAAAGTTTAAGCGAGATCCCAGAAGCTCAGGGGGCCAGCAAGAGGAGAGGGGGAAAGGGAGACGGCAAAGGAAGAGAATTCACAGGCTGCTACAAATTTGGCGCTCGAACGTGCAGCGGTTGCCGATGAGAATTGCCACAATGAGCTCTTCGTTGCGTGAAATCTCGAACGAGTTCTACCGTCGAGTTCCTGGGAATCGTTTGGCTATCGACATTCGCCGCGATCTTTCAACGCCGCTAATGAATCTGACAAATTCCGTTAATTACGTCGGAATCGGTGGATTGTTGCAAAATTTACGACCCAACAGCCTGAGACTTGCTACCCTGTCCAAGTATACTTGAACATGCTAGTTCGTTTTTACGAAGATCTACTTACAATTGTTCATTTCAATCTGAATAACACTGCTCGATGAATTATTTCTCCATAAATTCATACCGATCATTTCGTAGTTACTTTAACGATCGCGACTCGCGGTTCGTCGACGCTCGATGTAATAAATACCTCTGCTATCTGCTATCCATCCACCTTATCAACATTAAATTAGCACGTGCTACAACAATCTTCGACGGTCGAAAGCAGCTCCGTTCGATCGTCGGATCCGCTGCGCTCATAATCTGTTACGTTAACACGCTTTGTTGCATCGTTTAACGAGAGCGTGTGCCCAGGCAATTTTCAGCGGAATGCGTTCCAAATCTTGAACTCGTAACTCACTCGAAACCACGTAATGCTGCTAAACTCGAGCTCGTATAAAATCTCTGCTACACGAACGCTCTTATTGTTCCGATAAAAATTTTTACCGCGGTCCTGTGTTTGTCACTGTATCACCAAAAATTGCAAATATGTAATTTTCTTCGCAAGTTTGTGTTGGAATTCACCGATACCATAGCATCTTAGGTATAAGAATTCTCCGAGGGACAGAGGAGCCCAGGCGGGGCCATAAAGTCAAAAGGCTTTCATCTACGTTATACTATTTGCGCAACGATTAAATACAGGATACGCGGAAAGCGTGGTTTATAAAATAACGTATCACATTATAAAGACATCTTCAACAGTTTGTATACTACTTGACCACAAATACTCGAAAGTATCAGATGATTGCATCAGATGATTGTTGTGCCCAACTTTCACAGATGTCGCAAACACTTTTCCAATTGTAGAAAAGAATGGGATGACTATACAATTGATTAATAAACCTGTATTCTTTAAAAGCTTAATCTATGCAATCGTCTGATATTTTAAAAAATTTGTTATTTCTAGCAAAATCCTACCGCGACGTTTCGCAACCACCAGCGTACAGTTACAAAGTCCCGAATTCCAAAGACCGCAGGATCAAATTCCCAAAAATCTCGTCGACGATCTGAACCCAGGGGTTAAACGTGCCGGAGCGAGCGTGGAGCAAGTAGAACGTAACCGAGAGAACAATACGGAACAGCAAACGTTCGCCGAAATAGCGAAACACGAGATCCGATTCGAGACGAATCACCGACGTAAGAGTAATCGTTGTTGCAGCGATACGTCACGCGGCCAATAAAACCGCATAACAAAGCGTTTAAATTTATCACAGGGTTCGTTGTCGGCGGTGTTCTCAGATTATTACGCTGCCCGTGCTGATATTCCGATCGTGCGCCGTTTCAGGCCTGACATTCAAGGAATTGTCTGTCGCAAGTGCGCTCGGTTTTGCGCAATTCCACGGAATACAGGCAGGAAACATTATCCTGGCGATTTTCTTAATTCCAATACGGTGTACCGGCGTTCCTGCGCGCTAAGGGATCAACGGAGGAACCTTGTAACCCGAGGGGGAACATCGCAAAAATGCGACAAGATGAACGGTGCATAAAGACCGGGGACGCACACACCGCGTTCACGGAAAAATTTCTAGCGTCACGGAAAGGGTAAATATCCTGGCTTTTTTATGTGGGCCACAGGTACGTAATCACTGGAAGGTGCATCGCAAAATAAGAATTCTCTGATTTTAATAAATGATGTTATTTTCTTATAATTTTCTCACGAGCGATAAAATTCGCAGTCTGGTAATCGCAACCGTTAACGCGTTTCCCTCGTGTTCCACAATGAATAGAATGATACATAAGAAATCTAGATAACGCGAGTATTAGACTGCAGACTCCATGTAATTATGACAAAAACGAGTAGGTGTAATTTAGAACAGTGGAAAAATCGAAAGAATTTAATAACGTCGATACGCCATGCGAATTTCACGCATCGACGACAAGAACGTGGATTTTTAAGGATTTTTACTTTTCGATAAAGACCGATGTCAGAGGACGAGGAATTTCCGCGAAAGAAGCGGGCAGCTGTCCAGGTGGAACAATGATCGACAGATATCCGACAGATATCCGCGGTGCAACGGAGCGAGATGAATCGTCAAGGACTATCGGCCGCGAACAAAACCGAACTTTACGCGATCCACTAATGAATTTGCGCGAGCTTTCACGCGGATTCCGCGGTTCTTTCGTCGCTGTGAAAAAGAGTGGCGTTCGACACGAAGCCGGTGCAACGATCTATGAAGTCACGAGAAAAAGAGTCACGTACTCGTTACACGATTTGAGCACAGTTAATCATGACGGACGAAAGTGAACGATATCTCGGTGAAACGTCGATCTACATGAATCATTGTCCGCGAAAAAATGTACAAAACCGTTTCAGACGTTTTTTTCCATCAGGACAGATCTGTGGGAGATCGTTCTCTCTCTCTCTCTATCGCGGTTTGAAATCGGTTCAGCGACCCGCGGAGTCCTTCGGAACTGAATTTATGAAGTCACCTTTCCGTGTTCGTTTGATTGGTATTGTGTTATAGTTGCACGTGTCTCCGTCGAGCAACTATCTCCTCGTTAATTCCGAGTGTATCGAGCACCGGGCCTCGGCTCGAATAAACCCGGCTGACCTTGCTCCTCGTTTACACCTTCGTCTCGTTTCGAAGCGAGCAAACACGCTCCTCGGTCCACGCAACGCTCGGGTCCGAACGGACTACACGCTTTCTTACTTTCGAAATAATCGATCGTGTCACGGGAATCAACGCAAAACGGGCGCCGACCATCGACACCGCCGAATACCGCGATTAGTTACACTCTGGTTAGCCTAACGCCGCGGTTTTTTGTGGACACGTGCTGCATTCGAGCGCATTTTACGCATTTTACGCATTCGACCGCTCGCGTATTCGTTCCTACTCGGGCGAAGATTGCCGAGGGAAAATCGCGCAGAAATATATTGACAAGAGATTTAACTGTCAAGACGGGATGCATACGTAATTCAATTTATTATTGGTCTCTTCTCAGATGCCGAATCGTGTTTCATACGTTCTTAGATTTTTATTATACCTTCTAAAATTTTCGAAAACACGAAGACAGTATTTTATTCCAATCATTTTGGAGAAAACGTTTGTTCAGAGGTTTGTTCACGTTTGCTCTTTCAGCCCACTACCAAAATAGGAATTGTTCCGGCTGTCTCGATGGACGTACTTTCTATTTCGACTTTATCAAATTTGACACCATTCTTCGGGCACCGTTTCCACCGTTAACGCGTTGGGGAAACCTAAATCACGCCCACCGGGAGCGACCGCTATCTAAAATCGTGCACAATGCACCATCGACGGGTTCGGGAGAGTCTCTGGAGTCGAAACAGGCCACGAGATCGTTAACCGTTATCATTCCTAGATGCTCCGATCGTGTCGGACAACAGCACGCTTGGGCGCATCCGCCAGTCACATACTCGGGTAATTACTAATTAAAGCAATAATGGTATTATACTCGCGTCGGGTATCGGAATCGACGTAGCGGCGTCCACGCATCGTCGCCCGCCTGCGGAACAAACCTATCTAACGATAGGATCGCGATGCATCGACTGTATCATCGTGTTCCATCCGATTCCAGGTAAAGTCGATCTTACGAACAAAAAGCGTTAATTACTCGATTATATTTCATGGTGCGATTACTTCGGATGCATTCGTATCCGGTTTTTTTCGACTTACTTTCACAGGACGTTTCATTTCGCCGTTCCAATCTCTGTCTCGATTATTTCTACACGAGAAGGATGCAACAATTAGTGATTAATTTTAACGATGATTGTGGAAATAGTGGGCGTGGTCCGAATGTAAGTAGGCGTGGCCTAGTGGCCCCGACGTACGATCCACGGAGCAATCGGTACGAAGTTTCTACGCTCATTTGTCTTTTGAAATCGACGCTCCGTAACATCTCTTTCTTTAACCCCACCCACAAATTTCTTATTGTAATCTGTTAGAATTGAATTCAAAAGAGAAACTTGGAGCTGTTCTTGACTTTAATCAAATTTCTAGGCGCAAGGATAAGTCGCAACGGGGCAAGGGGCGTGGCCTGGTGGCTCTCGATTTCAACGGAGCCGAAGCGAAGCTCGTCGAGGCTCTCTCCGATGGCTACGGCAGATGAGCGAACTCGTGTGAGACGAGGAAAAATACCTTGTATGTAGCGAGAAAACGAAGTCGAGACGGTAACGGTTCCGCGTTATCGCGTCTCGAGCCGTCTCGGCGTCGAAACGAACGTTCGACTCGCGTTCCAAGAAAGGATCTTCTCGATTGTAAATTGAGAGACAGAGAGAGAGAGAGAGAGAAAGACTCGTTTAACATATTATTCGACGCGCGGTTTTTCCTGCTTGCTATCTCTGCGCGCTTCTCCGCAGCGGCGACGCCTCCGGGGAAGAATGCACGTTGATCTAAACCTGAAAAGCTTGCCGATTGCGTACAAGATCGGCCGGCTATTGGGATTCCGTAAGCGGCAACTCGCCACGGCCTGATTTCAGCCAAGGACTCGCCAGCGATTTTTTTCGAGATCACCGGCGTCGATAAAGTTTGATTTTCTAAGGCGACGCGGAGCCTGCTCGAGCGCGAAACAAACGCGATGGAAAGGAACCGGACTCCGCTCCTCTCTCGCGCGTTGCAGTGAACGTTCGGCAGCCTTATCAGTCACCTATCATATGGAAATGAGCAGATAACGTATTGGGTATGGAAAGGACAATATTTAACGGGGCCCCTTCCAGAGAAAAAAAATCCCGTCCATTGTTGCCCTGGATAATTTCCTTTGTCAGTATTCTAGAAGCGATAAAGCGGATATTCCGAGTTCGATACCCTGCGTGCTATTTTTGACGATTGACGTGTGTAGCGGAGCTTGAAGCGCGATACGAAAATACGGCTGTGATCTGGGATTGGCCGAGATTGCATCTTATTGTTTGTAATTTGAGAAGCGGATAAGAGAATTTTTCAATTCTTACGACTTGAGGTCTAAGATTTCAAGGCTCGAGACCTTGACGCATCGAATCGATTGCATCCTACCCCTTTTGGATATTGTGGGCGTGGTCTGGGTCCGAATGGGCGTGGCTTTGTGGCTCTCTACCGCGGTGGAACCGGGACAACAACCTACGGAATTGTCTGTGTTCATTTTTATCGAGGATCCTTTAATAGCAGAATAAGGATCGAACTCAATCGACTGTAAAAGAAAACTGTTTATTGATAAATTAAAAATATAAAGACACGGAGATCGCGATTCGAATGAGCAAGGCGTTGCTCGGTTGAGGACCGTTGCACGACTACCAGCTAAAAAGGCGGAAGAAGGGAAAACTTTGCCGTGAACCCTGCATCGCCGAAACGGTCAACGGACACGTGGCTTTTATGGCCTGACCCGAGCCTGCGTCAGGCAGGGAAACTCGCAATGGAAAAATTAGAATTTCAAAATACAATCTCCATAATTTTTCATTTGTAATATTCATAAATTGGAGAAATTCTGTAGTTTCAATTTTCGAGGCTAGATATTTGAAGGTTCGGAGCCTCGACACTCCGGGATCGATTTCATACAGTATAATCGCTATTTGGGACCATTGTACTTCTCTCTATCTCTGTTCTTTCGCCTCTTCGTTATCCCACATACTGCTGGCCCGCTTTTAATCTCTCTTTTTCTCCCGGCGAAGGACATCCGGTCTCGACGTCCGGCGAGCATAGCGCAGGAGCAACCGGCCCAGACGCGCGCCAACAGGAGGCCGACCGGATAGAGAAACGGGCCCAAGAAATGCTCGAGATGCCCCGAGATACGCAACTCAGGCACCAAAGCGCAGATCGCAGATCCGGGGTCCGGATAGCGTCATTCTTCTCGAATCGCGAGGTCCCCCAACAATAATTTTTATTTAACGTCTCCTTACAATCACCGAATTGCACTGTGGTCGCGAAATCGGTGAGAAATCGCACCGGAGAACGAGTTCAGCGATTATGAAAAGATTCGGGGGAGCACGATCTTACGAGGTTGAGAAGAACAAGAAGAGACATTGAATCCAGAGTACAATTCGTTGTTCTCTGCAAGTGTGAAATATGCAAGAAAATGTCGTTTATATCGCTGCAAAATTAGGTCTGCCACGAACAATGGCATGCCTGAACCGTAGGAAAATAGTAAGAAAACTTTCTCACGACTAAAACCGACATGTCGAAACGCCTGATTAACAGGAACCAATTACCCTAAGCCGTTCGGGCAGTGTTTAGCAATTCCTCGCCGTAAAACAGACGCACTAGAATTCGCAATTCGACTCTCCCGAGATATTATTGTTCACCGAGCAAGCTAATAATTTCAGGATCTCGGGTCTCCAACCATAAGCACTGGAGGCGCGCGGCGTTCAAGCTCGATCGCTAAAGAGGCACGCATAATCGCAACGAGTCATAACGAATGATACTTCTGGCGGGGACACACCGCCGCTCGTATCCCCGAGGCAGATAAACCGTTCCAGAGAAAAGTGCCGCGCGCAGAGCCTTGGGTATCGAGTATAGTTAATTTCTCCCGGGTAACTGTATCGCTGCCGACCGAGGGAAGAAAAAAAAAGAAGTCGATTATGAAGCCGGAGTACGATAACTCTGAAGTGTCGTGTTTCGTGTTTCCGAGGCCGGAAAAGTCGAGGCTAGGATCGGCAAGTCACTAATGATCCGACCATTCGTCATGCCGTATCTCCTCGCTCGCGTTTAATGCGCGTTAATACGAATTCGCCTGGTTCCGAGGCCGGGTGTATAACGGGGATACGTATGCAGGCATACACAACCATAATGACCCACGACGCGCTCGCGAACTGCAAAAATAACCCGCGCAATTTCGCCGCCGTCGACGACGAGGCTGACCCGGAATCCGCGAGTCTAGCCCAACTTACAGCGGAAAACTGGAACGTGTGTGCCAGTCAAACTGGATCTTCGAGAGGCGATCGGTGAGAAGAGCCACAAACCTATATTTACCGGCGAGCATCGCATAATCAACCGCTGAAACCCTCCCGCGCAACTTCTTCAAGTATACCTTCGGCATTCGAAGGAAACACGGTTTTCCCCGAGACCATAACCAATCCTCTAATTCGCGAACTTCTTTGATCTGTCCTAGAAAACTTGTAAATAAATTTTCTAACGAAACGAAGCAATCGAAATTTTTGTTTCTCATTGTAATTTATGTACCAGGAATGCGGTATCGTATCCGACTGTGCCGAGCGATGATTTCATTGTTAAACCCGACTGCGCATCCCGCTCAGGGTCATTAGAATCCAGCTATTAACACAATCTAATTAAACATCCTCGGAGTTCGCCGAACGAGTTATTTATTGTCCACTCACCGGGTGTTTATACGTATGTAATAATCGACGGATGCACACACGTGTGTACATACATAGATAAACATTAACTGCTGGCGATAAAGAAATAGCCTACAATACCGTGGCATAGCTCGAGATGAGATTCTCAAGCAGCAACGAGCCTACGAAACCCCGACGACTATTACTCGTCCGAGTAACGCTCGGCCATTAAATTACGTATGCAGCGGGTGATTGGTGAAACAGGTGGTTGAGTATTGATTTAGAAGCGACGGAAAAATGGGGAATTAACAGACTGTCGGATCTATTATATATGCAAAATGGAAATTTGTTACGCGGATTGGAACGTAAATTTATAATGATTTTTATGAACCTCGGAAACCAGGATGCACCCTTCAACCCCGTCGATCTTTCCATTCCATTAACCATTCAAAATTGCTGTACCATTCTTCGCAATATTGTTCACATTATTAAATATTTTTGTATCGAATCAATTACCACACATTTACGGTGGGCGTACAAAGTATTCGAAGAAGAATAACTTTTTCAAAATTGGACAGTTTTTAAATGGTGTCCGAATATTTTGTACACCCACCACAAATTAACGTGTCTATCGATTACCGAATAAAATTGAACGAGCCACCGACTGTAATCAGGACACGATTTTCTTTGAAAATTTCTAGTGCCAATTAAATACTTGCAAGTAGACGATCTCTGTATTCGTCACAAAGAACGCTTGTTCCATATTTTTTCTTTAATGTAATCGAACCCAGTCGAATTTCGAAAAAGTTATTCATTTTTAAAAGGTGTACGAACACTTTGTACACCCACTGTAAGTATTGTACGAGGTATTGTATCAATTTTTCATATCCACAAAATGGAAAAAATCATACACAATGGAATTATTCTAGGTCGGCAGAAATGTTTAATTTTCAAATTAAAATAGCTCCGACGGTAAAAGTTTAAATTTCGCCTGGGTTCTGTTACGAGCGCATAAACTCCGCGATTAATCAGCGGCCGATGACGTCGTAGGAAGCGCAATATCCTCCGGGCGATAAATCTCGTTTGATTATCGGAGCTAACGAACGCGAGTCCTCCTCGCGAAAAACTTCGATACCCTTTGAATCGAAGTTGCGGATGGTTTCGTAATTCGCGGGGCCGTCCGCCATGATGGAACCGTGGGGCGAACGTTTCAATCGCATCGGACAGAACGTGATCGCAATTTGTATCCGCCGTTGCATTCGGTAAGCAAATTCGTGCGATAGAGATTTGTCTAAAACGGAAAGTGAAAGGCGTCGTGGTTGCGCAATCGCTCGCGAAACGTATTAATAATTATAATTTACGCTCGCGTGGTGGTAGCGTCGCGAACCGTCGTCGATGCGAGCAGAATGTATTCATTAGCGAAGAGGGATAGAACAGTGGTCTGTTTATTTAAAGAATCCTATACATGTAATTGCAACCAAGGCCCTTTGATTACTATGAATTAAGCTCAATTCATGCTGGCAGCCGGACTGTACGCGTCGGATCATCTTCAATCGTCTTCGTTAATCGACCGACCCATTCGGTTCATTAACACTTTCGCTACGGTACCGTGAACTCGAGCGAGCAACTATGCTATCGTGGTAAAAAGCAACGTTCGTGGTAGTTGCTCGGACGATAAATAGACTGAGGATTTTAACGATTCATGAGATACGTGATAGGGAATGGTGGCATTAGGGAGTCAATGAAGTTGTATTTTTAAATCTGAGGAGTGCATAACCTGGATCTGGGTTAGGACGATCTGAAATGCATGATGGCCCGTGGAGTGTGCAGCAACCTGTTGCAGGATGCGTTTTTATTAACGACTCGAGCCGAAGTGCATTTTTGTAGACGCTACGAGCGTTGATGCGCCTTTTTGTCGAATTTAGAGCAGACATATAAAAATGCAATAAAAAATGCGCTTGCAAATTTTGAAAATCATTTTCTTCTTCTGCAAATATAAACTTTCAACCTTATAGAAGAGGTTTCTCTTCTCCCAGCGTTCGAGCCTCGCGCACGCGACCCAATTCCTCAAATAATTTCGCCGTTTTCAAAAATGCTCGAACCGCAAAAAATTAACAAATGGACGGTTTTATTGTTGTCCTGTTTGGTAAACGGACGGAGAAGGAATGTCGCGATTTGCGTAAATCCCGTTCACACGATAAATCCCGACTGTGTGAATTCCGCTCGGTTCAAAGAAACAGTTTAACACCGTGAAAGTTTTATGGCCTCCAGTCGTGCAAGTGACGTGTTAAGAAGAATCCGCCGTATACGGTGGTACGTCGCCATGGACAGTTCTACTTTAGGCCTGCTGAATGATCGCGAACGTCGTTGTTTCACTGAAACGAGACGTGCTCCGTTCATTGACGAATCTCGAGCGACTGAAATCCGAAACCACGATGGAGAAAAACACGCGACCCGAATGTACCTCAGATAAGAACGCCATACGGGGCTCGGGATGAATGTACGTCGCTCTGTTTACGTTGTACGTGTCGCACTACTTCTTTTTTTTTCTCTCGAGGTCCGTGGGATTTAATCGAGATTTAATCGGTATTTGATTGCGATTTTCAACATATCAATACTGAACCTACCAGCTAAAAGCGATTAAAATATTTCACCTTGTAAAAATTACTGGGCTGTATTTATTTCGATGTTGCGTATTTTTTAGGGATGGGATCAAGTACCTCGCAAACAGGTTCGAACTTTGATCGATCGAATTCGAACTCTCTATAAGTACTTCGAAAAACAGAAATAGTACTCCGAAGTATACTCGAACCTATGCCAGACAGTTTCGAACCTTTTACAAGTACTTTGGTAAACGGAAATAATACCTGCAAGTATATTCGAATCTAGGTCGAACAGATTCGGAACTTTTATGAATATCGTCACGGAACCTACTATGCAGTTCTGATTTCCCAGATTCGAGTGCTACTTGTGAAAGATTCGATTTCTTTCAACATCGAAGTACTTAGCATCTTTTCAAAACTTGTAAGTACTCATTCCGAGGTTCGATATCAGTTTGTATAAAATGAATACTTTTCAAATATAATCATTGGAACATTATTGCTTTCAAGTAGTAGTCGAAACCAATGAAATGGAACTTGATTATTGAAATTGACTCGGATTCGTGAGAACATATTGAACTTGATCCCATCCCTACTTGCAAGTATATTCGAATCTTGGTCGAACAGATTCGAAACGTTTATGAATACCTTCTATGCAGTTCCGATTTCCAAGATTCGAGTGCTACTTGTGAAAGATTCGATTCCTTTCAACATC
The DNA here is from genome assembly GCA_028455805.1 of Lasioglossum figueresi. Lineage (NCBI taxonomy): Eukaryota > Metazoa > Arthropoda > Insecta > Hymenoptera > Halictidae > Lasioglossum > Lasioglossum figueresi. The sequence goes on along the minus strand of CM052193.1, from coordinate 12,458,514 downwards.
GAAGTACTTGTAAGTATTTTTTCGAAACTTGTAAGTACTCATTCCGAGGTTCGATATCAGTTTGTATAAAATGAATACTTTTCGAATATAATCATTGAAACATTATTGCTTTCAAGTAGTAATCGAAACCCATGGAATGAAACTTGGTTATTGAAATTGACTCGGTGATTCGTGAGTACATATTGAACTTGATCCCATCCCTACTTGCAAGTATATTCGAATTTTGGTCGCACAGATTCGAAACGTTTATGAATACCTACTATGCAGTTCCGATTTTCCAGTTTCGAGTGCTACTTGTGAAAGATTCGATTCCTTTCAACATCGAAGTACTTGTTCGATATCAGTTTGTATAAAATGAATACTTTTCAAATATAATCATTGAAACATTATTGCTTTCAAGTAGTAATCCAAACCCATGGAATGAAACTTGGTTATTGAAATTGACTCGGTGATTAATGAGTACATATTGAACTTGATCCCATCCCTACTCGCAAGTATATTCGAATCTTGGTCGCACAGATTCGAAACGTTTATGAATACCTACTATGCAGTTCCGATTTCCCAGTTTCGAGTGCTACTTGTGAAAGATTCGATTCCTTTCAACGTCAAAGTACTTAGTGTCTTTTCGAAACTTGTAAGTACTCATTCCGAGGTTCGATATCAGTTTGTATAAAATGAATACTTTTCAAATATAATCATTGAAACATTATTGCTTTCAAGTAGTAATCGAAACCCATGGAATGAAACTTGGTTATTGAAATTGACTCGGTGATTAATGAGTACATATTGAACTTGATCCCATCCCTACTCGCAAGTATATTCGAATCTTGGTCGCACAGATTCGAAACGTTTATGAATACCTACTATGCAGTTCTGATTTCCCAGTTTCGAGTGCTACTTGTGAAAGATTCGATTCCTTTCAACGTCAAAGTACTTAGTGTCTTTTCGAAACTTGTAAGTACTCATTCCGAGGTTCGATACCAGTTTGTATAAAATGAATACTCTTCAAATATAATCATTGAAACATTATTGCTTTCAAGTAGTAATCCAAACCCATGGAATGAAACTTCGTTATTGAAATTGACTCGGAGATTCGTGAGTACATATTGAACTTGATCCCATCCCTAGTAACTTTTGCGACTGTGCGTGCTTGAATAAAGAAATTTATTTGTCGTGGAAGTAACTTTATAATTTCACTTTTCGCTGCAACTGTAGCTAGAGTCTTTCAGGAAACTGTTCTTCCTCAAAATTCGGTCGACTCACCGTTTCGAGCATGACCTACCAACACAACGAAGAATGTAAACAGCTCTCTCTACGCTATCGCTACAAACACCATCAAGGTAAACTAGTAGAATCAAGCAAAGCCAGTGTTCAAACGAAACCGGAATGCGCCGATTGAAACATTTCGCTAAACGCTTAAAATTCAGATTTTATCTGACCGCTTGTGCAAACCTCGCGGAAGAGATTGGTTTACCCTACTTTCGTCGCTTTCCACGGCTTCCATAATTGCGGTAACAACCCGCATAAATTCTCTTTTTCTGTTCCGAAAACTGAAATAATCGTTGGAACGTCGAACGTTCAAAGTATCAATGGGAAAATATAAATATCGAAAAGAAAGAAATATCAAGAGTGAATCGCAGAGGGTGAGTTTCTTTTTCTTCGTGGATTGTTGGAAGTGTAAATGGGGAACAGTGATTCCGTCGTTGGAATAGATGATCGTAAAATTGCCGGCGAGTTCAAAGTGGCAGACGAGACTAGCAGACGAGGCTTTCACTTTAATTCGTTCACGAAAGGCCGCGACCCGACTCGAATCGCTTATCCGATCGATATATGTATTAGTCAACCCTCGTACGATCCTCGGAAATTACACAATGCGATGCTCCATCCGTTTTCAGTTTTGTTTGACCAAGAACAACAAGTCTTAACCTTGCTACATCTGTGATCGATCTTTTACAAATTCAACCCTTTGCACTCGGTTGCCCCCCCCCCCCCCCCCGAGAAGCACCACTAAAAATTGCTGTACCATTATTCAAAATACTATTTACACGATTAATTACAGTATTATACCAATTTCGTATCCATAAAATTTCAAAAATCATAGGGAATAAAAATATCCTAGATCGAAAGAAATGTTTGATTTACCAGTTAAAATAGCTCCGGGCGCAAAGGGTTAAGAAATCATTTTGCTCGCTTTATCTTATCAAGACGAGCAACAATCGCTGCTAGTTTTAAATAAATTAGAGACAACAGGAGTTTCAGAAAAAATGTGTAGATTCTGGATGGAGCTTTTCTATCGCGTTCCTCTTGTTATCTTTTTTAAGTATGCGTCTATCGCGACGAGGTCTGCCATAATTAACCGATGGGAAGGGTCGGTCATGCTACCAGTATCGATGACCGGCACGTGAAGGTTCCCCGTACGGGCAGGATCCTCTGGTTTCTTAAAGGCAGTCATGATTCATTCATGAGACGCGGCTCGGATTCGATTGCATGCGCGAACCTAACCGGCCGAGGGAAACGAGCGAGAGAGCCTCGCCACACACCACAATCGTAGGCGAGTTTTGTGATCCTCGGATGTGTGCACGCATAGAGAGAGAAAGAGGGGAGTACATAGAACTCTCTCGGATAGCAATTTTTCACTCCATTCTACCGTCAACTATCGGGGCCCCAAGGTCGACGGAACTACACGATATTTGCCGTTCAGCCGCGGCCAGTAATTCCATTATACTTTTCCCATTAGCTCACAATGGCGTATTGAATCGGTTTAATTATTCGGTGCTCTCGGGAGAAGAGAAGGAGAGAAACGCAAGCTGCTGCGTTCTCGATCGCACGAAAAACACCAGACGCTAATCCTCGCCGTTGCACAAGCTGCTATTCCCTGAGAACCAGTATACAGTGCTGCGCAAAAGTATCGGTAGTACAATCTTTCGCGATATACATGCTCCAAACAAAATTTAGATTGCGGATGAATTTTCCGAAATACAGACAAACCAAACAAATTTAAACTGAAGCGTGGAATGTTGAATTCAGTGTAGAATATTAAATCAATTGTGCAACGCGGAGTGTACAGTTGAAAAGCACAGTGCGGAATGTACGGAACGTGATCGGAATCGGTGCAAAAATGTGCGAAGTTGTTACGCGGGTCAGAGGAGGGTCGGTGTTGCCTTTCCGACAATTTGCAAGAATTATTTTGCAGCCGGAGTAAAATTTAGTCGAGTTAATATACGTTGTGGCGAGCCAATACTTTTGTCCAGCGCTGTATACAGCGAGCACCTCGGGCGGCGTATTCCAGCTCGAAAAACGATCGTGTCGAAACGCTGGAAAAGGAAGCAAGCGTCGACCTTCGACGCGAGGAAGAACCTACCCACGGATTTATCGACGAAAAGGTCAAGGCACTCGAGCGATGCCGAGATGTATCGAGCTGGTGTCAAGGCCGACATGGAGAACGATCGGAGAACGTCAATTTAATTTTCCTTCCACTTTCGAGAATTTCATCGAGCTGCCACCAATTACAAAATCAATCACCGTAATACCCAACAAGCAAACAGGTCGATCCAACAACTTCAAACCGATCCAGCGCATCAAACAAATTTTTACGAACGCGAGACGAACCAATGAACGCTCTAAAGAAAACTCTGGAACAAGAGAAAATCGAATACCTGTAGCAACAGATTCCGGCCACTCCAAATAATTGACCAATTTCCAAGAGAAAATCTCGAGACTGTAGGGAAGCTGATGGTTAAGGAAACGAGGATTCTACGTTGTTATAAACAATCGGAACGAGGGAAAGTGACGGTGGCAGGAGAGTAACAACCGGTCGGGAAATGTTCGAGGGCCTCGCGTGAGAAAAATTTCCTGAGAATGTTTAGCGTGCTGTTAATGGCGAGTACACACAATCGGGGATGCGCGCAACTCGTGCCGCGATATCCCGTTGTGAGCTCGTTCTTGGTACACCGACAAACGTGGATGTTGAATGTGATGCCCCGACACCGCACGAATACCGGAGGATCCGGTGAGGATCGTTATCGCGAGGCGTTTCTTCGCGCGAAAGAACCACGGCTCCGTTAAAATTAAGGAAACCTACACACACACAGGCTTGTATTCTGTTTTTACTTCTAACGGCACTTCTCTTTCGACACTTCCTCAAAAACGGATCCTACGCCGCCGATTCTAATGCTAATTTAGGTTTGCGTTCAACCCTCGTACGGATTTCACAACTTTGGCCTTTGGTTTCGAATAGAGGCCGGTGGTGAATACGTAATAAGTAGACTGTGGATCTTCATGCAAATTCTAAATTTCGAAAAACAGGGACGAGGGACCAAGTTCAATTTATCAACAAAAAGAATAGTTAATAATTACGGTGGGTGTACAAAGTAGGGCTGTAACTTTTCCGAAGCTTCGAAGTTTAGAAGTTTCGAATTCTTCGTAGTCTTCGAAATTTCTAAATTTCGAAGTTTCAAAGTTTCGAAGTTTCGAAGCTTCGAAATTTCGCAATCTTATACCGTGTCACGATTTTTGATAAATAAAAATATTAACTGTCAGTCACCGGTGACTGGCATTGAAGTTTCCGTTTGAACTTTTCGTAATTAAATTATATTTAAAAAATATACTACGGAGGTTCGAAATTAAAAACTTTGATTCTCATCGCCTTCGAATTACCAGAAAGCTAACCTTCGAAATCTTCGACCTTCGAAGGAAAGTTACAGCCCTGGTACAAAGTATTCGTACAGCTTTCAAAAAACGAATAATTTTTTCAAAACTGGACCCAACAGCTTGGGTTCTTCCGAGACGATAGAAGGATTGTTTTACCAGCGAATGTGTAAATAATTTTTTTGAAATTGTTATTAAATCAAATTCAGTGGAACTGTAAATTCAACGATCCTTTGAAAAATTTTACACATCTCCCAGGTATACGCTCCATAAATGCTAAGCTAACGATATCATTGAAAATTTTAGGCTCGGAAAGTTCAACGACTCCAAACGAGGATTACCGTCATCATTACCATAACGTTTACCTAATTCTCTCGGAAAGTCAGCGGCGAGGCTTACCGCCGTTACATAAGAGATTTTTGCTACACGTGGAACGACTTTCGCAGAACCAAACAGTTCTTACCGATCCTACAAGCTTCGTTACAAAAATTAAAAAACTCCAAACAATTCTAAATGAACGTAATCTCTTCGTGGACACCTTTGGGCGCCGAACACAATCGAAACGATCGTAGCATGGTTCTCCAGGTGAGACGCGAGGTCGAATGCAGCAGGTGCTCACGAGGAAAGTACGAGGGTTCTTTTTTATTCGAGGTACAAGACATAGTCGAGTGGACGAGGAGGGTAGACAATTTCTAGCAGAAATACCGTTTTATTCTCGAACAATGGAAATTTGATAAACGAAGCTCAAGGTGACCTTAACATTGTCACAAGCATCGAGACACCCAATAATATACATTCTCATTAATTCCCGGTCTCGTCGACGATGGATGCAAAACAATTAATACCAACACACCTAAGTTTGCAATAGAAGCGTTCACGTCGAAGCAACGATCAGAGCACAGGCGCCAAAATGACCAACCGTTGACCAGTTTTATTTTTCCAATCGCTACGTTTACAGGTCGATTCGTTCGGGAATAAATCTCGGTATAAAACGCAGTCGGAGTCGCGCTCTCGAGCGCAGGATCTCGCGGATCGGCAGAAAAACGTGTTCGTCCCTCGGTAAACGTGTTATCCGCGAGGCGGAGGAATTCGAAGGAGTGAAACATGCAGGCGCAGTACAGTACAAGCGGCGGCGGTTCGTTCCGCTGCCACCTGGCGACTGACAGCTGCGTTGCAGGCTGGGTCGCGTTAGAAAAATCGAGACGAGGCTGGCGGTATACGTATACCTGTTCGTTCGCAGATTCCCACCTGTTGATTCAGCAGCGGCGTCTCGCGCGCGGCTCGGCGCGTTGCTACGCGAGCCCTGGGAGCGTTATCCAGGATGACGGACCGGTCCAGGTCTTCGGTGGAACACAGAAGAGCAAACGAGACGGAGAACTGGCCTCGGAGAACGACTTGGAGCGAGACAGGCAGACAGACTAACCGAAGAAGATGAAGAAAAAGAAGAAGAAGAAGAAGAAGAAGAAGAAGAAGAAGAAGAAGCACATCCACTGATACACGGCACAGCACGTTAACGCGCCGGCTGGATTAATCCTGCCCACGTGATACCAGGTAAACGTCGATGTATCGTTAGACACGGGGTTACGTGAAACGAGCGCGGGCGTCCTGTGTTCGATGACATGCGGCACGATGATCAAACGTCAGTGCACAGCACCAGCGTCCCTCTCAAAGGACACGATCATTTTCTGAGATTCGTGTCGCGACGAGGCCCGATCCGCGATCCACTACGCGCGAACGCTGACGCACGACTGCGGCCGCAACCGGGCGACGGCGTGGCCGAGCCGCGCCACCGAGCAGTTCCGAACAGAGACGAGCAGCTACGACACAGCACGAGCCCGACCGAACCCACCAGATAGGAATGCGCGCGGCGGAAATCGGGCGGGATCGGAATCGGGATCGAGCCGAGGCTCTCGGGATCGAGCTCGGACTCTCCGGTTCGAAGCCGATCCAAGGCAAACGACCGCTCTACCCCGCTTCTTTCGGTTCACCTCTTGCCGCTCCTCACCCCTCCCCAACCTTCTTCTTCTGATTCTTCTTCTTCTACTTCTTCTTCTCCTGCTTCTTCTTCTTCTTCTTACTTCGCCGTCCGCTCTCTGCCCCCACCGGCTGCTATAATCTATGTCTATTATCCTCCTCGGCTATGTTTCTTTATTCCCTGTATAACGCCGTCCTCCTCGATTCGCCTCTCCGCTTCCACTCTCGATCCTTCCGCTCAGGCGAACCTCTTGCGATGGCGATGTTGGGTTCTCCGCCTCGTTGCGACAGCGCATTCGGGAATTTTGCGAGGCCTCGATCGATCGGTGCACACGATTTTTTCGAGGTTTCGTCTCATCCGAATTAGCGGCTGTTTCGTTGAATTTAAAGGATTAGGAAGCTCTAACGTGCGTCCGTCCATTGTACTGTTCTCGTACCACTGTGTCATCCTGATACCGAGAGATAAATCAAGTTAGGGTCGTAAAGGACGTCTGAAAGATGACTCGTTAAAGTACTCTTTGATTTAAGCACTTCGGTGTACCCTCGAAGGTTGCGGCAATTACTGTTGCATCGTAGCCGGTGTATTCTCGAACACAAGCTCGTCATTGTAGATTATTTACACTGGGTTCGTTTGTAGGAGCTCTCGAGCATCTGGGTCTGGTTTGACCCAATTCCTTAAAAGCTATATTCTGTGTAACCTTCACAAGAAATCTTCGACTCCAGAATTTGAAAAAGTTTGTCGTTGAAATTGACTGTCACTCTCCGCGATCCCGATCCAAATAAACGAAATCCACTGTCAGAGACACGATTGTTCCATTATCCGAACGCTTTCATCTTATTAATTCAGACACACCGCGGTGTCTACGGTGCTCGGGCGACTAGCACGGCTGGTTTAATCCTTTATCCGACGCCTAAGTGGAACCAATTCGTCATTGCTTTCGAAGTGCTTTATTATTTCAGAGAGTAACTCGCCCGGGAGAAAGCTATTTATCTCCGCGAAGTCTCTCTCTCTCTCTCTCGGAGTAGGTGTAGCGGATTTGTCAAAGGGAAGAAAGAACGAGAGGAGAGGAGAGGAGAGCAGCGAAACGAGGGTAAGAACGAGGAAGAAGGAAAACGAAAAGCAGCAACACCTGGGAAGTTCTTTCGTGTATCGTTTGTTTCGCGAGCCCGGCCAACCAACCCACGTCGCATTTGCATATCCCGGAATGTGAAATTGAAGATGATAAATAAGAGCAAAACCCGCTTAATGGCGAAACCCGGTACCCGCGAAACGATACGGGGAGGGGGGACAGAAAGAGAAAAAAATTCCACGTCGTATCGCGCGCTCCGTACGCGATATCCTTTTATTCCTCTTCTTTCACCGTCAAATCGAATGTTATCGTTAATCACATCGGAGAACGGCGACGAAGATGAAGTGGCTCCCTGACGAATTTACATTAGCCGGTCTACCAGAGGTCCTGCCTCGCAATTAGAGTGGCTCCGTCCGCTATACTAACATCGTCAAACCGGGAACGGTCGATCGACGGCGCTTAGATAAAAATGGAAATTCGACCTGAAAGTCTCGGCGATTCGAGCTCGGTGTGTATTCACGAGGTTGGGGACTTTTTGAAAATCGATTTGCTTGTCTATCGGCAATACTAGAATATGTAGAATATGTAGATTAGGTCTGTGAAGATTTAGGCAGAGGTTCGAAGTGCTTATGCATATACAGTTCGTGAAATATGAGGCAGCTCCGAAATATTGGAATTCTGGCGTAAAAATTGTTCGAAGCTCTTCGGGGAGCTCCTACAAATGTTTATACGTGCCCATAATTATGAAAGTGGTCTAAATAAAAATAAAAAAAATGAGTTTATCAGTTGTTTCACATCACATTATTTTAAACTGAATTAATGCAATTTTTACGATATCGTCAGAAATGAACCGTCAGATAATGCTTGTTATTTCTTCACTTCCGCTGAATACTTTTCAATGAAATTTTTTTTACAGATTCCCTGAACCAGGGACCAGATATCCTGAAAATTTCAGAAATATCCGCTCCGTACTTTTTTTTCTGACAACAATAAATCCCCAGCATCCGATTAGTGTCCTAAACGCGGTCCTTCTAAAGCAACCGTAATTTATAGGTCTCTATTATTTCGACGACCGATAATATTTCCAAACGACGAATCAACGTACTCCCTAAGGATCTAATCTCATAATCGCGTCGCAGAGGACGCGCCACGGTAGAAAGTTTCGCTGTTGCGTCGACGTCGCACGAAGTCGGCCGTAAAACGAAATTCAACGATAACGGATTACCCGGTGCCTGGTATACCAACGAGTGTTTATCGTGGACATCGGTGGCCACGCCACAAAAGCGGCGAGGTACACTTTCGATACCATAAAATTCGGTGCCCCCATGGGCCCCGTGGCCCTCGCCCGCGCCCTCACCCACGCGTGTTCCCGTCCCATAAAATTCTGACTAAAACGCCGCATTCCCGGCCGTTTATTACATGTTTACGAGTGTACTTACATAATGTCGCGTGTGTACGAAGTAGAGGAACAATAAAAAGAGAGACAGAGAGGAAAAAGAGAACAAGCAAAGAAAAACGGATCGTCGATAGCTCGTCGACTTTCGAAAATCCACACATACGCAAGCGAGTGCGAGCGGATTAAAACTCGGTGTCGCACCGGGTAATGGACTCTCCAGATTCGCTTTTAAAGTGCCTTGGAAAGGGCCAGAGCGTTTATTCGAAACGGAGAACGACACGAGAAATATGATCGGACAAGGGCAATGATCGATTCACCATTAACTCTTCGTAGAAAGTTTTTCGGACGCCCGTGATCGCGTACTGTGAGAATGTTAATTCGATTGCGAACTGATTTGCGCGTCGACGACTTAGGTGGCCGGCCATTTTTCAGGGGCAATTACAGAGTGGAAGTTACAAGGCTCTTTCAGGAATTATGGTTTATACGAGACGGTATAAACCAAGTTCTACCAGAAATAATTTATATTGCTTTCTGGTGGCAGTTTCGTTTTGTCGATATAAAATCGTTTAGGACAATCATTGCACGGAAGTTACGGTTCGAGTATGTTGTAATTCGATGAAGAAAATTTGTATTTGGTCCCAGTATGTTCTAGTTGGACGAAGAAAATTTTTATTTGGCTCCTGTACGTTTTAATTGGATGAAGAAAATTTTTATCTGGTTCCAGTATGTTGTAGTTGGATGATAAAAATTTTGATGCGGTTCCAGCACGTTCTAACTGGACGAAGAAAATTTTTATTTGGTTCCAGTAGGTTCTAGTTGGATGAAGAAAATTTTTATCTGGTTCCAGTATGTTCTAGTTGGATGAAGACAATTTTGATTTGGTTCCAGTGTTTTAATTGGATGAAGAAAATTTTGATTTGGTTCCAGTATGTTCTAGTTGGGTGAAAACAAAATTTATTTGGTTCCAGTACGTTCTAGTTGGATGAAGAAAATTTTTATTTGGCTCCAGTACTTTTTAATTGGATGAAGAAAATTTTTATCTGGTTCCGGTATGTTTTAATTGGATGAAGAAAATTTTTATCTGGTTCCAGTATGTTCCAGTTGGATGAAGAAAATTTTTATCTGGTTCCGGTATGTTTTAATTGGATGAAGAAAATTTGTATTTCTTTGTCACAATGCGGAACGATTGTCCGGCTGACTTAATTTTCCGATTTAATTCATTTTGATTGTCTCCGCAGCCGACAGAGCAGCGAAGAGGCCGGAGACAGAGTTTTCTCGTTAATAACCGTGATCGTGGCGTTTTTCGCGTGTCGCAATCGGCCAGGAAAGGCGCCTTTGTGTCCTGCTGGCCAGAGTCTCTCGAGACAAGCAGCATTGCTAAATTTGGGTTCTCCGAGCCTTGCGATTGCGCAACATGACCCGTTCTCCGCCTGGGTTTGGGTGTACACCGTTGTCTAACAACCTGATTTACAGATACACTGTAGTTTTTTTTTTTAAGTTTAATATATCGCGAGGAAGTGCTGTGACCTAGAAAAGCTATCTTTCGCGTGAAATCCTCTTTTGGCGTCTTTCGGATGTTCACCGACAGATTGCAGCGCGATAAAAGGATTTTTGATCGTTATATACTTTGTTAAAAAATGATGGATCGTTGGGAGACAGTTTGAGGCTGATTCTTTGCGGTCGGTTGCATAATAATTTGTTCTTTTTGTAACTCGGCGCATTGTTAGGGATGTGGTGCACGCCCGTGCTATTTTTGGAAAAGACTGGACGTCTGGTCGGAGATACAAGAATGGTAAAAGAAGAAGATAACTTTGTGGACACACTTTGAGGTCAGCCTGTTTTATTGCATCGTACATTGGTTTGTTCTTTGCGGAAGTGTATCTTTGTATGTTGAATCGTTATCAGAATTCTCGTCAGTGTTCGCAGGGTCAAGTGCACGGTTTCCCCTAAAAATGTCGGACGCCACGAGAGAAACGTTAAATCACTTTGACGCCGCGCGGATCACTCCGCGAAATTTGATTTATATTCCGCGGGAGAGGATGCAATTTATGTTCCCTTGACTAATACGCTCGGTGCACGCCGCGATTATCAAAAATAAAACTACAATCGTGATTTATTGCTCGTTTCGCTTCACTCGGTTTATCGGCCTCCTCTTCTCCACCCTCTCGTTCTCTCTCCTTGCATTTATCTCCCTCTCTCTATTCCTCGTTGCTGGCATTCGCGGCGGCGCGTGTATTGTCTAATCCCGACGATTGTTGTTTTGACATCTATTAAACGTCAATCCGGCTCGCACAATTTGCCGGCGTTCTTGCGACGTCGCGATTTTTCACGATAAAACGCGCACAGCCACGAGACGTCGGTCATTCGATATCTAATCGCGTTAAATTAATCCTATTCTCCGTAGCGTGATCGCGAGGACGCGTTGCAACGTGACGTTAACCTAAGCGATCGTAAATTACCAAGGGACCGCTTTATTCGTGTTTTACCGTTACGACATATCGGGGACATTCTACTTTCCAATTAAGGAAAAATTGTTCCTTTTTCGTTGTACAACACGTTCCTTCATAATCGCTGCACATAGACAAGCTTCCAGGAGTCTCACGAAACTGTCGTATCACGAACAATTTTTCCTCATTTCGAGAGTAGATTGTTCAGTTTTTTCCCCTCTGCAACACGTCCCATTATCTGACGGACAAAAAACAACAAGCTCCAAGAACGTGCCTTCGAAACGAGACTCGGGTGTTGATTAAATTGCACGAAGTCACGTTAATGATCGAATTAATGCCTCGTATATGTTTCTCAAAATTCTAACTCATTCATTATATGTTTCCACATTCTGCAGAATTGCGTATCCGATAATAAAATTGTCAATTGCAAGAAACAAGAGCCAATTCGAGCCGAAAGTGATGCAGTTAATGAACAGACATTGTTTAATAAAAGTATAAATGCAAGAAGATCCGCAGTCCATTACCGAGCTCGCGATGGAATTAACTAAATCCATCGATCTCGATTTTTCCAGCTCCCCAAACGAGTTTGTTAACGCTCGTCCCTTTCGTAAAATTTTAATTCACCGCCGTTCGTGATTGAATTAGCGATAGTACCCGCGCGAGGAGTTAATATGAAATTGAATTTTCATACCGCGCGATCAACAGAGGGAGAAAGAACGAGAAGATAGAGAAAGAGAAAGCACGCTCGCAGGCCGTGGCGCTGATTGCGAGAGACACGCAACAATCGCTGCAATTGACCGCGTAATAGAAACGCGTTATGCAGTCTACGGGCAGGGGCCGGTAGGTATACCGGTCGACCTTGAGAATGGACATGATTCCTTAACGCGCGTTTTCCCTTTTACGGAAGGGTTCCGCGTTCGCGTAATTGCCGCGCTATATTGCCAGCCCGGCGAAATTTCACCCGACGCGAGAGATACTCTCTGCCCGAAAAATTACCTCCTCTGCCTTCCTCTCAACGCGTTAACTATACCTTTCACGGCATCGTCTCGCCCCTGATCCATCGATCTTTCTCATTACGCGCGGGTTCCGCCACTGAGCTACGAGATCAAACATTTTTGCTACTTTTAGATGGAATTTGGTATTTGTACTTTTACGTGTAGCATTCGTAAAAATATTTTTTTGAGATTAAAAGTACCATGGTTTTGAAGAGTGAAGTCTCCCCTTTAAAATGACGTCTTAAACATGGCTGTACGATTTTTTTTCAGCATTTCGTTACGCTTCGAATGAACCCCAAAAATTATACTACTCCTATAAAAATGACTGTTTCAACATGTTTCATTCAAAGTGTAATAAAATGTTGCAACAAAATGGTATAGCAATTTTAAAAACGCAATTTTAAAAGGGAGACCTCGCTCTTCGAGTTCGTTGCAGCTTCAATCTCGAAAAAATATTTTTAAGCATCGCGTGCAGATTATTTGAATTCGTATCGTTTCATCCCTGAATAAAATTCTTCGGCGACCGGTGAATCGTTGAAGAACCGAAGACTTCCGGCAACGGTCGTTTTCTCTGGTTCGAACTCTGATCTCTGGGCTCGTGTCTAGGTGTTTCAGCATTTCCGTGGCCGTTTCCGTTAGCACGTGGAAGTGTCGGCAGCTCGTGCCGCGAATAATAAAGAGCGACACCTCTCTTCGATCGAGACGTCGCGTCGCGTCGCGTCGTCGCGTAAGCCGGGTGGCTCCGGTCCCGAAGACAACGGCATGCGAAACAGAGAGAAATCCTCCGGCGAATTATGCAGATCCGCGGCAGGTATTTGCATTTCGTTAGCATACACGCTGGGCTCTCGTTGCAGCACGTTGCGCCGCGCCGCGTTGGAGCTCTCGGTGCTGGACTTTCATCTATTTACCATAAAAAAGTGTACGGTGCCCCGATGGATCCCGTGGCCGGTCTCACGCCGCCTCGCCCTGTCCCGAATCGATCCCTCGATCGATCTCACGGCACTCGGCCCGATCTTTTCTAGACCGCGTCGCGAACCTTTTCCGCATTAATGCCGATTTCGCGAACTCTGTGTACGCCCCCGCTCTCTCGTTCTTCATGTACCCGCACACGAACTGGGACGATCGATCTGTCATGATCGCCCCGCCATTCCTGCAACGAGATTACGAAGCTCCCGTGTTCGAGCAAGGGTTTAACACGCGTCAGAGAACTTTGCCCGATTTACCATCAACCATCTTTAGACGCGGACCTCTTTCCTACGGTCTTGATCAAGTGTCGCGAAAAAGAACGCCGAGGGTTCGATTCTCAAAAAAGTAAAATTAACATTTATAATAAAATATTTTACAGCATATCATTAATTTTTAAATAAAGCAATTTTTCCGACGTCGTTGTAAAGAAAAAACCTTCGCGGTAGTCTGAATTCCGGAAAAAATATTTTGAGCAATCTGCGGACAGAGGAGCGTTCAGTTTCCTGGAGCTTGCGTTTCAAGGAAAACTGTGGAACTTTCCAGGAAATTTCTATCACCTGTAAGGAGCAGGTAGACGAGGCCCCGTTAAAATGGGTCCCCCAGAAGAATGGGTCCCCATAAGGCACAGGTAGATGCAGGTATCCTGTAGGCCGAAGATGGATATCTTTGACAGAGGGAATTAGCGAGTTGGTCGCGAAAGGTAACGTTTATTAGTTACGTGATCGAGCGTAAGTCGCATCGAATGGAACCGTGTTCAATAATGCGTGGCTACAAGCGGCCGGACATTATGCACCGACACGGGAGAGAACGAGTTGCAGCTGCACACGGTGCGGACGATGCACACGACGACGGTGGTGCACAGAGAGAAGGTGCGCACGGATATAACGGAGCCGTTGATTCGAGAATGACGGATATAAATAATCGTCCGATCAGGCCCAATCGAAGAGGGATTTACCGTGATTTATCTTTCCGCTTGTCGCCGGGGCCCGATCGCGTATAACTTTCCGGGGTAGCATAATTGACACGTCATCTCTTTTCGTGTTGCACGGCCGACCATTCGTCTTGGCCGTCGGTCCACGCGTCGGCCTTAAATCAATTCCGGCCACGGACAAATTACCAAAAAGAATTAATGGCCCTCGACGCCGACCCTAATTGGCCCGAAATCATGCGAACAGGTCCGCGACCGAAGGGACCGACCAACAGGCCCCCGGTATAACTATGCTTAACGTGTGCGTGCCCTTTCGATCCGAACAGCGGGGGGGATACACCCTCTTGTCTGATTTTATCGGACGGTTCGACCAAGCTCGACGCCCACGCGAAATTAATAGACAATTCTTTTAGCCGTTACGATTTTCTCTAGCTTCGCAAACCTCTGTGCACACAGGGAACACGCCTGTGCGTGCGCGCGCGTATACGCGCACCGGCACGTGAACATAACCTTTCCGTTTCTTTTCGGCAACGCCGTTTCAAGCCGCGTGGGCGGACGAATGAATGAAACTACCCACACGCTGACAATGAAGCGCTTTTGCTAATCTAACGCTAACTCATCGCGGGGTGGAACGGAGATTGCGAAACCGACGCGTGATTGCCTCGCGTTGGACACGAGCCGGGAAATCTTACGGGGAACGAAAAGTAAACGAACCTCTTCGCACAATTACCGCGCGCTGTTCTCTCATTTTTATCATCGCTTTTCTTTTTTCGATGTAACAAGCGGACTCCGGATTTTATGCATTTATGGTGTAAATGGATATGGAAAATGTAAAACGGTAGAATGATTAAAAGAATTTAATAGTGTCGTTACATCGCCATCAACTTATTCGAATTATTAATGGAAGAAATACATTTTTATTTGGTTCCCAGTACCTTGCGATTAATGCACGCAAGAAAGATTAAAAGAATTTAATAGTGTCGTTATATTACCATCAATTTATTCAAAGAAGGAAGAAATTATTAAAGGAAGAAATACATTTTTATTTGGTTCGAGTACCTTGCAGTTAATTCATACAATTTTTAATTGCCAGTCTTTTCTTCTTTTTCTACGTAGTTGAAGAGCGACCACACAAATTCGGCAAAGTGAAAGTAATTTATTTAATGCAACAGGTACAGCATACATTTTGGTTAATTTTGCGCTCCACTGTACTTCTATCGATCCGGCAAATCCGCGAAGCCTCCGTCCACATTTAATTTACACTCTCGTATTTCAAGTCTCGGCCGCTCGTTCCCATCGAACGAGAAGCACAGAAATAAAGAGCGCGCGCGCCGCGCCGTGATCCCCGTGTGTTAATTAACGAACAGGAGAGCGGGGGAGGGGGATGGAATGGGTGAAGAGAAGAGCGAAGGGGGATCGTGGCG
The DNA here is from genome assembly GCA_028455805.1 of Lasioglossum figueresi. Lineage (NCBI taxonomy): Eukaryota > Metazoa > Arthropoda > Insecta > Hymenoptera > Halictidae > Lasioglossum > Lasioglossum figueresi. The sequence goes on along the minus strand of CM052193.1, from coordinate 12,442,667 downwards.
TCTGCAGAGAGGGAATTAATATTCCCCCGGAGCAGCCAATTTATATCGTGTTTTCTGCTTTCATTCCGTATGCATGGAAACCGGGGATCGCCAGCGAGGTTTGTAAAATCAGTTACACGCACGCGTTCGGTCCGAGCGCGTTGACCGAGTTCGCAGGAGACCGTGGTCGTCACGCATGCGAGTTTTGCACGCATCGCACGCGCATTTTTCCCAGTCCTCCCTATTTATCGTACAGCTCTAGCCGAACAAGAATTAAAAATCACTGGACCGCGGATTTTCTGCATTCGTGAGAAAAACGGGATGGAGCAATTTGAAACGGGAGAATCATTAAGACGATTGAAAAATAAAAATATACTGTATACTATATCCAACATGTTAAAATTGTTCGAGGAAGATAAAATGTTTATTTTTCTCCCACCCCTTGCAATAATCGATACATGAAATTTGTATTTTGTTCTGCGGTCTACTTGTCGCTGTGCGCTCTAACAAATAGGATTCGATTCTACGCGCATTTTTCCCAGTCTTCCCCATTTATCGTACAGCTCTAGCCGAACAAGAATTAAAAATCACTGGACCGCGGATTTTTTGCATTCGTGATAAAAACGGGAGAAACATTAAGACGATTGAAAAAATATATACTGTATACTATATCCAACATGTTAAAATTGTTCGAGGAAAATAAAATGTTTATTTTTCTACCACTCCTTGCAATCGATGCATGAAATTTTTATTTTTCTCCGGAGTCTACTTATCGCTGTGTTGAACAGAAATAGAATTCTACATTAATTAAATTTCCAGTTCATGCAACATTAATCCGCTTCGTTGCACACGATTTTTCACATGTACTTTGTCAGAAAATCAACCAAAAAATATTCGTCCGTAGCTGGAAATAAAAATGATTTGCCAGCTGGAACCGCGTATGAAACGACGACGATGCGCCATCTCATAATTAATACGCCCCTCGAGTGGCGTGTTAGTTGCAGCGACGAAAAATCCCGGGATGCCTCGAGATACCGTGTTGATTCGATTAATATGTACCCTCCGATCGTGTCGACGGGCTCCGGACTGCTGTGGGCGGCCTGACACGGCCGGTCAAATTAATACGATTTCCGAGAGGACTTGCGAATCTCGCGGGAACGGTGATAAATTGCTCGCGAGATAAGCCGGGACAGCTACACGCGCGCGTCCGCTCCGGGGAAACCGCGAAAGACGATTGAAGCCTGGAACCATTGTACGCGTTCCCCGCGAAACATCGGCGCTGTTGTCGATTTTTTTGGCAAAAACGATGAACGAGTGTCCTTTTTCAATTTTCTCGAACTTGCGAAGCGAACGCCGGACTCGAGAAGGGAATCGAGACGACGTTAACCAAACATCGGTATTTTATGACAAAATGTTGTGCACAAAAATGTTTGAAAAATAAAGGAATTTCCTCAGAAGTTAAGGTGTAGAATCGTCTATTTGCGCGACAGGCATCGAACGCTCCTTTTTAGCCTGCTTGTACTGCCCAATTTCGAGCTCGAGCGCGTCGATTCCTTTCTTCAAATTGTCCCTCAAGCTCATCTTCTTTTCCATCTCCATCAGCTCGGGCCTGAGTCGACGAAACCTCAATGACACCAGCCCAGAGAGAGCCCTAACATTGTGAAACGCTTATTGGATCGAAGAGATAGATCTTACAGTGCTACCAGCAACCCTGCCTCGATCTTCTTCTCGTTGAAGTCCTCCCTCAACGTCTTCAACTTCATTCGAGCATTGTTCACCTGTTCACGAATCCTAGTAGTACTATGTCGACGAGTTCTCAGATGTTTCTCCGTGACAATTATATCCTCCGCGAGACACACTTCTTTCTCTTTGTACTGGGCGACCCCGTTCACCGTCTTCGCGATCCTGCTCATAATTTCATTAGACGAAAATCACTTGGCTGTTCTTCGCTTCAATTTTATAAAATTTTTACTACATTTCGACGAGTTCATTTGATTTTTTTTCCGTGGTAATGACCGAACGATAATGACAACAAGCCACGCAACGATCGAAGCCCAGGCCCGCGAAACGTACTTGATGCACAGCTTCTCGAGTTCTTGGTTCCGCTCGTCCAATTTATCCTTGTAGCTGATATTAGCAACATAGAGAGTCTCGTAATCCATCGTGGTCATTCCTTCGCCCAATGTCTCCACGCTTTTCAGCCGAGCTTTCAGATCCTCCAGATAATGCTTCAGAACTAAAAACTTCCGTCGACCCTGGGACAGGACCACGGAACACGCTATCTATCTCGGAGAACCTCGAAGATCAACTTTCCATGTTAACTTGATAGTTTTTGCCTAACCTATCGAGTCTGTAAGGGATCGATTCAGGAGAAAGTCGCGAGCGAACCGGTTCGACAGGATTGTTCGAATTTGGAGAATTTTCAAAATGATACGGAACCTTCTTCGAGAAATCTGAGCGAATACTCTGAAGGCAGAAGCCCCTAGCTTTGAAATCAGCCCGGGATGATTATTATACACCTTTTTATAACGGATCTATCTCGGAGTTATCTTCGTCAAAATGGTAATTAAATGTAGCAATTACACGGTAATATTTGAATGCAATATTATATATATACATGTACTGTTTGAATTAATGCAAAAAGAGATTGAGAAATTGGGCGGATGATTCTGAACAGCTCTAGAACCAAATTGGAAAACAATTACCCCACTTAAATTTGAAAAATATAAGAACGATAATTAAAATATATGTTCTCCGAATTAGAAGAAATTAGAAAGTGCCATTTTCGATTTCTAGTATAGGTCCTTCGATAATAAAAAATCGTCTGGAGTGAATTTGACGGAAATGTACATATTGCTCCCGCAAAGTTTATCTCTACACCTAATATCTCAAGCTGTGAAAAGGCCGTCCATTAATTATTAATAACTCGAGTGTCATATCAAAGTTTCTTGTGTACATTCTCGTCCGAACGGCAGCATTGATTTACACGGTAAAAAAAGTCTCGATTCGCCCATCCCGTTACTCGAGAGTCTCTCTCCTCGATTTCCCAAAAAAAGAAAACGCTAGGCTCGCTTTATTGCTTCCAGATTGTAAATTGCGCGCCGCGGTATTAGCGTAAAAATAATTGATTAATAGATTCCCGGCTGTTAATCGCCGGGTCTAAGAAGTCTATTAGAAGGAAGCGGTAGGTAACGTGTTAATAATAATTGATAGGGCAAGAAGAACGCCACCTGGCGCCGCGTCAGGGTGTTCATCATCTTCTCCGTGACCTTCTTCCCAGTTTTCTCGAAGACGAGGTCCACGGCCACGTCCTTCTCACGATTCAGCAGCTCGCGAAAGGCTTCATTGGTCTCCGCGCGAATCGATTGCGCTTTGTTGATGTAATTCTCCATCTCGAACATCAGCTCGTTCTGCTGAGACTGTATGTCCTCCGTTTGAATCTTATAGACCTTCATTACCTCCTTGTACTGCTCCTCTAGGACCTCGTAGGTTTTCGTTGGATCTGTTCGCGTCATCTTCTGATCATTCTGATGTTGGACGTTTTATTTATGCGGACAAACCATTCGAATAATAATTAGACTGCGGATTTTGATGCCGAATCGAAATTGATTTTAGAAGCTCTAATAATTTTGATAAGCTCTTTTACGATCAAGAAGATGAACGACGTTTTTAAGATGGTTCTTTCGTTAATATCTCTTAAACTAACGAATATATTTTGTTGAAAATACTCTGGATCGAACCCAGGAGGATTCGGTAGCAAACGGTTGACTGAGCAAATGGCTGAACCTTCTTCATGCATCGTAGCACCCACACCTCGAGCAGCATGTTTATACGTTTCAGATCGGCCAATTCGGTGTGCAGATCCCTTAACCTGTCAATTACCGTCTCGCGGTCGCCATCAGCCTACCGCAGAACAGTTGAAGAAGCCGTTTATGGTCGTTTAAGGTCCCGGGCCCGTGGAGTGTCTCGGTCTTTTTTGTTTTTAGCAAACTCTGGCTGAATGAAACCGGAGGGAAAGCCTTGGCAAGGGCCTCCGAATGAAAAACTGTTTTCTCAATCGGTCATCCCGTCTAGTATATATCTAGGGTGCAGCGTCCACTTAACTTTTATGTCGTTACGATTGCAAGGATCTTTTTTCTCGGGGCAGTTTAGGGTGCTCGAATTCGTAAAAGCTATCCGGCGAATTAAGTGCGAGTTAACGTAGGAAAAAGTTGGCGTTCGTTGCTTTGTATCTTATGTAAAACTAGGGTGGCGAGGATACTTAATTTTATCGGCGTTGTGGTTGGTAGCAATTTTTAGCTTCAGCGGATCGAGAGTCCCTACCGACTGATCGGAGCTGGTTGGATAGGAAAGTTCCCATCGGTCGAGCGAAATAGGACCCCCTAGGCTGGGGTAGTTCAAATAGGAAAAATTGCAATCAAGAGCCCACTGTCTAATAATTAAATACCGACATTCCCCATAGCTCGCCAATCCTTACAATCGGAAGGAATTTTTAATTTTAGCTTGGTTGGATTATGAGCGCCCACGAACAAAGTTAGCAGACCCATTCTCTGACCGGGGAAAGATCGATAGGGCTAGGTAGCCATTTTATTATATCCATCGTCAGGATTTCAAGTTAAGAATCCAGGCCATTATGTGCAAATCCTCGGATTAAAGTATCGAGGGACACGTCTTGTCGCGAAGAGCGGGGACCTTAGAACCTTAGAATCTTAATGTATCACGAAGGTCGTGAGGAATAGCAACTCCACAGGCAGAACGAGAGAGAATGACAGGTTTATATGCCCACCTCGGGATGTAACTCGTCGAACACGTGATCGTATTCTATCCGTCGCGGTTCCACCGCCGAGAACACCGGGGAAAGTGGTATTATCTTCTCTTCACCTACTTCTCCTTCTTCTTCCCCTTCGTAAAACGACTCCCTGTACTCTTCATATCCGAGACTATGGTACGAGGGCACATACCAATCGTCTAAGTCTAAATCATCTATAGAGTCCTCTCCTTCTTTCAGCTCCCTTGGCTCTTCTTCCTCTTCCGACTCTTCTTCGCCTTCGGACTCTTCACCTTTGTATTCCTCTTTATCTTCGTTGATTCTCACGACGTCCATTGACGAAGACGTGTCATCGTCATCCTCGAAAAGTTACATTGCAATTGAAACGTACATCGCACACCGATCTGTCAAAATCCGAACTCAAACGAACCTCTACGCCTTCACGATCATTTTCCAATTGCTGGCTGCCATTCTGCTCGCTCATGACTCTACGATCACCATCTAAAGATGATCCAATAACCTCGACACAGATCGCGTGGAACAAGTCGGAGAAGTTGGCAGCCGAACAACAGAGTAGGAAACAGCTGCGGGACGAAGGAAACAGTCGAACGAATTCGCGGTGCGGTTGGATCGACGCCTCCTCGGTGAAGGCCTCGGGCCGCATGCGGTCGACCTTGAAGATCGAAGATGATCTTCGAGAGAGAGGGAGAGAGTTGGCACACGGTCTCTCGGCACGGTTGTTTAACTGCGGCCTCTCGCAGAAAGAACGAACGGCTGGTCCGGCCTGGGCGGAAAAGTTCCTTCGCAGGACGTCGATTAAACCGCTGCGAGGCTACCGGACACCGTCAGCGCGTATCCTGCGGCGCGTCAGGCTATGATTTCATCTCTGTGTGCTTTATTCCACGGCCCTCTACCCCCCCCCCCCCCCGACACCGACCTTCTGATGTATGAAAAGTTTATTTATGAGGGACGGGGCTCGTTCGATCACGCGAGGCACCCGCGTCAAGGGAGAACACTTCTCGCGCGGCCAGATGAAACCCGAGTATTCCTCTCTATTTTCGACGGACGTTAAACGGCCGGGGATTAATAACCGGCGCGAAAAATCCACGGTCCCACTGTCCCTCTCCTTGCATTTTTCTCCGACGCACAGTACTATCGCACTCGCCGTGCGCATTTACAGAAATAATGGAAAATTCTGGACCTCCAGGATTCGGTGGATCCAGCCACCCAGCTTCACCACCGGATTCGGTTTCCTTTGATTTCGCCAAATCTGATCCTCCCGCGATTTATCGCGCGCGATCATCGCCATTTTCAGACCGAGATCTCTCTCTGATAAATTGCTGCGTTTGCTTGGGATCGCGGAGGGTTGCAGGATTTAGGGGGGCCATTGGCGTGCCTTTGTTGTTCGCTTTGCGGCGGGTTCTGTCGGCCATTATTTACGAGAGACGGATCGATAATTTGTTTACCAACAAACCATCGACGTTGCCAATTAATAAATTGCAGAATAAGATTTATCACGTTCTCGGCTCTCCATAAACATTTTTATTTGTTATTATTCATACAGATTACAGCGTTTGCTTGCTCGGGGTGCAATCTAGTTCCGCGATCTGATAGTATCTCTCCAATTTTTAAAAAAATATTCGTTCGCTTGGAACAGATGTGTCAGGAACTGACAAATATTTCATGGCTATTGGATATATTTCCGGGAAATATATCTTATTTACGCCATTCGTGTTTGTATACAGAAATGAGAGCTGACAGAACAGTCTCGATCGAATTCCAAACAAATTAGTTATCGATATATTATCGATACATCGACAACAATTGCATATATTGAGAATCGATAATCATATCGTGAAATGCATTTCAATGTAGGACCTCTCCGGTGGCTTAATTAATATTACAAAGCATCGAAACGTCTAGGAGACCACGTTTACGAAGGAGCGCGTACCCGAAAAATGGTAATTGTCCTATAAACCAGCATCGCCATTCGCGAACAATCCAGTATCGGCGCAGCTCCGGAGAACAACGTGGAGGCGCGTGCATTCGACCAATACCGCTCTTTGCTTTACGGACGTGGCCCTGCGGGGATTAGATCTCGTGAAAACGAAGAAGGGAAGAGGAACAAGGCAGCCCCGGTACACAGAGGAAGAAAGAAAGAAAGAAAGAAAGATCGAACGAAAGAGAGAAAGAGAAGAGGAGAGTGGGGTACTTGAGGCCGCGTGGGCCGCCAAGACTGCATTCCTGTAGGATCAAGGATCCCGGCTCGCGTCGCTTATGTGTGTACGTGTACCATCCGCGCGCGAGCGTGTCTCTGTGTGGCGGGTACCTTGTGTACCCGTGCCTCGGTGCTCCGTATGCACCGGGTACATGGTCCTCGTCGTCGTCTTCGTCGTCGTCGTCGTCGTCGTCGTCTTCGTGGTCCTCTTCGTCTTCGTCGGTGCACACAAGTTTCGAGTGTTTGTGCGAAATGGTCGGAGGAGCTCGTCCGCGTGGTTCGATTGTCAGTATCGAATCCCCGCGGCCTTTTTCTCGATATACGTGCCGCTCGAAACAACTTTTTATACCACGATGACACTGACGTACCAATTTCCAGAGCTCCAGTTCCCGAATCTCCAACCCCGGGACAGGCTCGCGCAAAATTTATTGCCGATCATTCGGCGAGACCCTTCCGGAGGGCGAGAGGAACAACGATGTGGACCGATAAGGGTAGAAACGTGTCGATCTTACCCCCGCTCCCAGTCTGATCAACAGCATCTGCACATCCAATCTAGCTGAAAGTCACCAATTTATGAAGTACACAGACAATCCTCTAGAAGCTCGTTGTCTACCAAAACGAATTTAGGGGATTCACGGTATTGGCGATCAATCGCCGAGCCCCTTTCAGAGGGCGACAATGTTGTAGACGGATAAGGGTGGCATGCGTCGATCTCAACCCTGCTCCCTGTCCGATTAACAGCGTATCTGTGCTAACTTTAACAAACTTAATCTAGCCAAAAGTCACGGATTTATGAAGTATTCGGACAATCCTCTAGAAGCTCATAGTCTACCGAAACGAATTCAGGGAATTGACGGTATCGTGTTGGTGTTTGCATCGAGGGATTCGCTGTCGGTGTCCATGCGCGGTTCGTTCGTTGGCCTTTCCTCGGATTTGATTTCCTTTCGAATCGGCGACGTGGTGTATTCCTGGCTCGTCGGTGCAGGAGGCGGCTGTGCGGCTGGATGGAAACTGGACTGACTGGCTTTAACGGCTTGTCTTAAGCTCATGTCGGTGCCGCGTGCTCTTGCTCGGCGAGCGTGCGTACGTACACGCGTCTGTTCGCGTCTGTGCGTGCAGCAGCGTGCAGCAGAGAACAGAGAGCGCCGTGCCTTCGAGCGGACGAGAGTCCCTCGAGAATGCAAGCGCGTCGAATCGTCGTGCGTCAAATAGAACGCGACGAGAGAGAGACGCTACAGCCACCGCCGCCGCCGCCGCCACCGCCGCCGCCGCCTGTAGATACCATTGTGGCCGGTTGCATAAACCCGCCATCTTGGTATCCTCAAGGACGCGCGTCGAATCCTAAGGTCAATGTACTCGAGCTCTCTGGCGTCGGGTGCCCTCCACCTCCTCCGCTTCGTCGTCGACTTCTTCTTCTTCTTCTGGACATCTCCCCTCTTTTATTCATCCCCTCCCCTCTCTCTCTTTCTCTCTCTCTCTTTCTCTCTCGTTTTCTCCTGATACAGAGAGAGAGTTGGAGAGGGAAGATCTTCTCTCGGCTTCTCTCGTGGTCGAGCTGGAGAATCTCATCTGGCCACGAGCGGGATGTCACTGCCATTAATCCCGCCGATACGGCCCTGGCCAGGGTCGAATGGAGCCTCGAGCCGCCTCCCTCATTTTCTTCATCTTCTTCTTCGGCTTCATCTTCTTCCTTCTTCGCTGCCTCGTTCCTTCTCCGAGTCTCTCCGCGTTCGCCTCTTCCATCGATCCTACGACCTCCACCTCTCGTACAGAATGATAAACGTAGGATATTCCGCGAGCACCATCCCCGTATAAAGTACTAGATCGTTAGAGGCAGCATTTAATCTCAGGCAAAAACCGGAGGGACGCGGACCGAGCTGATTAGAGGGAGACCGTTGGGAAAATCGTCGACCGGTTCAGACTTTGTGGCTCTTTGAAACAGAGACACTTACGATCGCCGAGCAAAAACAATTCAGACATTGTTTCGCTATCGTTGGAAGCTAGGAGTCGATACGGTTTGTCGCTGGTCCCGCATGTTTATTATTTTTCGTCTGGGTTAGATCTCAAAATGCAACGATGTCGAAGTGGCACGGCAATAAAGGACACAAATAGTGTTTCAACACAACTTTCACCCCAATTGTCCATCCTCTGAGACGGAGTCAATAAAGTCAGTTGAACGATCCTATAGCGAGGCAGAAGACCCGGCGTCCTCTATTCCTCCGCTTTCTCGCGCCCGCACCCATCCCCTATCCAACCCACATCACAAATCTTGTCCAGGAAGTGGCAACGGGATCAGAAACGAAATTTTAGTACCACGAGGATCGCGAAGCAGCATCCTCCGAAGCGTTTATTTTACGTAAGAGTCGTCCAGATGGCAATAAAACGGTGGAACAGGCGGGACAACCGAAACCCGTAGCGATCTTCTCTGCCTTCAAGGGCAAAGGGTCCCTGTCAGCGACCTCTTATCGGTGCCAGGGAGCGTAAGGTCGGCCAATGGGATCGGCAGAGGTTGACTTGACAGTGCTAAAGCCTCCGATGTCGTCCCGGGACAGGTAAATCCTCTGGTGGCCGAGCGTAAAACGAGCGAAAAGAAAAATCAGGGAGCCGAAGAACGAACGCGCGAGGAGGAAGAAGAGGACGAGAGGAGCGAGAGAACGGGAGGAAGAAAAGAAAAGAGGAGAAAAGAACGGCGAAGAAGACGCGGCTCTCTCGAGCTGACCCCGGCCATCTTGGCCCGCGGGGTTATTCTATTTATATCCGAGCCTTTGCTATATTTAGCTCGGTGCCTGCAGGAAAGCGGGCGAGAGAGAGAGTTTGAGGGCGGAATTCCGTTTACCCACTTCCAAAAAATCGATTCTTTTTTCTGGCGATGATAAGTTTACAAGCTCGTTCGACCTACTAGCACGTTTCCGGAAAGGAGCCACTCGGCGCCCTCCTGGAGATCTGCTTTCTTTGACCTTGAAGCGCTGTTTGGGCAATTGGGCCTAAAGAATGATCTTCCATCGCCATTTTTCAGGTTGAAATTAATAGATTGTAGATATTGTATACGAGTTGTGGATGTTCCTTTTCCAGAATTTATCGTTAAGTATAAAATGTCCCAATCTATTGCAATTTTTCCTCCTGAAATGTGTTAGATAAATAATAGATTGGAGATGTTGTATTCGAGTTGTGGATGTTTGTGTTCAGAATTTGTTGTCGAGTATAAAATATCCCAATTTATTGCAATTTTTCTTGCTGAAATGTGTTAGGTAATTAATAGATTGTAGATATTGTATACGAGCTGTTGATGTTCTTTTTCCAGAATTTATTGTCAAGTATAAAATGTCCCAATTTATTTCAATTTTTCCTGTTGAAATGTGTTAAGTAATTACTAGATTGGAGATATTGTATACACGCTGTGGATGTTCTTTTTCCAGAATTTATTGTCAAGTATAAAATGTCCCAATTTATTGCAATTTTTCCTGTTGAAATGTGTTAAGTAATTTCTAGATTGCAGATGTTGTATACGAGTTGTGGATGTTGTGTCCAGAATTTGTTGTCAAGTATAAAATGTCCGAATCTATTGCAACTTTTCCTGTTGAAATGTGTTAAGTGATTAATAGATTGTGGATATTGTACACAAGTTTGAATGTTCCTTTTCCAGAATTGATCGTTAAGTGTAAAATGTCCCAATTTCTGGGACAGTGCGGGAGACTGGTACAGCATTCTCGGACCGACTGAATATTAACATAAAAATGGATAGCTGACGGGCGACGTTCTCTCGCGCGATGCATCCCCCGACCGTTGCATAAACAATGACCGAGTGCATCGGTTGCATCCGCGTAGGCATCGGGCGTCTCGCGTGCCGCTCTATAAACCAGAGGAATATCGTACAATCGGAGGCGGACGTCTCGGTATGTATGCACGTCAATGCAACGTACGACGCCGGAGGGTGCTATAGCTGTCAGGCTCTCGTATGCCTCAGTCACGCGTATGCGTGGCTATCTATTCCTCTCGGGCCGGGATCGCAACGGGCCGGAAAGAAACCGAATAAAGAAGAAAGAAAAGAATCGCCAGCCAGGAGAGCCCGCGAGTAGAGTAAGTAACGACGTATTCTCACGCGTTTATTCACGAGGCACGACGACTCTCGTTGGTTGGATAGGGGATATAGGATAGGGTAGGATAGGATAGAGGGGCCCCGTTTGTGCGCGCAGGTGCGAGGGCCTCATCGTGCCCATGGTGCCCCGTGCGTGTTCCCTGAACGCGGATAAAACCGTGTTCACGGTGTTACGAGTCGGGTGGCTCGCCAGATAGCCGGATCCGGACCGCTAATGTATTCGTTAGGCTGCCGATACGTTTACGCAGCTTCTCGCGTTCCCTCCTTCCCCCGGTGGACGCTATCAAACCGTAGGAAGGAACCTAACTCTACGCCTAACTGGGCGCCCGACTCTGCAATCCGACGCTCGCCACCCTCTCGATGCGACTTTTCAAAAAAATTTTATTTCGCGTTGCACCGACAATTTTAACCATTACTGGCAACAACGTGGTTGTTACCGTTGGTACTTCTGCAGGTTTTTGGTCGGAATAATCTATCTGCGTACACTTGCACATATACGGTTCAACCCTTTGCTCTACAATTTATTTCACGGCTTCGGCGACTGGAACTTTTATGTAGATCGTAATTTCCTAAAGAAGGAGGCAATTTATATTTATTGTACGCCTGTATGTTCCGCGATGGCTGTACAATTAACAAAATCAAAAAAGAATTTTAGTTCGGTTTAGACTTTGTTTAAAATGTTGATCACGAATCTGACACGATATTGTAGGGCAAGGGGTTAACGAGGGTACTTTTAACACACGCGTGTTTATTGTTCAACGTACTCGACAAGAAGACGGGACACGCCGAAGACACGCGTTACCGCGAGTGTCCCCACACGAGCGGGGCGTACAAGACAAAACGACTTGTACATATGGTCGGTAACACGATTAAGAATAACAGTTACATGAAAATCATAACGTACAAGAGCTTGATGCCCGTTCAAAATCACAGCATCAACTTTACGATCGCACCGTCGCAAGACCGTCTGTTGGGTCCTTCTGAAACCGATCCATCGTGGGCCGTTATCGATCTGGCACGTTCCTCGATCAAACAACCACTCCTTCGCCTCTCTCTCTCTTTCTCTGTCATCGCGGAAAAGGCGAGAGAGAAGGAGAACGGGTCGTGCCGAGGCGTCACTTTCATCGTCACGGAAAGAGAAGTGTCCCCGAAATTCCTGCAGTCTGAAAGTCAGCGTTGCAGAAACACGGTTCCCGGTCGATAGACAGTTGGCCGTCTCCGGGGCGGCAATATACCCGTGTCGGGCTATCGAGGTTATCGCGGTCCCCGCCGTAAATTCAGGGCCCAACAACCCTGCCGTGGTCCCATCTCTCTCCCTCTCTCTTTCTTCGGGACTTTCTCTGTCCGCTGGGGTCCGACGAACTCTGTTACCGGCTGCTGCGTCGGTATTTCGCGGGCCTCGCGGAACACTTCTCTCTCCCTAACACTGTCTCTCGTTCTCTCTCCGTCAGCACCGTCAGCCGGGGGCCTTATACGAAGGACGAGCATGAAGACAACCATATATCCCGGACGTACATACTGGCCGCATACCAGTCGTGGACACTTACAACCGGCGCAAAGGGAGCTGGCGTCTTACTATGGGTCCCCTCGACTTACTATGGTGCTCGCGATGACCGGACGTTCGCGGGGCCACCGCGTTAAATCATCCTAGTCGAGAGTGGCCTCTCGTCCCGAGAGGACTATGAAAGGAGCGTCGATATCTATCTGAAACGAGGGGGGCGGTTTCCACGGGCGTTTATACGAGCTGGTTACGAAGCACCCCGCCACATCCCGCGAAAGAGCGATGGGCCACGTACAGGACCTTAACGGAGGAAGTCAATTTCTGAAGAGTATCGCGCAAGACTACCGGATGCTGTATTCAGGGGACGATTTATCGGCGTCCTCGAGGTCGCTGTCTAACCCCTCTCATTGTTCCCGATGAAATTGAGCGATCTATACGGTGCTTCAAAGTTTTAATCATTTATTTAAGAATGTTCTTTGTTGCGTGCCTTTTGAGCGCAAATTCATCAATTTTCAAGATCGTCGGAAAGAAGCTCGAAGCAAAAGAACGATAATTCCGATCGCATCAGTGGCCAAGCCAGATTACCAACGAGTCCCAAGAAATAACGCACGCAATATTCCCGCGAAGCAACAATGTTTCCACTCCCCTAATCGCGGAGGTTCTCGAACGGCTAAGTAAAAATCCCGGAATGACGCGGTCCCTCGTCGTCCATCCCTTTCTTCGTCGTTCCCCCTCCGAGGAACATCAAAAGAATGGAATCTCATTGTGCCACAAATCGTCGTACTTTCGTCGAGCATCGATCAGCCAGATTGTTTCTCATCGGCTGGCCTAACTGCCGAGTCACTCTCGCTGTCCGAGCGCGCACACGCTGCGTGTACGTACACGCGTTACGCCAACGACCACGACGAAGACGACGACGACGACGACGACGACGACGGGCCTTTAATGCCAATTCATTCAATGAAATTATAAAACAGCGCGGGCTAGCCTTTTGATTCTGTTCGACGCCTGCCGGCAGCGCTGGATACGCACATGTACACGCGATTATGGTACACGAAGGGAATCCGCGGGGTTAGGTATTGTACAATTTTCATCGGCTGAAGAATTCACCGCGGGGCGCAATCGCTGTTGTTGCGCTGAAAAATTATCGTTTCTGCGGCGCGCCGTCGCCATTTTTGGGGGTTGCTGCCGTCATTTCGACATCATTTTAACATCATTTTAACATCATTTGACAACAACGTTCACCGACTGCGTCTACAGTGTAATAATTTGACGGATCTTTATGCGTTTACAAAGAAATTGGTTGGGATAAATATAAAACAGCAGAAGATTTTTAAAATTCATGAATGTTGCAATGCTCCTTTCAACGCGACAAAGTCGTTAGGGGATCGAATCAATTTTCATGGTGTTCCTGCTTCTCGCGATCAATGCAGAACAGTTTTATTTTGCATAAAGATCCGCAGTCTGGTAATAATGATATTTTCATACAAAAGTAAAAGTGTCGGTGCAGAACCGTTAAAGAATAAAACATCTGCGCCACCTTTACAAACGATATTACAATCGGATAACACTGTCATCGACTAAAATCGTTGTCGATTAAATTGGTCGACGATCAAAGACGTTGCCATCCAAAGTTATTGTCCTGCGTCGGTGATTTTCACAGGATCTGCATAGAAGCAGGCGTTTCCTCGAGCAAACCGTAGAGTTGAACTTTTCTAGACCCCAGGGATGTTCGTTCCGAGGAGCGATTAAAACGCTCGTCGCTGTTTAATCATCGGAACGAGCGTCCACCTGTCATCGTCCCACCTGCCGCCTCTTCCCACGTCCCAGAGGTCGCGTTGTCTCGTTTAGACGATCAACTTTTCAATTATTCTATCCGAGAAGTTGGGGGGCTAGTCAGCTGGGGACAAATTAAATTAATCTGGCCGCGCATCTGCGGTCGCGAAAGCGAAAGAGACAGAGAGAGAGGGAATATGACTCTGCGGTTTTTCGCGTCGGCCACGGTAAATCGTTGTCCTCCCGCCGCGGCCCGTTCCCAGCCGCATTAACGGATTTAATTAGAATTTCGCACTGACCTTCTGCGACGTTGCCGGCCGAGCTCGTGGCTCTCGTTCAGCGAGTGTCTTCGTCGGTCCCGGTTCCGTTTCTTCAGGGACTTTCCCTCGCTGCCATAAATCGGACCTCCTCTTGTCAAACTGCCAAGGTCGGCCAAGGTTGTCTTCTCGTGATGGTGGTTCACGCTGTTCGATCGTTGTCGATCGTGGCATTGAGGCTTCGCGGAATTCCCGTGGCTAGCTTTACGGGAGACATTGTAACCGTGTCGACTGTGTTCTCTTGGCAGGCTGCAGTAGAGGTTCTGGGATGTGTAGATCGCTCTGCCGAAGGGCTTCTCGTTTGCGGGACCTTCGACAAGGTTCCCGTGGGATTTCAAAGCCGGGGAACTGTCCTGGTGGGTCTTCGAGCCGCCACCCAAGTGGTCCCGCAGCCATTTTCCGAGTCCTCCGCCACCGCTGCTCGCGGGGACTTCCGAGGACATCGAAGAGTCGTTCTTGCTTCTGGAACAACGAACGATATTGACTCCGTTAGATGCGAATTCGAGTGCAGAATGATCTTAACAATTTCTCAGAAGATTTCTGTTGGTTCTCAGAATACTTAATGCAACCTGTTAGGATTTGCTAAACGTGGATCACTTTTACGATTTAATTCGCAATAACAGGAACGTATGGCGTACAGACGTAGATCGAGATCGAAACCCGCGGGAGACGGTCGGTACACTAAATCGTGCATTCCTACACAGATGGCGACACAAAAGTCGAGCATAGATTCTCAACGAAAACATCGACGGCGATGGCAACGTTAAAAATTCTCCTCTCTTCCTCGAATGTCCTAAAAATCGTCAAATCCGTGCAACCAGTAGCGAGCGCCCGATTAAAACCAGTAGCGCAACAAGCTCATTTCCGGCCGGTAGGAAAGAGGATCGCTAACGAGTAAGAACGGCCGTAGAGAAGTGGGCCTGAAAGGGAAGTTGGAAAAAGGGAAATGAAGCGGGCTGGATCGCGAGCACGCGGCAGCTCTTTCTCGGTTAGAGCGACGCACAATAGAGACGCAATAATGGCCTCGGTCCGGCGGTTTCGATTTCAGTGTCGAAGCCGGCGAGCCGATGAAGAAAGAAAGGCCGTGCATGTAACGAGACAAAAAGTGAAGAGAGAAGAAAAAAAAAGGCGCTCGAAAGACAGAGATCGAGAAGATCGAAGAAGAAGAAGAAGAGAGAGGGGTCAGAAACGAGAGAGGAGGCGAATGAATGGCACACGGCCTCGGGGGAATCAGGGCAACTGCTTTATAATAATAAGGGCCATGCACCACGGGACGAGCGAAGGAGAAAGAATGCGGCAAGGGTCTTCTATGTAGTTAGGACGCCGTGACCTTGGCAAGGTCATCCATGGTTCTGGCCATCGCCGCTAGGAGACGCCACCGCTCGGCTCTCCGTCTCGTCTTACCATTGTCCGACGTCTCTTCCTTATCGATGATTCTTTCCGTTTCGTTCCCCTTTGTTCCCGCGGCTTTATCAACCATTGTCTCGGAAAATCAGCCTTGTACCCTACCGTGCACAATAGGGTACGATCCTAGGGTCCTGGGACTGTTCATCTAGCCACCAGTCGAGAACGATAAGCACCGATACAGACGACGCGACAAATGTTTCATAAATCACAACTGTATCGCTTCGCGTGGCCAGCTTCTTTGCGAAACATTTATTATAAAAATAGTTTCCTCGTTTCGTCGGGTCACATCGTCGAACCTTCACCGAACAGAGTACCGTTAAACATCGCCCGAGACCACTTAAAACTGCGCCCCGAGTGAAAAGAGTACCGCCGACGATCGCAATAACGCAACGTAAACCACGAGGAGCGTTCGCAGCGCCGAACTGGGAGCCCGCGAATCGCCGGTGCTTAATTAATTGCGGCGAAATTAATTAGCCGTGTAACGCAGGTTACTTAATTGACCGGCTCGGAACGAATCTTAGGCATTCGTGATAAGAGGACAGTCCGGGCTCGTCGAAAGGCTAATCGGACACCGAGATCTCGACCCCGGCCAACCAAATGGAGGGAGAAAAACGAGCGGAAAAAATAGAGGGCAGTGGTAGTCGGTGTAGCGATGGTGTAGTCGGTGTAGTCGAAAGAACGACAGAGAGAAACAGAGAGAGAGAGAGAGAGACGGAAAGAGGAAAGAGGACAGACACGAGGGAGCAGTAGCCTCATCTCGAGCAGGAGTTTCGTGATTCCCTGCGTATTATCCGGCGTGTTACGCCACTGTATAAAATTCCGGTTCTGCAGCCCCCTCCGGTGCGCACCGTTGGGTTCGGGTACCCGTTTCTTCGGGTACCCGTTCACCCCCCACGCTGTTATCTCTTCGGGCTTTTTTCTCCTGTCGGTCGTTTTTGCCGAAGAGGCGACTCGCTTCCAAAAGCGAGCACATTATCGGAGAGCACTCGTGAAATTTCGACTCGGCCAATCAACGGGCTCGTCAGGTGCAGGGGGACAGGAGGGGAGGAGAGTGGGAACGAGGAAGACGCTATCTTCCTAACGAGGAGGAAAGTGATAATGCGTTGGGCAATATCGTGACAGGCAATAAAAAAAACACGTCCCGGGGGCAAGGGACTCTCGCGGGGCCTTCTTCTTGCCGAGTACTATAATGTAGCGCTTCGGGCACCCGATGGGTTGTTATTGATCGAGAGGACCCTCGAGAAGAGCCCTCGAAACGCGTGCTTCGAGATTTCTTTCAGAAACGTGCGATCCTAATTTTTGGAGCGTTGCGATCGTTGCTCAACGATCCAAAATGAACTGAACACCGTACTGTAGAAAATTATAAAATGTGGCACTAATATATTTTACGGAAAAGAATCTCGAAAATAATTTCAAGCATCGTTCGAATGCAAAATCGCTAAAAACTTTCCTCCTCCTCCGAAGAGATATTTCACGTTCGATATACATACTTCGAACAGTATTCTACCCGAAATGCAACGTCGGTTACGTCGCAAAAGGGTAGAGCGAAGCCGTGGCGAGTAAGGACGAAAACAGCGAGCCCTGAGGACGACGGACGAGGAAAACAAGAAGAAGTGGAGGATCTCAACACAAAACCCGTGGAGCTGGCGGGAGCGAGGGACGTAAGGAGGAGGAAGAAGAAGGAGGAGAACCAGCCCAAGAGAGTCCAGGCCGTCCGGCCACGAAAAGGTGTAGGGCATACGTATACAGGGTGTGCCGTAAAATCACGATGCTCCTCGATACACAACAGACGACTCAACAGTCAAAATTCAAGTTGCTTTTCAATTAAATATTATTCGCTACGCGCAATCCAGTCTCGGTAACAACATTCGACGTTCCGAGAAGCTTCAGTCGAGATTGCTGCTCTAAGCGAATGCTCTCTGCCCCGACTGAATAACAGGTCTACCGGTAGATAGATCGTATTAGGAAGCTCGTGGCCTGCGCGAAAATGATGCACGTTTACGCGATAGCCCGTCAGATACCATTAGTCATCGGGTATCTTTTTAGGTGAAAAACCAGCGATTCGATGAGGCGGAAAACGAACGATATTTCATTCGGCCCGATAACCTGTCTTCGCGTTAATTATTCACTCGGGCCGGTCTGATACTCGGCGCGTCGAGAGTTATGCCCGGCTGTACGTATCTCGCCGTGGCAAAACACCGATTATTCTTGTGATTTTTCGATCGGTCGAAACGTTACCGGCTGCTGCCGTAGCTCGTCCGGTTATCAGCACCGGTTCTATCGCGGTCGTTTGATAAAGATCGAAAGTGAATCGGTTCTCCCGGAGAAGAAAACGAACGACGATCGAGGATCGCCGGTTGTCACGGCTACGCTACTGCCTTAGAACAATGCTACTCATCGGCGGATCACGAGGGGATTCGAACGGCGACGACTCTCCGGGACGAACCTCCCAAATAAACTAGAACGACACCGAACCGCAAAAAGAGAATTGGACCCGGCGCGGACCGAGCGCAACGCATACAAATGCTTCGCTTAGCGCACTCGGAGATCGACCGAAGCTACCGTGCATTGCGATTTCGAGATTAAAGTGTCATTAAGAGACGGTTCATGGTTCTTGAACTGCGCAGGAACTGTTCGACGATACGTATCGAAAGAAATCGTAGATCGTTGCGTATGGAAGATTGAAAGAATTCAACTGTATATCTACGAGATAAAAAGACTCTGTTTGATTTTTATTCCCAGAGTAGATTGCGGATCTTTATGCAAGATAAAAGTGTTCTGCATCGATCGTGGGAAGCAGGATTAAGATAAACATTGATTTTCATTTCGTCTCTCAATAACAGATAAAAGTGTCATTAAGAGACGGTTCGTGGTTCTTGAACTGCGCAGGAACTGTTCGACGATACGTATCGAAAGAAATCGTAGATCGTTGCGAGATTCAAAGAATTGAAGTTAAAATAAAAAGTTGAGATTGAAATGAAAAGACTCTGCTTGGTTTTTGTTCCCAGAGTGAACTGCGGATTTTCATGTAAAATAAAAATGTTCTGCATCGATTGGGGGAAGCAGGAGTAAGATGAACATTGATTTCGTTCCTTAATGATTTTATTGCATTAGAAAATCACTATATTTCACCCAGCCAATTGCTTCTCGAATGTTTAAACGTGTCTGTCGGTATAGTCTGCGAGTTTATGGCGTCGTCCCAGGATTCCGGGTGTCCCGTGAAGCACGAGGAAGCCGGATCGAAGCGATTCCCCTTATTAATTCGCCCGTCGTTAAACAGCCGCGCATAATATGCGGCGCGGCGATTATCGTTCGCGGGGATCGCGCCGATCGAAACTGGCCCGAGGACCTCAAAAATCCGTGGCGCGAATCATCGACCGACCAATGATAAGAAACCCGATCCGCCAGGGCTATTTTTGTCGCCCGGATGGCTGTTCCCCGGCTTATCGATGGACAGGCGTTATTAATACGCGCCCGAGGCCTTCGCCTTCGCCGAGGATCCGAACACCAACTTCAATTTCACCCGAGGAAATTGAAAGCGTGTTACGATTTTCACCAACTATGTAAGCATCAACATACACTCCTCTCTTGAACCAACTACAAGTTATCAAGATAAAGCCATCCTCGATCCGTTCCCCGGATCAAAATGATCTCTGATTGAAAAAAATGATGCGAGGAAGTGAAAGCACAAGACTGGCCCTGTAACATGAGCCTGGCTAGACCATCGTGCCATTTTTCTTCACGCAGTTACAACAGCTTCATTTATCCTTTAACTTTGATCATCGATGAATTATCATACATTCCAACCACTTCGAAAACTATTTACAATTCATGAAATGTGCGAGAAAGCGTACGAGAATATTTCACAAATTCCTGTCGGATATCAAAAATACCCTTTCACCTACGAGAACGATAGTCGACCAGCGACTAATTTTACCGATCACCCAACAGTCACAGTAGCGACTTCCAGCTCGCCTAAAAGCACGATGACATCTGTCACAACAGCGAGGACATTAGTAAACGCCGTAGAGGAGTGTCTCCAATCGCGACAAGAGATCTTGATCTGTTCCCTGGCTTGGCAAACATGTACAGGGTGTTTCAAGAATGTACTTTCTCAGAATAGGAGATTCCTGAGGTGATTTGAATCAACTTGTTCCTTTGCGAAAATTCTCTCCACGGCTTCATCAAGAAGTAATTAACGACAAAACACTGGCCAATTAGAGGGCGGCTGGAGCGGGCGGGGAGGAGCAATATTAACTGAACGACGCGTCGACATTGGCTCTGATTAGTCCGCGTTTTTCTTCAAGAACTCCGTAACGGAGCCACGGAGAGGATTTTCGCGAAGGAAAAAGTTTTTCGAAATCACCTCAGGAATCGTCTCGTTCGAGGAAGCACATTTTTGTGGCTCCCTGTATATATTCGTTGAACATCCACGGATTCGTGGCACGCAACTCGTGAAAGCCGAGTCACGGGGTGTACCCGTCGATCACGATCGATAAAGCTCCGAAAGGATTGCGCAAAGCGGCGCAAAACGCACAGGAACCGTCTCCGGCGAAGACAGCCGGAGCATTGTCCTGGTTCGTGGCCTCCGGAGTCGGTCTTCAAGGTTCAAAGGCGCCGACCGGAGCCGCGGCGGCGCTGAATTTCGCCAAATAGGTACGCGGCCACATAATGCAAGCATTATATTCAACCGTCCGCCGCGCCGCGACCGAGGAACCGGCTCTCGTGTTTTTGCGTTCGCTTCCCGACGACGACCACGGGAGAGGACAGCTTCTCGTCAGGCTCCCTCAGCCCTGTTTCGGCGCTCGACCTTTGACTCCCCGCATCCACCTGGCCACTTTCACTCCTTCCGACGTCGGAGACCAGTCGGAGTAGGCGGATTAGGGGGGCCTGTTTAAGGAGGAACGCTTCTTCCGCGTGCCCTCAAGGGACACCGACAGGGTACACGGTCGTTGCATGCAAATTTGAGGAGGACTTCGAGGAAGTCGGAGGTTCTTTAGAGGTTGCACGATCCTCTTCGCTCGGGGGTTGTGTAACCTTTTTGAGCGGGGAACTGGTTGATGCCGCTGCCATTTATGAAGGCAAGGAGACTTCTATCGAGGTTTGATGGATCCTCAAACTAGGGCTACAAGAGAATACCAGAAGAGTACAAACTCTAGAGGCCGTCTCTAGAATTCTTAGAGTCCTAAAAGCCTAGAAATCCTAGGACCTAGATAAACTAAGGCCATGGAAATCGTAGGAGTCTAGAAATCCTATGGGCCTAGAAATCTAGGGGTCTAGAAATCCTGAAGACGTAGAAATCTAGGGGTCTAAAAATCGTAGGGGTATAGAAATCTAGAGGCCAAGAAATCCTAGGGGCCAAGAAATCCTAGAAGCCTAGAAATCTAGAGGCCAAAAAATCCTAGGGGTCTAGAAATCGAGGGGCCAAGAAATCCTAGGGGTCTAGAAATCGAGGGGACAAGAAATCCTAGGGGTCTACAAATCGAGGGGCCAAGAAATCGAGGGGCCGAGAAATCCTAGGAGCCTAGAAATCTAGGGTCCAAAAAAACCTAGGGGTTTAGAAACCGAGGGGCCAAGAAATCGAGAGGCCGAGAAATCCTAGGGGCCTAGAAATCTAGGGGCCTAGAAATCTAAGGGCCAAAAAATCCTTGGAGCCTAGAAATCTAAGGGTCAAAAAATTGTAGGGGCCTAGAAATCTAGGGGCAAGAAATCCTAGGAGCCTAGAAATCTAGGGGCCAAGAAATCCTAGGGGTCTAGAAACCGAGGGGCCAAGAAATCGAGGGGCCGAGAAATCTAAGGGCCAAAAAATTCTAGGGGCCTAGAAATCCAGAGGCCTACATAGAACTTAGGACAAAGAGTATAGAATCCCAGAAGTCTGGGAATCCTAGAGTCCGATAAAATTTACAATTCTTGGAGTCCTAAAATCCGAAACATTCAGAATACTCAAATCCTTTGAGTCCCTGTGATCAGAAATCCCACAAATTGACAGTGTCGGAAGAAAAATCTAAGAAGCATACGATCCCAGAGAAGTCTCGAGAGTCCCGACAGTCCTCGGCATCTCGGACAGAGATTTAGGCGCGCCAGAGTCCCGACCGGTAATAAAGTAGTCCCAAGATCGGTAATTACTGCAGGACGGGTCACGATCAGTCTCCGTTCACGAACAGGGTTCCGATGTCTCGGTCGGCCAAGCATATCTACCCGCCCAAACGCAGCTGGACGCCATTCTCGGGTCTCCATGTTGGCTGTACGGCTCGCACGGAAGCGTTCGAGCCGATGTCATCGAATGGCGAGATCCAGGTTGGACGCGTGCGCCTAATGGGATGCCGAAGAAGCGGGAAACGGCGAGCGTTATTAAACCATTACCGCCCACCGATCGCCGCGCCGGGGTACGTAATTCACCTGGTCGGCCGGCCATAATGGAATTACGTACGCTAAT
Organism: Lasioglossum figueresi; assembly: GCA_028455805.1. Lineage (NCBI taxonomy): Eukaryota > Metazoa > Arthropoda > Insecta > Hymenoptera > Halictidae > Lasioglossum > Lasioglossum figueresi. The sequence goes on along the minus strand of CM052193.1, from coordinate 12,420,169 downwards.
AGGTTTAAATCCTCACCCGACCGGTGCCCCACGCACGACAAACTGCTATTAGCCGGTGGCGTGATTAATAAAACCCGATATCCTTGCGAGAGCCCGCTGCTCCGCGCGTTACGCTCGTTCCGGGGCTGCACAATAATTAGACAAAGGTAATTGATAAATCTGGCCATAAGAAAATTTATATCGTCGTTATTTCGGTGTTCACGTTCACCAATTTCCGGCCGAGAATATTAGGCGAGGAATTTTTTTCGCGTGTCGAACGAACCTAACCGGCTGCGTCGTCGGGTTTTTCAGATCAAAGATAACAATTAAGAGCCCGATGACCGTCAATTTTGTCGGGACGCATGTTATCTGCTCCATCTCGACTCGCTTCCGTGAGGTACTTTTTCTGACGCCGAGTTGCTGTGTCACCAGACGAATTATACCGCTTCGAATTCGGTTGCACGGTTCGATGACACTAAGCTGTGCTGTACCAATTTCTTTTCTGAACGTTTCTAACGAGTCGAGACTCTAAAATCACTGGACCATAGAAAATTCGAATTTGCCAACTTGTAGATCACAGGTGCGTATAACCTGCGAGAAAGACGAAGAGAGGCAACGAAAGCTGCAATGACTGGATCAGACGAGAACCTTGAACGGCAAAGGTCTTGATCCGGATTTCATCGTCCGTCGAGCAGCAGCAGAAGGCTTCGACTTCGATTGGCAAAGCCTGGAGCATCCGATTCGACAAGATCGTTCTCGTCATCGGCGGAGACAGCGGTCGACCGTCTGCGGTCGAAGGTCACGAGGTAAGATTTTGTTTAACGGTATCGTCCCCGATGCTAATACCTCTCTGTACACGATCATTACTCCCGACCACTGGGACACTGATTGGCTCGTTACGTCACACGATCTCACGCTAATGATCCCAACAAGGCACCGGATATCTCCGATCGGGCCTCGGTCGTTTCGGAGGAATGTGAACGGGTTGCGGCCGGCCATGGATCATGTGAGAAAATCGATCTGATTCCGTCGAATTGGGGTCACGAGCGGCATTAGATCCAGGAATACAAGGTTCCCCGGCTGCACCGTCGACCGGAGAAAATACTGTTTTGCACGGCCGGTTGACGTGTCAGTCGTGACCCTAGATCTGGGCCTTGGAGACATTTTTCGCCGGGACGCGAAGTGTCACTGTTCGTGGCAATAGTTCTTCGGCGATTGTTCTTTCAGCGAGGTGTTGGTCGATTGTATTTTCACCGGGGATTGCTTAAGGACTGCGTCTCCTAGCCAGACGACACTCGCGCGCGACTGCGCACTCGCACACCGCTGGATCACGTATACGTACGCGAGGATTACAAGGGTCCGGGATTCCACTCTTGATTTCTCAATAATGCAAAGACGGGGTTTCTCGGTAGTCAAAACCGCTAGATGAATGCCTACTTTTACGTTTACTGTTACGCCGTGAAGAAGGAAAGGATGGGATTCTCTCGAGAAATAGTCCTTCTTCTTCTTGGTTACTTGAAGTTTTATTGGGTAGGTCACACCAACAGATTGTATACAAAAAAATCACGCTTTACAGAAAAATATACGTCCTTACGATATAACTGCCGGTTCGGAAGTAAATCTTGCTCAATGAAAGGGTTCCTTATATATGTTCTGTACAAGGACCTTTGGTCTGTCTTAAAATGCGTCACTGGACACGTAACTTTGCCGTTCCTAGTCCAGCCAAACATCTTAGTCAGCTTTTGGGTCAGACTCTTATCAGGAAGGGTGATGTGGCATAAAATAAAGACGCGTAATTCACATTATTCGGTAGCACATCGACAGCCACGATAGGCGGCAGCACCGTCGCCTGTTCATTGCTTCTCGCGGCTCGACAAGCTACCGAATAATGAGAATTACGCGCCGTAAACGTAAAAGTAGAACTTTCGAGGCAAATAGCCCCCTAGATTGATCTTTCGTATAGCGATTTTGACTGCCAAGAAACCCTGTCTTTGCATTATTGAGAAATCAAGAGTGGAATCCCGGACCCTTGCAATCCTCGCGTACGTATACGTGGTCTAGCGGTGTGTGCGAATCCTTAACAATGCGTCTACCACGGTGAAATGAGCGGCTGTTTATTTAATAATTGCTGAAATTGTAAAAATGCATTCGAACATCCTCATTCATTCTACGAACTATATTTCGAATGGCAGGATACGAGGATCGTTTGTCATCGACCACAACTTTTCAATATGCGTTGAGTTCACTGTTGAAGCAGAATTAATTGCAACGATAGAAGTTGTACACTCGATTCAATCGTGTAAAACAATTACCTTTTACTAGCTGTCTCTAGCATCATCGATCAAGTTGACGGTTAGGCTTTCAGACAGCCTCTCGCTGTAGATCGTGTGCGACATTATGTTCGTAATGGTTCTGTTTGACCTTAGCTCGATACAATAATAGCGATTACAGACTTATCGATCGACGAATCTAGCGTTAAACTAAAAATGTGTTCCCATAAAAAATTCAGAAATGTTTGATAGCTCGTCGACCAGTCGATCTTAGAAGCATGTATCTTGCAAGCAGAGCTGGAATCAAAACGATCATAGTAATTCTCTTTCTTGCCCAAAGAAAATGGCCAAAAAACCAGGATCTAGCAGAGATCGAGCACGTGTCGGACACTCGCGATCGCGACGGTTCCCGTGCGGGTATAATGAGTAAAGAGAAAGGCGATCACGGTGGTTGGTCAAGCAGAAGGGTGCAGGCAGAAGAACTGAAGGAATAGGAGTCCGAAGGAGTAGAAGAAGAAGGAAGGCAGACAATGCTCGCCAAGGACAGGCGGTATTCAAATGCGTTCGTCGCTGGTGCACGCCGCTGGCGCACGGAGAAACATTTTTGTAGACTAGCATGGCTGCAGGACAACCATGATTTTTTCTCCCCTTGTTCCCTCTCTCGCTCTGTTTCGCTGAGAATCTTCGTCGTCGTCGTCGTCGTCGTCTGCGAGGATGTTTCTGCGAGCAGTTTCTCCTACCGAGAAGCTCGGCGCGCGCGACGCGACGGTCACGTAAAAACCGACACCCCCAACCCCTTTCCGCGTATATCACCGAGCTTTACTACTCATTGTCAGGAAATATAGTGACACGGTGACGCGCCGCGAATTCCACCGACCCTGCGACTGCGAGGCGGTACGATTCTGAGAGAGGGTCTTCGCCGGGGTTTTCAACCGAGGCAAGAACACCGCGTCGTTAGCGGAACATAATTCCCGTTCTCGCGATTATCGAGAAATACTTCGCACGTGACGGGGACCCCGGATTCCACGGGACACCGAGCAAGAGAGAGAGACAAGAGGTTTTACGGACTCCGCAGTCCCGAGCCACGGGGAAAGTAATGAATCGAAGAAACCGCTGATAGCCACGGTTTATTATTATCGTCCTCGTGCACCGGCGAACCGAGGACCTTCTTGCCGCCGCGACAAGATCGTTTCCGCCGAATCCCGGATTTCTTCAACTCCCGCTGGAATTTTCGGAGCGGTTTCTGTTGTCCGAGAAGCGAACCCTTCGCAGTCGGAACTGTTCTAACTTGAAAATTAAACATTTCTTCCGACTTGGAATATATTTCATTGTACATGATTTTTCTTCATTTTATGGATATGAATTTAACGCGATACAGTACTTAAATGCGTAGTAATTGACGTAGCAGTAATAAACAAAAAAATGTCGTGGTTAATGGCACGATGCTTCGCGACATTTAAGGAGATTGTGACCGGACCAAGGACTTTCTGCATTTACGAGAAAAGTGGACACAATCGCCAAAGCGTATCTATCGTTGAGTGCCATTTTCTCGATCTTCTCCATTTAAACCTTAACAGTCGTGCAAAGTCCAGTAAGATTTGCTGTACCTTTATTCACAATATTGTTCACATTATTAAAGATGTTGGTATCCAATCAATTACTACACATTTAAATATTGTACGAGCTATTATATCGAATGCATACCCATAAAAAGAAACAATCATATCGAATCAAATTATTCTAGGTCGGAAGAAACGTTTAATTATCAAGTTAAAAAAGCGAAGGGTTAAAATCGACTCAAACGAGGTATTGGTAACTGGTATTGGACAACACATAGGTACACATTTCTTCTTCTTTTGCGAAGAGTCACTGGACCAGTAAAATAAATGGTAGAAGTTAAAATAAATGGTAGAAAACTGTACGGACTTCGCCGTTCAGAAAATGGATTTTCGTGAAGGGTAAGAAGAATTGTCTGCGAGGATGCTGGGCCTGTATTGGTAACTGGTATTGGACAACATATAGGTACACATTTCTTCTTCTTTTACGAAGAGTCACTGGACCAGTAAAATAAATGGTAGAAGTTAAAATAAATGGTAGAAAACTGTACGGACTTCGCCTTTCAGAAAATGGATTTTCGTGAAGGGTAAGAAGAATTGTCTGCGAGGATGCCGGGCCTGTATTCGTCACGGTGTAGAAGATCGGTAGTCCTGATCTATGCTCGCGCGGAGTCAAGTTTCTCGAAAACAAGCATCCCAAGCCAGGAATCCCGTGTTCCCCGTCGAGATGGATAGTTTCTGACCGAAAGGCCCGTATTTGGAACGTGGAACGACATCTACTTTATTACCAGTTTGCTGGGATCAGAAGAAACGCCTTGTTTACGGCACGGAGATCCCATCGGGGACAGGTAATTACGTTAAATACCGTAAATATCGTCGAAGAGCGGCCGTTCGCGTAACCGTATATATCCTGTCCGGGATGTTTAATTTAATCTGATCGCGGCTAGGTAATTGGCCCAGGATTTTCCCGGCCTGTAGCCGATCTTGGCGCCATAATCAGTTGAAAAAGGGGGTTAAACTGTAATTTTACGACACCTAGCTGGGCCCGATCAGGCTCATGCGAGCCTATACAACCACTTGGATAGCTCAACTCTGATTTACAAGACCGGGGAACACCGCGGGAGACAAAGTTGCTCGGGCAGCTTGCAATTAGCGCGTATGTAAATAGGGAGAGTATGATTTACCGGCGGTGGACGCGGAGGCGACGCGACGCGAGAAATGTCGTTTTGGCTGGGTAAATCTGCACGCGAAATGGATGACTGTACAGAGTTATGTAACTCTTCTAGAAAATGTTGACTCGCTTGAAACGTTCAATGACTGTAAAACGTGATGTGGCATTGTTTCCCAGTTTCACCGGTTGGAAGTAGTTCTCGTGCAGTTGTCATTGTGATACGGCACGTTGTTACCGTCGCGCTAAATTGTTATGGCACGAGAGCGGAGGGCTGCGAGCGCTATGGGAGGAGCGCGAGATGCAGCAACGGTGGGCGTGCATATATTTCCTGTCAAACTATGAATCCCCGAGCTCTTTTATCGCAGCCCGTCCTGTAATTACACGACCCGGGTCATGCTCGGTACAAGAGCCGTCTTAACGCTTCTGATTCCTGCTTGCCAACCGTGTTATTTCATTCGACTCTCGGGCTGGGCCGTCTTTCTCACAATTACGCAATTCGGGACGCTTTTCGACTGCTTTCACCGATTTATTCGGCCATTTTTTAAATTCTCGCTGTACAGAACGAGGGAGAAAACAACAAGAGAATATGTTGACTCGCGCGCAGTGTCCTTTCACTATCCAGCACAATCGTAAAGTACAATCAAAGGCAGCTTCGAATGCATACATCGAATCCTGACGCTTAATTAAACCTAGATTTATGCAGTTGAAAGAACAGTGATAGACTCAAAGATAGAATGTATGATGAACGATGATGTCTTAAAGTACGATCATGTCGTACGAAGATCGAAGGAACAAGGTCTACAGAATTTCTCTTATTCTCGTTAGCACATTCTCCGAATATCGAGAACGATATCGGTCCATGCATCTCGATATCCGTAGGACATCGCTTTCACCCTGACGTCGCATCCCCGGGGACAATTCTTGTTATTTAAACAGATCGCTTCTCGAAGTCGTGTTTATACGAAGAGCTTTTAGAATCACGATCGGATTAAAGTTATTCTAGAAACACGCCGCGGAAAAGCGTGAGCCGCGTCGCATCGCTTGTCATCGACCTAATCACCATAGTGCCAGATCGAATTCCGTGAGAGAGGACGCTTCGTTCCCTCTCGGTTCGGGCCCCTGACCTGAAAGTACCACGATGAATATATATTTTATATGAATAGAGAGTCGACCTTCGAACTGGAGCGCTTCACACACCGGGGCGTTCGTTTCTACAAATTTTTATCTTGCTACTTCCATTTCATGGATTGAGGGGAGCACAGTTACCCTCTCTCTGCCATTACCGGATTAGTCACGCGACATTATCACGCTAAAGTTCGTGTTTAAATCTTTACCACTGCCACGCGTGGAATTTCCTTGCAATAGTAATTTCAGTTAATCCGACGACAAAATGTTTCAAGGAAAAGTTCAACAGTATTCGCAAATGTACAAACTGAGATATAAGAAACTTTCAAAAAATTTTTGTAAAACGAGAAAACGTGATCGCTTTGATTTTTCAAATATTAAATTGTAGTTTTGATTTGATAACGTTGTAGCTGGTGTTAAGACGAATTCAACCATATACAACATCACGACTTTGACGCTATCGATAACGTTACGATAGTTCTGGCCGGCTGAAATGGCCAAATACCCCACCGTGCGTCGCCGGAAAGTGGGAGAACAGCGTGACGGAGGGGGAAGGGTAGAGTGGGAGACAAGTCTCAATCTTGATAAAACTAGATTCCGGATCTTTATGCATTTATACTAATGAAATGGTTCAAAAAAGGCTAGAAAATATAATTCGATAGAATTTAGTACAATTTCTATTTGTTTTCGATCTACAAAGGCTGTTCCCATTCAAAATGAGATTCTCCACTTTCTTAAAATTTGTCTACTAAAATTGGAGAATTCATAAACATTCGCAGCCAACTTGTAACTCAAAGTTAGCACGTCTAAGGCCGCGATCACAGCGGCTCCGATATCGGCCGATTTGGCCGACGTCCGACGCATCTGTCTCATTTTTCGAGCGTGCGAAAAAGAGACGCAACGTCGGACTTCGGCCGAATCGTCCGACATCGGAGGCACTATGAGCTTAGCCTAAGGAAGCTAGCATGTCCACCATCCTCACTGACATCATGGAAATCTGCTGATCCTCTCTGCCGAGTCTCTCCGAGCGGCGTGGAGTGGTAGAACATCAGCTGGTAATCCTCCTGAGCTAGCCTGAGGTCTCAATCGCGGCGGTTGTCGTCCGAAGGATTCGGTCGCATCCTCTCCGCGATCGCGGAGGTATGATTGGTGCGTATTTCACAGCGGGATCATTTCGATCGAGCATCATCGAGCTGGAGAAACCATAACGAGCCCACGTAGAACGTATCCGTAGTCGCGTGTGTCCCGCGGCAACCCGCGTCGCGTCGTCTGTTCACGGTTCTCTACACGTGTACGAGCGGGTACAGCGGGTACAAGCGGGTACACGGCGACGTTGTACGCGCCATGCACCGCCGCTGGACCGACCAGGACCATAACACACGTATGTTTATATCGTTGCACCGCGTTACGTTGCACCGCCGACCAGCAACCGTGTAGCCATCGCACGGAAATGTACTGGCGTCGGCGATACGTGTTCCCAGTTGCATGGAGTGTCGTTGGGGATACCTGGTTACGCTCTTGCCGCACTCGGCGTTCGATCGATAATTTGCGAAAATTTGTTGGAATGGGAATTGTTCGTTAAGCGGGTAATTACGGATAATATTTGTCCGGACTATAAGTGCTTCTAACTTTGCGGGGGGAAATTGGAGGACTTTACAACTAGGCTCATTTAGAAGGGTGACGCATCCGCTTTAAAATTGATTAAGAAAATTTGGCGCATGATTTTTTTAGCCGTTCTATCACGCTTTGAAGAGCTTCTTCATTTTTCTCGAAAATTCGAGGAATTCGGACGGCTGTGCAAAGTTTAAACCATTTTTTTCGTAGTTGAAACTACTGCAGGGTTGAAGAAGAATGTCTTCCCGTTACAATGGATTAAGAAAATTTGACACACGAATTTTTTGGATCGTTTTATCGTACTTTGAAGAGCTTCTTCATTTTTCTCGAAAATTCGAGGAATTCGGACGGCTGTGCAAAGTGTAAATCATTTTTTTCGTAGTTGAAACTATTACAGGGTTGTTGAAGAATGTCTTCCCTTTACAATGGATGAAGAAAATTTGACACACGAATTTTTTGGATCGTTTTATCGTACTTTGAAGAGCTTTTTCATTTTTCTCGAAAATTCGAGGAATTCGGACGACTGTGCAAAGATTAAACCAGTTTTTTCGTAGTTGAAACTATTACAGGGTTGAAGAAGAATGTCTTCCCTTTACAATGGATGAAGAAAATTTGACACACGAATTTTTTGGATCGTTTTATCGTACTTTAGAAGAGCATCTTCGTTTTTTTAGAATATTTAACGAATTGAGACGACTGTGCAAAGTTTAAAACATTGTTCTGGCGATTCTACTGAAAACGATTTTAAAGAGCCAAGTTTCCCCTTCGCAACAAGCTCTTAAAATACAGAACGCGAGGTTTTGTTGCGATGATATCCAACACTGAACTAGCCCTGAACCACAATCGGAATTTTCAAGAGCTACCTTCTGTACATGGAAGGTAGCGCAGTCAATAAAATAACTAGTTGATGTAGAACTGCTTCAAGGGACCAGCATCTTCGTTTCTACAATGTTCGAACCGAGGGTAGAATTTTTCTGTTCGTTCAGGTAGATTCTTCGAATCGCATTGTCCGCGATTACGCTACCATTTTGCCCGTAGCTCGGTCGCCGTCACGATTATCTCGGTTTTATCGTTCGACCGACGCTTCCAGCATCGCGGACATTGGACCACAGTGGTTTCCACAGGATTCTGTAGTCTCGATGCTCGTTCAGGCTCGCTTGAAATGTCACCAGACTGTATCGGAAAGCTCTTTGCCTACCGGGAATTCAACTTCGCTGCGCGCCGAGATAGGAAGCGAATATAAAGTCTGCCTCTATCTTTCGGTTTTAATGCCTCGGAAAAAGCTGAATACACCGGGATCCACGTCTCCTACGGGGTATTAAACCGGATGAAATTAGATCCTGACTTTCTCCATTTTGCATTGTCAGGGACGTTCCCAGCCGCGACCTTGGTAATATAGATTCTAACATACACCCCAGCTACGGATGGCTATTTTCTGTTATTTAATCTTAACGTCACCGATACCGTGCACTGTCCGCGTCGTCGTGTTTTTGCTCGTTTACCCATCGTTTAATTATAGTCGGCTCGTCGGTATCAAGCGACCATTATCATCCCTTAATTATTATCGTCGTTCTTCTATTTTTTTGAGGAGTCAATATCATTTCGGTGATACCAGAATTGTTTATCCTCTTCGGGGTGGTCACGAAATTCATAAACATCGATCCACTAATTGCTCGTATAAATCCGCAGACATTAATTACATCCCAGATAGATTTCTCTATAATTTCCTCCCATACCCATCGATAAAGCATTCGCTTCAGAAATTACGGACTCCCTGTAGAGTTTCTCAACCGGTAGCGACTCGGAACCGATAACAGTCGAAACCTGGAGAGACGGCATAAAGAAACCACTGAATATTCAAAGGAATCCATAATCCACGGGCCGGTGCGGTTAATTGGAGTCGGTTTTCCCGGGAATCGTATCGTCGGCGAGTCGACTAGCTTAAATTCGCTTAATTAACCATGAAACGGGAGTAGACCGGGCGAATTTTCGCGGAACATCGACCGAGCAGATGCACTCCGGTAGAAATCGGTGTATCGGTCTCGGAATAGCCAATGAAGTCATCAGAGATGGCCGAAGGCCTTAAGTACCGTATACAACACAGTAATCACGAATTTCCACGGCGAAGAGCGCCCGAGCAACCGAGACACAGTTCGCCGGCCCTGGGAATACGCTAATTACGATAAACGCGGCTCGAATAAATTTTCAGAACGGCGGAACACGCACGCGAAACCGCCATAACGAATCGCGACCTTTTGCTACCCCCCACACCTGCGAATACCTCGCACAAATTCACAGAAATACAGACACTCGAATATACAGACTTCGCGAGGAGATACGCACGCACAGACACATGGAAATGCAGACGAATGCAAGACGAATGCACTGGCGCGGACGCAGAGGGAAACGGAATTCGATGATTGAGAACCGGCCGATCGTTCGACGCGTAATGCATCGTGTAAACAGCACGCGAGCAAATGTTCGCGATCGTAAATGCTCATCGGCGAAAATGATACCCGGCCGACGAAAAAGGGCAGGCAGAACGATTTGTTTAGGCGGATCGGAGACCTCGCAGAGGCTTCGAGGTCAAGCCGGAAACGTTGCTATAGTTTCTGCACACCTTTCCACCCCGTGTCTCACCCCATCGCTGACCTTACTCTCGTCGACCGATCGCGCTCGCTCGCCCGCGCGCGCACACCTTCGACCGAAGAGTAATAACGCTTCTTTCCCGAAGAATAACTATATAAACACTCGACCGCGGAGAGCCCGACGGGCTGAAATATGGAGAAAGTATAAGATAGCGAGAGGCTATCGGGCCCCGAGATGTATCGTTGCTTGGCGTGCATTCTAAAACACCGATTACTCCGCTAAAAGCGATTTATTATGAGATCGAGGAGGTGGGATCCATGGACGATGGGGAATGCACCGGGAAATAATGGTCCGCTCGTACCGAGAGCGAGTTTCATAAGAAACTTACTCTCCCATACTTGTCGAACCACTTCGGTCGTTTGAAAAAATTATTTTTCTGATTTTTTCAAGAATTTTTTCAACTTTCCTCGGTCCTTCGAAAATGTCTAAAAAAAAGCCGTACCTCAAATTTTTGGAATTCGCTGTAAAGGGGAGTTGTTCTTTTTCAACCCTGTGGTGGTTTCAATTCCAAAAAGAATTTTAAACTTTGCACAGTCGTCCGAATTCCTCGAATTTTCGAGAAAAATGAAGAAGCTCTTCAAAGTACGATAAAACGATCCAAAAAATTCGTGTGTCAAATTTTTCCTAATCCATTGTAACGGGAAGACATTCTTCTACAACCCTGTAGTAGATTCAACTACGAAAAAAATTTTAAACTTTGCACAGTCGTCCGAATTCCTCGAATTTTCGAGAAAAATGAAGAACTTTCTTCAAAGTGCGTTAAAAGGGCTAAAAAAAATCGTACATCAAATTTTCTTAACCCATTTCAAAGGGAAGACATTCTTCTTCAACCCTGTAGAGGTTTCAAGTATGAAAAAAATTTTTGAAGTCGCGTAAAAAGATTTGAATTTGTACAATTTTTTAGCAAAAACCTCTCCGTCCATATCTCTCTGGATCTCGCTGGATCGAGAGGAGCTGGCACGTTCGCTTCCATCGGTCTCTCTCTCTCTTCGTTCCTCTCTTTCTCGGCTCGTTCCTCGCGGGAAATGGAGCACGCCGCTCGATTATACTCCGCCGCGAGGTCGTATCCTTTGGTGAACTTAAAACCGCGAGCGTTTGCATCGAGAAACGCCTTTTGCGGCCGGCGTTATCCAACGGGAAGCGCCGGTTAACGTTCGTGTAATTCAATTAAAAATAACCGGCGAGCAATTATTCGACCGCGGGGACCGAGAGGCTACACACCGCGTCGTTTTATCGCCGTTACAGCAATTTGCGACGGCGGATTACAGAGAAATCGACCCCGTAGCCGTGCTCTCCGCCGTTTCTTGTCGTAATTAAGCAATTCGACGAGTTCTACGAGCGAGCCCAACGCCGCCGCCGATTATCCATCGGCACAGTCTGATGCCAGTGTGTACTCGGTGGTGAGCGTAATTGGGAGCCGGGGATGATTTCTTCGACGAATGTAGGGCGAAAATCTACATTCAGCCTTCGTGGGAAGTTCTTTCCTTGAGGGAATTGAGTTTTGAGTTGTTCTATGGCTGGGAATTAATTGTTTGTAATTTGGACAAGTAGCTGTTGAGTACTTACTACGCTTTTCATTAACCATCATCCCTCCGTCGTGTCGGTTTGACACAGTTTTCCCGAAATAAGCTACACTGTTCTGTTATTTGTAGGTAAATTTTCTCGAAACTTCGTGACTTTTATTTTTTTAATGCGAAACACTTAACAGAAAAAAAATGTTAACTCATCAATTTGAGTAAAAAAAAACGAAAAATTAATGTCTACCTCGACAGATTCATTTCGTGAAATCATTCCTAAAAAATTTTAGGAATTCAAAAATCTCTACGCAGTTCAAAAAATTTTCTCCGTGGGTCAAACTTGATCGAATTTGAATACCGAAGTCTCTTTAATTTATCTCCGCTTAAAATTGCATGCACGAGCGAGGCGCGCATTATTTCCCGCGAGGAACGACCAAAGAACGACGGTGGAACGAGAGAAGGAGAGAGAGAGGGTAACGATCCGAGAGGCAAACGTGTCGGGTTCTCTCGATCCAGCGAGATCTAGCGTAGGTATGGGTGGAGCGGGTTCACGAGGTCGGGTCAAACAGACGACTTCAACGCGCCCAGACTGTTCCACGAGGTTCTGGAAGAACCGCGGAATGGAGATGACGGAGGTCGAGGGTCGCCTAAGTAGAGAATCGCTTCTTACAGTTGCATCCGCTGTAATTTCGACCGTGTTGCAGCTGCAAATAACGAATCTGACTCGTGATGCCGCCTGTAAGGGAGCTTGATGCAACGGACGCTTGCTACACCTTGATTGAATTTAGAAATTAGAATGATGATGGCTGCTGACTCTCCTTGGTCTACATTTAGCGTGGATTCTTTTCTTTGTTCTTCTTTGATGATGGGAGTTCAGAACCGAGTTAGATTTTTCATTGGAGATGAATATTTTCGTTCCCACAAATCGATACACACTTGAATACAGAATCGAAGGAAAGATAGCGAGGGAAATGCTACAGTCGGAACTCGAATAACGTCACGAAGCTACAGTGTAGCCCGTGTAGCGAGGGTGGGGATCCTATCACGGTCTATCACGTACTATTTACGTATTATTACGTACGCTGATGTCACAATTCTCGAAAAGTGATTTTATGTGAAAATACTCGTTTTAATCAGGATCTAAAGCACGCAAAAATAAGGTCCGTACTTGAGAACGGGTTTAAAATGGCACTTTATCCCAGTGTCCATAAAATGGTGATTGCGCGACTGACACGGTATTTCAGGAATTACGCTAATGCGTGACCGCGGCCGTCACATTATATGTCCGGTTATTACGTCTGGTTTTTATAGATGAAACCGTATCTACGATCGAGCAACGAGAAGAACCCGAGACGTTTCGAGGGGAGATTCGTGACTCGAGATACGTCACTTTACACCGGTCCTAATTACTCCAGCATGTCATTTCATACCGGCGTCTAATCAGCGTTGCAATCGGCTTAACGGGAACCCCATTACAATAGGTGCTGGTAGAACTTTTTTTTCTTTCCTTACGTTGCTGCTTTGACAGCCGACTCCTGAATGCGCATTCTAATCACGTTGCAGCCACGTATGCGCCGTGCCTTATGATTATGATTTTCCATCGACCGTGGATCCCCGGGATTCGTTGTTTTTGTAGAATTTTTTAGTCGCGAAGAAGCTGCGATATCTACGCAAGAAAAATTTTCCAATCGATGGGTCTGTTCGATTGTCAGCTTCCTTTTATGGCAGCCAGGAAGCAGCTTTTTTGTTTACAGACGAAAGAGTTTAGGTTGGTTGAATTTATTCTGTAGAGTTTACGATAAAAGCGTCAGAAGTTGCCGTTTCATTTCATTTTGGTCGTTGAAAAGATCGTTTCCAAACAATTTTAAGATAAAGTGAAAAAAATGTTCAACTGCTACCAAAAGGGTACCGCGTCAAATAAATCACCGTCGAAGTGGAATGAAATCGGGCGCCGTCACAGTTTCGAGATTCATTGGCCAATAAATCTTAATTACAATTTTTCCGGCGGGTTTAATTGTCGAACACGGGGGCAATCTCGGATTAATAACATCGCGAACAGAAACGCTGCCGGTTTCGCTACCGTGGATCGTCACGGTGCATCCCGCGCACAGAAAACCGTGCACAGATGCAAGCATAAATACGGTGTTTAGGTAGGCGGGCGTTAGAAAGTTTGCGAACGTGTCCGCAATTTGTTTCGCGGATAATAACCCCGACGCTCGCGCGCGCGCGCGCGTCTTCACTCGTCCGTGTTCGACAATTCGTCGATTGCCTTTACGTAAGTAACATCTGCTGCGGAAATTAATAAACCGTCTACGCGAACCCCTTCGCGGGCTTGTAATTACCCTGTGTGTATTAATTGGTAATTACGGACACGTACACCCTTCTGATATTCTCGAAGAATGGGAAACAATCCAATCGTCTCTCGAAACATTTTGTGGTACATCAACGACCAGAACCAGCGACAATGGTGAACACTGATTCGAACAATTTTTATTAATGTAATATTAAACACTGAACCTGCCACTGCCGGTCAAATGACCAGTCTTTTAATTTTCATCTTACAATTATCGAAATCACGAAGTTGCTTACCTGGAAATTGATTCGAGAAGTTTCTCTATCCAAGCACGTGTTGCGATAAAAATCGAACAAAATCTAAATAGATAGAGCCTTGCCATTTTTGTAAGCTAAAACATTTTAGTCGCTTTTAGTGCTCGGTAGGTTTAATGTTGAGGGGTGTTGAGGGGGTGTACGTGCTGCCGAATAATGCAAATGACGCGCCGTAAACGTAAAAATAGGAGTTTCGAGGGAGACAGCGGTCTAGATTGATGTTTTATCCAGCGTTTTTGACTACTGAAAAACCGCATGTTTGCACCCATGCAATCCTGGAAAGGAGAATACCCCATTTACGCGTGCAAAGACTTGGAACACCGCTTCCAGAAAAATTAGCGCAGCCGTCCACTGGGTAAAAAGTGACCGGCGGTGGATCCCGGTCGATTATTCTAACGCATCACGGTCTCCGCCATTACGACACACTTGGCGGCCGCACGAGGGCGCAATTTCGCAGGCAATTCAGCGGGCGGCGGGTATCTCGGGTACCGATAATGGTTCCCGAGGAGGTTTCAGGTTCACTAGAGTACTGCCTCTCTCGACAAAGCGAAGGCGAAAGAGAAAGAGAACGACCGAAGAAAGGTAAAAAGAGGAAGAGAGAGAGAGAGACAGGTAGAGGGGATCGGATAAAGATCTAAATGCCTGCATAGCCGTATGTACGGCACGCCAGAGCGAAGATCCTTAAATACTAGCAAGGTAACGAAGGTAAGGGTTTCTCGTGACGTCCGCTTTTGGCTGGAGCCGTCAGGGGTCAGTGAGCGCGCCGGTCGGCAAACCCGGCTCTGAATTCTCGATCGTTTGCCTCTTCCTCCCTTTTCCTTCCTTTTTCTTCATCTTCTCCCTCTTTCTTCCAAGTCCTGACTTCCCCCCACTCTGGCTCGCTCGAATATCAGGCCCCCCCTCGCTCCGTCACACGAATATTCCACTCTGATAAGTCCGGCGATGCGATTTATGCGATTTATTGCCTAGCCCCGGGTCAAAGGCTCCCTCCAACTGGAAACTATTAAGGCATGGCGCCACGATTCTACCAAGTTCGCCGGGGAACGCGATTCGTCTTGATCTCCCGCTCTTGGAAAACCTAAGTGGAAGTTATAAATCGCTCAACCGACGCGCCGATGCAACGCTGATGCACCGTGCACCGTCTAGACTCTCGTTCACGATGCAACGCCAATTTCTGATCGCGATCGGCTATCCGCCTTGTTTACCGTTCTATTAATTTCACTGGACGATGCAGAATTACCCGACGAACCCCGAGACGACTCGCTTCCCCGGATAATTGCAATGGCGAATTATATTCGGCCCGATCAGCTTTGGGTGATTCACGAGACTGCGAACGCTGGTTGCTATAAAACGGTTCGTTGTATTTTTAAAGAACCGATGCATCCGAAAGGTTCGCATAATCTTCGCGAAGGCTCAGCGGAGCCAGAAAACGGTCCCGGAGCCGGTTATTTCGGAGCGGTGATTTTCATAAACGTATCATAAGATGGAGGACTATCCTCGATTCGCGACGAAACAAAAGCACCGACACGCATAAAATACCGTGCGTACGAGTACCTTCTCCGCTATGGTTGTACCGTTATCAGCGGCGATCCGATCGCGAGAAACGTCAGGAGCGAGCGGCCCCTGATAAATAGCATCGGCAAGCGTCTCCTTCTCCTTCTACCGAGCACCGTTTCGGTGGTCTTCAAAGGAAAGTGATGAGTCGAGATAACGGGCGAACTGGCCAAGGGACTACCGGGGTCCCTCGATTAAGCGCAGAACCGCGCGCGCAACGTTGCACGAATCCGAATAATTGCAGCGTACCCAGTCGCACAAAAGAATGATCGATCGGCAACCATCTCTTCCCAATTCAGAACCTGCCATGTCCATTAGCCTAGTTCCCGAACATGTCAATACATCTGCCACAGTTTAATTTGTCATCACAAATTTTTCAAACACCGTCTAAATTGGCACGAAGAGATTTTTTCTACTCCAATGTTCCCTCATAGCGTTGATTAGCCTGGTTAATCATTGGACAACGGATCTTCATGCAAAATAAAATGTTTTTACTCGATTTGCAACAAACTGGAGTGAAATTGAAATTGACTTTCTTTCTTAACATGTTTGATAGGCTGGCAATAATGTAACTATTTCTAAATTCTTCTAATGTTTTTATTTTTTTTACTGTTTTAAATCACACCTACTCGCTTGTGTGATAAATGCATAAAATCTGCTGTCTATTAATATCATCTCACAATTTTTCAAGATCCGTATCTTGTTTTTTTATTCTTAAAAAAATGTGGGTGTAGTTTGTTTTTATTTCAAGTACAACAGTAACCGCAAGTACAACAATGTCATTATCCCTTCGCTATGGCGAATAGAAAGAGTTGACGGGACATTTAGATAATACGATTGCGGTAGCTGTTGAAAATGTGCGGTTTCAATTGTGGAGTAACAAAAATTGTGTTTCGCGTTACGCCGTTACAACATCGGTGGAGGAGTGTCTTTGCAACATTTTTGTGTTACTTCCTTCGCGCCAGTGCGGTGTACGATTAATTAAAGGAAAGAGGAAAGCAATGTTACAGTAAAGTTTACGATGCACAGCGTTCCGGTAGACCAGCGGACGTTAGCACAACGAGTAATGACAGAAAATTGCCACAACAGGAGTAGGTATAACGTTTCCTGCAAATGTCAAGGATAGTTTGGATTCCGTGCTGCGATACCGTAAAAAATAGTTGTTCTGCTCTCGGGACAACAGAGTTGCGACAGGGATCTTTCGCCATCGGAAAATTGGAGCATTCGGCGCTCGATTCCACGCTTCTCGAGAAACATACTCTCGTGCCGCGGGAGGTGGTAAAGGTCCTATAAACTAAATTAACATGTTGCAACTAGCGTGATCTTATAATCAAGCGGAACAGTGGTGGTCAACCGTGCCCTAGCGTTCACTGTCCATTTTGAAAACTTTCCCATATAAATTGAATTTTGTCATTTTTATAAGACGTACACGTAAATACATTATAATTGAATCACGTAATTTACTTACATCGTACTTTAGAAATAAGAAGTTCATTTTTGATCGCGCAATACGAATTTATGAATAATGCTACGTTCATCGCTGATAGCAATCTCTTCCTTTTTCCACCACTTGTTCTTCTTATTTGTAATTCATAATTACACCGTACCTTGCAATTGTATTTCAATTGTAAAAACGAATTACATAATAAATAAATAATAAATCCATTATAATTTAATTGAACGAAACGAGACTGAATTTCGAATTACGAAATAATGGAATACAATGTTATCGAATTACTTTGTAATTATAATTCGCGAAGTAATTCAATTGTAATTCGGCACAACTCCGCTCAGAATGTTTGATTTGAACACAAAGTCGAACAGCGTAATTTTGTTGGGCCGATGACAAGTCGAGCGACATCCGAGGAGCGTTGTGCATCATTTATTCAGGGTAGGAAGATGCTGTACCGCCGTGCATGTTTTCCCCCGAGGCTTCACCCAGGGAATGACATCGGTGTTGGGACGTTCGCTAGCAAGACAGCGATAGAGTCGTGTCAAGGGCAGAAACCTGAGGATTGCACGCCATTTATCACGGCTAGCGCGGCCGCGCACCTAAGTGGAGACCATTGTTCGAATACTTCGACGGAGATACCGGGCACATCGATTTCCGCGATAGAAAAACGCGCTGGCTACGCCTCGGAACGCTTTTTGCAAACATTACGACACGACGCACGGTGATTCGTGAAAAAATTCATGAAACTCCGATGCATATCGATTCACAAATCCTAATGCATGCGATCTGCATGCCTCTATCTACCCGATCCATCGATCGACTTCGCTCCGAACACTCCGACAACCAGCGAAACAGCTTGCTACCTTATCGAGCCAAACTTTTTAAGAATATCTGTCAAAGATATCGGAACAAGGATGCAAATGCACCGTGAAGCAATCGAATAAAGGATATCGGAGAACCGGGGTGACACTTCCGCTCGATCAATGTCAGAACCAGCAACAATCGTCGAGAAGACAGCCTGCGGGGATTACAGCAGCGTACGTTTAAATTTACATCGGCCCGGAAGCCATCAGTTACCGCGTGACTTACACAGCGAATACGCAGTTCTACCGAAATAGCGGATTAGCACAGTGTAAATTTAACCGTGCATTTTAAAATTCAACGATGCGAACTACTGTATTGTTGGACGGTTCCCGAAGATGCACGGATACCGAGGTGGCAAGTTTCATAGGCACGTCCTTGCTTATCTTTTATCCGGATCGGCCTGTAGCTGCGAGTTGCTTCGGAGCAAGAGCAATGGCAGAAGAATCAGCAATAGCAACCACAGCGAGAGAGCTCGGATCGTCTTCGGTTGTGCACACAATGAACTGGCCGAGGCCTGGAAACCGTCTAAACGGCTTATCAGGTCCCGATCGGATAATATCGGTGCCTGAACCTGAACGTAATGGTTATGAGTAATAGCCGGAGATCGTGGCGGCAGGGTCGGCTCTCCGGTGAACCGTACACGGAATACGAGATTCAGATATACAGGTACCAACCAGCCCGAACGAGCCCGGCAACCCGTTACGCATTATCTGGCCACGTTCCTCGCCATGACGATTTGTCTATTGTGTCCCGAGAACCACGCGACTCCTTTCGAATTTGTTACGGAACGACACGCGAAATCACCCCGGACAATGGCTTGTAACTGGTTATGTAAGAATCGCTGGACCACTTCGCGGACCAGTCCCGGTCAGCCTGATATTATATACGTATTCACCGTTGCTCTCCGGAGAGCATCTCTCCGAAGAAGCTTCTTTTGTACGCTGTCAATTTTTTTTCAGTCTTGGACCGCCTTTGTGGGCTGATGGGCCGATTTGGTTGATCAATCTGCTCGAAATCGAGCAACTCGTTTACAGACTTCGGTCTCATAATTTCTCAATGTCTAATTGTGATCTTTCTATCGGGGAGAAGTAGTTGGTCCAGTTTCTTGTAACCATTTTTCTTTTGTAAATGATGGAACGAGTTTGTAAAATGTGCAATTTATTGGACACATCGATCTCATGGTCTTCAAGTTCGAGGTCTCATTAGCCCGATTTGCACGAACGGAAGGTTCCCGAGACGAGTCTAACGGTCACCGGTTACTTTTCCCTAATCGCGAAGACATCCTCGTTGATCTCGACCACCAGCCTCACCTTCGCAGCGTCCGATTTCTCACGTTCCCGCCGATAAGACGGCGATAAAATATGTACACCGTGTGGCTTGGCCTCGGGAGAACAAGTGTATTCGCTGATTCGATGGTACGTTCGCGTGACCCCCGGCTCAATAAATAAAATCCGCGGTGAGAAGTGCGTGAGAAGCAACGAAGAAGAGGACAGAGAAGAATTTATCGATGGGGAATAGGAGAGCCGGGCGTAAAAACATCTTTATTTCTCATCCGATACTGGAAAATCAATTTTTCAAGTCTACCGCATTAAGTAACTTGTGGAAAAAAAATTGAAGGGTGGCTCATTTTATATCTAAAGGGAATGTGAGTAGGGATTGCAATCCCGCGGGATCCAGCGTCATTTCTTGGTCCCGCATTTCTCAAATAGGTGATGCGGGATTCCGCAAATCTTGCGGGACTATCCGTATAAACAAAATTTCGCGAATGACGACGCGTACGATGAACTATTTCGATGATACGTAGTTTCGCGGTTCTGCGCTCTTCACTTTTTCCGTTGCCGTGCCACTGGCGAACTTTCCGATTCACCTCATCAATTAATATTAAACATGTATCGTAGCTTCGTTATCGATATAATAATTTTTTATTTAAATACCTTCTTTAATGTAAATATTAGATATAACGAATTATTATATAATATATTTCATATTATTACACACATATACACATATACGTATATGTATATTTCAATTACAGTTTGTTTTCCAATGAGAGATTTATTTTTATTTAAATTTATGTAGATTTAGATTTTGTTCGTAGTTTGTTAGTAAATTTTGACTACCATGATTAAAGATAATTATCTCATTAAAATTGGTATATTTATTAAATATATATTAAATTGAAGAACTAAATCCTTGTACTCCTCATTTTTAATTGAAGATTTATAAATGCGTGCCCACTGAGCAAGAGAAAAATGATTAGAATGAAAGGAAGACATGCACAGACTTATGCTAAGTTTACCATATGAAGTTACTTGTGGAAAAAAATTGAAGGGTGATCTACCTAGGCTTATGTTATAAGCCGAACCTCTAGAGGGAACGTGAGACAATCTTGTACTCCTAATTTTTACTTGAAGATTTATAAATGAACCCACTGAACAAGAAAAAAATTATTACAACGAAAGGAAGAGATGCAGAGACTTGCATTGAGCACGCACCCTGGCTGGCAACAGCGAGCCAACAAAACGAGGAGGAGCGAAGGAGAGCGGAATAAACACCGGGCCCGAAGACAGCATTGTCGAAAACCGGCGGTCGGCTACAGATAAGGTCGGACTTTATCTGGCGCATCGATACGGCCAATAAATAAGCGCGTATGAGCTTGATTGGAGTCGGTGAAACAGGCCTGTTCAAGAAGGTAGGGGGTGTTCGAGAAGAAGGGCTCCGAGAGAGAAGGCGATTCATTAGTCGTACAACACGGAAGTGTTTTCGAAGCCGGAGCGCGCGGTTTCTCGACGTGTGTCTGGCGGATAAGGTGGTATCGGTGCGCTCCGTTTCTGCAGCGTGCATGCATGCATGCGTGCGATGCATTCGTCGTCGTGGAAGCCTCGAGGAAGCTGCAAGGGCCAAATGCAGGTCCCTCTCTCTCCTTCTCGACTGTTCCTGGCCCTCGGTGGGCCTTATTATGCGCGACGGGGGCCCCGGAACGAGCGAACTCGACGTTTCGGTCGATCCGGCTCAACATTAAAACGCGGAATATATTGCGGTAATTCTTTCTGTTCGATCTCCGCGGAACCGACCCGGGCCCTACAACCACAGGCTTCCACCCCTCCCTCTCTCTACTTTCTTCCTTTTCTACCTTTCCTTAACCGGAGAACGCGTGTGCAACGAGTGGAGGGACCAGAGCTCTGCCGATGTCCTTTGCAGGTGAGACGAATGCGGGCCTGTTGCCGTGAAACGACGTTCGGCCAATTCGGTCAAGATAAATTAATGTTTTGTCGGCGTGGGGGTTGCTTAATGGGTTTAATCGAGGCACTGATAG
The DNA here is from genome assembly GCA_028455805.1 of Lasioglossum figueresi. NCBI lineage: Eukaryota > Metazoa > Arthropoda > Insecta > Hymenoptera > Halictidae > Lasioglossum > Lasioglossum figueresi. The sequence goes on along the minus strand of CM052193.1, from coordinate 12,398,494 downwards.
TGGTAATGGCGTCCAATTATCGGTTAGTAAACGCTGCTGGATATATTGCACGATCGGTTCTCGCAGGAAGATCGTTCGAATGAAATTTGTTCATTAAGCGCGCGGTTGCGGGGCCTCTTAATTCTTCGTCTGCTATAATTTCTTGAATTTGGAGAATGATCTAGCTAGCCTCGTTTCGAAGGCTGAAGCCTCCAGAATGTTTTGAAAATCATGTTTTACTTGTTTGTTCGAATTAAATTTGTTCATTAAGCGGGGGTGGTTGTAGGGCTCTTAATTTTCGTCTGCTGTAATTTCTTCAATTTGGAGAATGGTCTAGCTAGCCTCATTTTGTATGCCGAAGCCTCCAGTATGTTTTAAAAATCATGTTTTACTTGTTTGTTCGAATGAAATTTGTTCAT